>JABWTJ010000533.1:405135-662169 GCA_016801875.1 Solanum sitiens
ATCTCGATCATGTGTTGACGGAGCTGAAGGACTCAGTTTTGATAAAGATGAATGAGTCTTTTTCTTTGGGAGGTGTACTTAGGTACCAGGACAGGCTTTGCGGACCAGGATTGTTGTAGAGGCCCATGGTTCCAGATATTCCATACATCCAGGTTCCACCAACATGTATCATAATCTTAAGCAGATTTATTGGTGCGATGGCATAAAGAAGGACATTGCAGAATATGTGGCCAAGTTTCCTAATTGTCAGCAGGTTAAGGCAGAACATCTTAAGCCTGGCGGTCTTACTCAGATTATTGAGGTTCCGATTTGGAAGTGGGAGGCCATTAATATGGACTTCATGGTTGGTCTTCCGAGGACTAGGAGACAGCATGACTCCATATGGGTTATTGTGGACAGGATGACTAAGTCTTCCCACTTTATCCCTGTGAAGTCTACTTACAAAGCCGAGGATTATGCGAGACTCTACATTGATGAGATTGTGAGATGGCATGGGATTCCTATGTCGATCATTTCAGATAGAGGAGCTCAGTTTACTTCATATTTCTGGAGATCCTTCCAGAAGAGCTTAGGCACGCAGGTAAAGCTTAGTACTGCCTTTCATTATCAGACTGATGGGCAGGCAGAGCGCACCATTCAGACATTGGAGGACATGTTGAGAGCGTGTGTGATTGACTTCAGGGGTAGCTAAGATGACCATCTACCTTTGATAGAGTTCTCGTATAATAATGGCTATCACTCCAGCAATGGGATGGTACCGTTTGAGGCATTGTATGGTAGGATGTGTAGATCTCCAGTTGGTTGGTTCGAGGTTGGAGAGTCATCCATTTTGGGTCCAGAGATCATTCATGAGGCCTTAGAGAAGGTCAGGGTGATTAGGGACAGGTTGGCTACTGCTTACAGTCGGCAGAAGTCATATGCAGATAACAGAAAATGGCCCTTAGAGTTTGATGTTGGTGACCAGGTCTATTTGAAGATATCACCTGAAGGGGGTGATGAGGTTTGGCAGGAAGGGGAAGTTGAGTCCGAGGTATGTTGGGCCATATGAGATCCTACAGCGTGTGGGTGAGGTGGCCTATGAGTTGGCATTGCCTGCAGAGCTAGCTTCTGTCCATCCAGTCTTTCATGTATCCATGTTAAAGAAGTGCCAAGGTGATCCAGCATCGATTCTACCTGTGGAAGGTTTGGGGGTAGATGAAGACTTGTCCTATGAGGAGGTACCTGTTGAGATCTTAGATAGACATGTCAAGTGGCTGAGAAATAAGGAGATTGCCACAGCGATGGTATGGTGGAGGAATCATCTTATTGAGGGTGCTACGTGGGAGGCCGAGGCCGATATGAGATCCCGCTACCCTCATCTTTTCAGCTCTTGAGGTTAGACTTCCTACTCTTAAGTCAAAGTTTCCTTATCTTTCCATTCTTTGTTGCTATTGCTTGATTGTGTATAGTAACTATGTTATGATCTGACGCGCATTACGCTAGATAATTAGTAGTGTCATTCGGTGATGAATTTTCCTAAGGGGGGGATAATGTAACAACCCTAAAAATGGATATGATAAGTAATGCTTAATGTGTCTAGAATGCCTACGATTAGAACGGGTTCACACGGATTGATGCGCATAGAACTAGACCTCTGAACCCTTCCTACAGCCAAGCCAACTAACTTGGGGAGTTAGTTGAGCTAGGAAAGGTTGGGTCCATCCATATAGGGCTCTCGAATACGAAGATTTACTCGAAGGAGTCTTTACCGGACTTAAAAAGGGAAAATCTTAGGTTTGGAGGCTCTAGGGGTAAAATGGTCTTTTTCCAGGCTAAGGGTAGTATCGTAATTACCCTAAATATATAATTAATTATTTAATTAATAAGGTGGACGGGCATTTTGGGGAGAGAGGGACGAAAATTGGCTCTTAGAGTGAAGTCTTGCTCCACCCGGATTCGAACCTAGGTGGAAGCAATGAATTAAATTTGTTTTTATTTAAGTTGGTAAATTAATGTAATTAATTAATATTTATTATTTATTAGCTGATTTAAAATAAAAGAGAAATCAGAATTTTATCATTTAATAAAACCTTATTTGACTAAGTTCTAAACTAGACTCGTAAGCCTAATAAAACTCTCACTCTCTCACGTTTATCTCCTCAACATCCACGACCATTCTCTCTTCTTTCTCACGTGTTCTGTCTGCCAAAATAACATACAAGAACAGAAAATTTACTAAAGTTCTTCACACTTGAAGAACTCACAACGAAAAATAAAATCAAACGCTAAGCAAAATACGTTAGGCAAAGGGAGGGTTTTTCGTCAAAAGTTTGGTGTTGAAACTTGGTTTTGGACGTGAGTGTTGGAGAAGGTTTGGGAAGCAACTTCAAGGTTTTAACGTCATAAAAGGTATGGGTTCTCTTCTCTCTTGGTGCCTTTCCCAAGAGACCCCTTAAGGTTCAGTATATTCTAATCCGAAAACTAGGGTTGTTCCCCGTTGCATGTCCCTGTCACTAGCTCCCAATGATTTGTAGGTTGGGAATGTTTGTTGGTAGATATTAGGCGTGTATTGTGTTTTCGTGAAAGAATATGTTCATGAATGTGTGTTTAAAATCGTATGAATGACAACCTATGTGTTTCGAAACTATGTGCATGTGTGTGCAAAAATGTGACCATGACTAGGTGTTCTCGGATTAAGGCTCAAAAATTGTGATGTTATGGTTGTTATCTTACGTGAATAAATTTATTTAAATCGTGATGTTCATATGAGATGAAATGAGGCTGATTTGAGTGATAATCTCTTGGCTAAACGAATCCATGAAAATGCACCTAAAACGTTCTAAATGCACTATGAAATTTCCCTAAAAACTAATGTGTAACTTGATGAAAAGATGCTGAAAAACTACAAAATTTCCAGCTTCAAGTGATGAATTTCGGTCAAGTTAAGAGGGTTCAAAATGAATTAAAACAAGTGAGGTCATGGAGGATTAAACCCGTGACCTCACCATGTTAAAAACCATGAAAATAAAGAAGTAAAAAGGAATGTGGTGAAAGGGGATTCGAACCATGGTCTTGGCTGGAAAATGATGAATGAAAATAAGAAATGAGAGGAGTGGGATTCGAACCCACAACCTCTCAGTCAAGCTTAAGGAAAAAAACAAAAATAAATATGAAAAGAAAAGAAATGTGAGCTGTAGGAATCGAACGCACGACCTCTAGGCAGTAAAGAATAATTAAAAGAAAAGTAAAGTGAGGCTGTGGGGGTTCGATCCCACAACCTCATGGTGAACTCAAAAAAATATCAAGGAATAAAAAAAAAAAAGGGGTTGTGGGGGTTCGATCACATCTCGGTAGTACTGACAGTATAGTACTCTTGGATCATGGGTCATAGACTCGGGGGCTTCTGATCATATCTCGGTAGTAAATAACTTTTGTCTGATATTGTTTATTCACAATCTCTTCTAGCTATTACTTTAGCTAATGGGATCCAAACAAAACCAAAAAGTGGTTAGAAAAGCCAAACCAGTATTTTCTGTCACCCTAGACTCTATTTTTTATGTCCCTAGTTCTCTTTTTAATCTAGCATCGGTTAATCGTTTGACGAAAGCCCTACATTGTAGCATAACTTTTTTTTGATGATTTTTCTCATACAGGACAGCAGGGACAGACGATTGGAACAGGACATGAATTACAAGGCCTTCACTATCTTACCTCTTCTAATTCCTTAACAACATGCTCTATTACAGATTCCCTAGATCTAATTCACAAATATTTGGGACATCCAAGTCTATTCAACCTGCAAAAGATGGTGCCGAGTTTGTCTAGTTTATCCACATTAGATTGTGAGTCATGTAAACTTGGGAAACACACTCGTTCTACATTTTCACGTAGTACCGAGGGTCGTTCAGAGTCTATTTTTCATTAATTTATTCTGATATTTGGAGTCCTAGTAGAGTCAGATCCACCTTAGGGTTTCTTTATTTTGTTAGCATCATTGATGATTATTCGAGATGCACTTGGGTTTTCTTAATGAAAGATCATTTTGAGTTATTTTCAACATTCATAGGTTGCTTTGCTAAAATAAAAAATTAGTTTGGTGTTTCAATTCGTACTCTCCGTAATGATAATGCCTTAGGTATACTTATCATCCTAGTTTCACGAATATATGTCTCACCAAGGAATTATTTACCAAACATCTTATCCATACACTCCTCAACAAAATGGTATGGTAGAAAGAAAGAATAGGCATCTCATAGAGACTGCTCGCACTCTTCTCATTGAATCCCATGTTCCGCTACATTTTTGGGGTGATGCAGTCCTTTCATCTTGTTATTTAATTAATAGAATGCCCTATTCTTCTATTAAGAATCATATTCCACATTCCATACTATTTTCTCAGTCACAGCTCTATCCTATCCTCTATGGTGTCTTTGGGAGAACATGCTTTGTTCATAATTTAGCCTGAGGGAAAGATAAACTAGCTCCTCGTGCCCTCAAATGTGTCTTTCTTGGTTAGTCTAGAGTTCAAAGAAAGGTATCATTGTTATTGACATGATCTTCATCGATACCTTATGTCCGTTGATGTTACATTTTTTTAGTCTCAACCTTACTATACATCTTCTGATCATCCTGATGTATCTATGGTCTTACCCATCCCTCAAGGTTTACCTGTGAAAATGTTTGAGGAATGTACGGTTACTTCTACATCTCCAGTTGTAGTGCCACCACTACTAACTTATCATCGTCGTCCACGTCCAGCCCTAGTCCAAGATGATTTATGTCATGCGCCAGACCCTACTCCTACTGCGGAATTAGCTCCTCCTAGCCAACCACTTGCACTTCAAAAAGGTATACGATCTACTCGAATACTAACCCACATTATACCTTCTTAAGTTATCATCATCTATCATCACCCCATTATACCTTTTTGTCGTCATTGTCCTCTATTTTCATCCCTAAGACTACAGGTAAAGAACTATCTCATTCTGGATAGAGCCAAGCTATGGTTGATTATATGTATGATTTTCATAAAAGTGTTATTTGGGAGCTTGTCTCCCTTCCTACAGTTAAATCTACGATTGGTTGTCGTTGGGTTTATGTAATCAAAATTGTCCCAGACGGTCAGGTTGATCGACTTAAGGCTCGCCTTGTTGCCAAAGGGTATACTCAGATATTTGGGCTAGATTATAGTGACACTTTTGCTCCTGTGGCTAAAATAGAATATGTCCAAATTTTTCAATCTATGGATGTCGTTCGTCATTGGCCTCTTCATCAGTTTGACATGAAGAATGATTTTCCGCATGGTGATCTTGAGGAAGAAGATTATATGGAGCAACCACCTGGTTTTGTTGCTCAGGGAGAGTCTAGTAGACATGTATGTCGATTGCGTAGGTCACTCTATGGTTTGAAAGAGTCTCCTCGAGCTTGGTTTGGGAAGTTCAGCATTGTAATTCAGCAGTTTGGCAAGACTCGTAGTGGAGCTGATCACTCGGTGTTTTATCGGCATTTTGCACAAAATTGATGTATCTATTTGGTTATTTACGGTGATGATATTGTTATCACCGGTAATGATCAAGATGGTATCACTGATTTGAAGCAACATCTCTTTAAGCACTTCCATACTAAAGACCTTGTCATATTGAAGTATTTTCTAGGTATTGAGGTTTCTCAACCTAGATCAGGTATTTTTATTTCCCAACATAAGTATGTCTTAGATATTCTTGAGGAGAAACTCCTTCCTTGATAGGGGAGCCACTAAGTAATCCTTAATGGTATACATGGCTTGTTGTAAAGTTGAATTATCTCACAGTGACTAGACCTGACATCTCTTTTCATGTGAGTGTTGTAAGTCAATTTATGACTTCCTCATGTGATAGTCATTGGGAAGCAATTGTTCGTATTTAGAGATATATAAAGTCAGCTCCCGATAAAGGACTACTCTTTGAGGATCAAGTCCATAAGCATATCACTGGATATATAGATATTTATTGGGCATGATCACCTTCTGACAGTCGTTCGAGATCATGATATTGTGTTTTCGTAAGAGGTAATTTGGTGTCATGGAAGAGTAAGAAACAGAATGTGGTTGCTTGATCTAGTGCAGAATCAGAGTATCAAGCAACGGCGACAACAACTTGTGAGAAGGTTTGGATCAAACAGTTGCTGGGAGAACTAAATTTTGGCAAAATTGATAAGATGGAACTTGTGTGTAATAATTAAGCGGCTCTTCATATCGCATCAAATCTAGTGTTTCATGAAAGGACTAAGCACATTGTGATTGACTGTCACTTTTTCAGGGAAAAGATACTCTCAGATATATTGTTACGAAATTTGTGAACTCAAATGCAGATACCTTCACCAATTCCCTTATAGGTCCTCGTATTAATTACATTTGTAACAATCTAGGTATATATGATTTGTATGCACCATCGTGAGGGGGAGTGTTAGAATAGAAATAAGTATTTCCTTCTCAAAATAGGAATAGGAATAGGAATAAGAATACAAATCCTAGTTCGAAAAAGATTCCAATGTAGTGTCTATAAATAAGGTCTTTATGTAATAATTTAGATACATAATTCAATAATATTTTCTCAAATATATCTCACAACATCTATTTAGTATATGCAACCATTTGAACTAACAGTTTTCTTTGCCTCAAGGTTTATTTCACGGTTGCTTCTAGGGTTATTTTTATTCTATTATCACTTGATTATCGAGGAGAGGGTAGTTCAAAAACTACTTATATACCCCAAGATATGTGTACAATTGCCTTACACCATTCGCTTTTCAAACCTCACATTTTGGGATTACATTGATTATGTTGTTGTTGTTGTAGTAGTAGTTACTGTAAGTGCTCCTCATTTTGTGAGTTGATTTGGTTGATTTATAATAGTTACAATTTTGGGTGTTCTTTGTTGAATGCTTTTTGATTACTAGTGGAAACATTTACTTGTCTTATAATATCTTCCATACTGTAACTCTATGATTGTTTTTAGAGTCTAATTCTAAATATGATCGCGCCATGACTTTTGTGTGCTATATCAGGATAGAGAATCTTGATATCCTTTGGCATATTCAACTTTATATTGTGCAGAGAAGTTAGGGTGATTCGTAAAATTCTGGCACATCATAGTGTTTTAACTAAATAATTTATATATTTTGCAGAAGAATGTAGAAAAAGACTAATGAATATTAATCTTCCCATCCACGCGGCAAGAAGTTCACTAATACAGGTCTTTTTAACCATTCTGGGAGGTTTTGCACTGCTCTTAAGTATTCAACATTTAAATTTTTTGTGAATTTGAACTTAGGGTCTATGGTTGTCAGTATCCCACCACCATGAAACCTTCATTGATACTTATTGTTTAAATATTTGTTTGTTTGCTAGCTATGGGTGTAGGATCGGTGTTCAGTTTTATGGTTCATTAGCACTCTTTAAGCATGTTGTTGAGGCTACCAAGTACTAAAACATTAATGTCAGTTTTGGTTAGTTTCATCTAATGCTCAATTACAATTTTCTAAGATCATATTTTCCTATCAAACTATTCCATAATGACATTTGTCTTCGCCATCTTTTCCCCATTACTTATAGTAAACTTGCAAATATTCCTTTTCTTTGGCAGTTCATCGTATTCTCTTTTATATTTGGACTATCAAGAAACATTCACATTGTTAGTTGGGGGTGCCTCCCTACAATTTTTTATTGTTTTTGCATATTGTGATTGTGCTCGTTATGGATTGATGTAGCCTTGTCGGGCTTTGTTATTGCGGATGTTTCTATTGATATTGTGTTGGATTGGCGTAGTTTAGTTTTTAAGTTCTAGTTTGTAGCTTCTTTGTTTTTCATTATTGTAAGATTTGGAACAATGATGTCCGATGATAGATAGAGAGTGACGACTTTCTAGAGGTTAAATCACCGATTGCATATTAATGTTTGATTAGTTTTGATTGTGGCAAAGTTTGAGTAGTTTTCGAGTCTACATGAGGTTGCTTATTGATGGATTGTTTGATGACTTTCTTTAGGGTGAAATCATCATCAATTTAGGAAGGTTTTGACTTGGTTGGTACTAAGAGCATAGCCATGCATGTCAATAGTATTGAACATACCTCTCCATTTTTAAAAGGTTGAACATTTTATGACAACTCTTACAACTCTTTTTGTGACTTTTGATTTGTTAGCGTCTAAAATGTTCAATACTACTTGTATTTTGAAAAGAAAGTAAGATATTGAACTATCTTTATTGATTTGCAGGCCATCTGTGGTGAGTTGTTGAATAATGCCTTGTGTTCGCTTTTGTAAACCTAGAATTTGCCCAGATGGTCTTGAAATGTTGGTCTTGATCTAGTTTGGTTAGAGAAATGATCTTAAGCTTTCTTTGATGTTGTTGAAATCCACCTGGCTTAAGAATCGTGCATTTGCATAGATATATCCTTAGTTGTCCCCTTTGAGCCTAATATTTTTATTGACAACCACATTACAGGCTTTATCCTTTTTGAAAAAGTAACCCAATTTTGAACCCTTCCCTACTTGAACTTAAGGTTGGGAAAGTTGAAGCTAAAAGTTTAAGATTGGGTGTCATGAAAAATTCATTTGAAGGATGCTTACAACACGTGGGCTTGATAGAAAATAAAAATGAAAAAAGAAGAAGATAGAAATTGAGGGTTGGAACTTGGATGGAAAGTCTTAAAGAAAGAAAAAGCTTTGAAAAAAAATTGGGAAAAAGGAATAAATGAGACTTAAATCCTCTCAAAAGTTGAAATGGTTGTATGTGGGGCATCTTGAGTGGAAATAAGAAAATGAAAATGAAAAATAGTGTGGAATATGCATGGGTTTGAAAAGTGAAGAAAAGTGGAGAAAATTGGAAATGATAAGTTGTTGTGTAGTGTTCAAGGATGGTGTAGTCACTTATATCTAAATGATATCCTAACCTTTCCTAAGAATATAGTACAAGCTTAACAAACTCCTTTGAGATTTCTAACCAAATGGAGTTAGCCTTACTATTTGTGAAGGTCTTTGCACTTCTCTCATGTATTCAAACAAGTGATTTTTCTTGGAAATTTGAACTAAGTCTCTATGGTTGTCTTTATCCTTCCATCATGGAGCTCTCCCTTGAATCTTACTGTTTATATGTTGATTAATTTACAGGCTATTGGTGCAGGATCGATGCTGAGTTTTTTGATCGGTGTTATCTCTACTAGAATTTCTTTTGGGACTAGTGTGATTCTCATCAAGAATTGGGTATAATTTATTTATAATATTATCCTCTAGTTCTAACCTATCTATCTTATTCTTCTTTTTATTAGGGTCCTGATTATCCTTAGTATGGTGTCTGAGTTTTCCACAATTCCAACACGCATTAGTGTCATTATTAATTAATGTAGATTTTTTCTTGTAATACTGGGTTCGTTATTTTATCGTTATAATTTTTGTGACGATTTTTAGCCCTGTTTAATTGATTTTTAAGGTTTATACTTGTTTTTAATCTAGTAATATTTATAAAACTTTTGAGATCACCATAGGTTAATTGTTTATAAGGTATTTTTCTTTTAAACTTATCCTTTACTATGCCGATAAATCCAGTTGTAATTATAGTATCTAAATATTTATCTAATAATATTTCATTTTATATGCCGTAATGGCTATTCCTATTTTATGTATATTATTATAAATTTGATGCTCTATGAGTCCACAATATTCCATTCGGCTAATTCTCTTTCCGAATGTGAAGTATGAGATAGACTCTCATTTTCTTCGTATTGTATATCCGGAAAAGAATAATTCTTTTTGTAGGATAATTAGAGCTTATTTTATTAATATCATTATCATTGATTTTGGATAAATGATTAGTAATTTTTAATTCAGATTTTAGTTTTTTATTAATAACATTATCCATAAATTCAAACTTTCTTGAAACCTAGGGAATTTTATTTTAGAAAATTCTGGTAGTTTAAATATTAGATGGGTTTCTAGATTTTTAGATAATCCATGTAGGAAGGACTTGTTTTGCCCTCTTTAGTATTGACTATATTTATTTGAGAAGGTGAGGCAGTAACAATTCTATCATTTATGGGTAGACTAATTTCTTCTAAAGGAGGTATGTAGGATTTAACTACCTTATTATTAGTAGTATACCATTTATCAATAAGTATTTCTAACAACTCATTTTGGTCGTCTAATTTTCCAATATATTCAGACCATATAAAAAACTGTATATTATATTTTTCCTTCTCATATCATTAAACCATTTATTTCTAAAGGTTATTATTTATCTTCTGATAAAGAATATCTTTGTATATACCATTGTTTTTTAATTGAATTTTCTGGACTATTCCAAGGTTTATTTAAATAATTAATATCTGGTTCAAAAGGTTCATCTAGTCTAATCATGCCAATAAAAGTCTTAGATTTTTTAATGGATTTCACTAAAGTAGTATCTTTACTTATTATCGTATTTCCCTTTATTGTCACATCCGGGTTTACCCCCCAGACGTAACCGGCGTCGTCGTCCTCACAATTTTGGTCCTACAATCGATGGAAGTGAAACTAGCATGCAACCAGTCCCTACCTAATATGACATCAAAATCAAGCATGTCTAGCTCAACTAGATCAATATGAGAAACTCTATGAGGCATTGAAATAGGACAATTTCGATAAACCCTTTTTGCTACCACTGTTTCACCAACCGGAGTAGACACCCAAATAGGTTCATGCAAAATATCAGGTAATGTACTAAACTTCTTAGCTACTGATGGAGTAACGAAAGACAAAGTAGCACCCGGATCAAGTAATGCATACACATCAATGGCAAAGATTTGTAACATACCAGTCACCACATCGGGAGAGGCCCCTTGGTCATCTCTCGAACGAAGAGCATAAAAATGGTTCTTCTTAGGAGCCTCGCTCACTTGCTTTTGCACATTCCTTTCTCGGTTCCTTATGTTAGGGCAGTCCCTAACTTTGTGATCACTCTTCCCACAACTAAAGCAATTTCCCGTTACGATCAAACATTCACCATAGTGCTCCTTCCCACACTTAACACAAATAGGCTTCTCATTAGATGAGTTTCCACCCTTTCCTTTTGCAACTTTTGGTCTAGGGGCTTTAGGATCCCTAGTCTTGGGAAATTTGGATGGAACGTGGTTTGAGAACCTCTTCTTGAATCTAGGCCTGTCTTGAATTCCCAACCTATCTTTAGCAGTTTCACTCTCATAAGACCTTGTCCTTCTTAAGTCCTTATCCTTATCCTTCCTTTTTGCTCTAGCCTCCTCAACCCTTCTTGCATGCACCATGAGACGACCAATGTTCATGTTATCATGTAGCATAGACGATTGACACTCCTCTTGTAAGTCGTCCAATATACCTGTCACATATCGACTCATTTCGTCTCTAGGGTCGGAGACCAAAGACGGAGCATATTTGGCCAATTGAGTGAATTTCAGAGAATACTCATAAACACTCATCGTTCCTTGGCGGAGATTGATGAATTCCACCACCTTCGTTTCCCTCATCTCTCTAGGGAAGAACCGATCAATGAAGGCCCCTTTGAATAACTCCCACGTCACTAACCCACTTCCAAGTGGCCTGTTGTCCTTCCATTGCGCATACCATATCTGAGCGACATCCTTGAGTTGGTATGAGGCCAACTCGGCATTCTCGCTAGATGACAGCCCCATAGCACACAAAATCTTGTGAACCTCATCAATAAATTCTTGAGGGTCTTCATCAACCTTCGACCCATAAAAGACAGGAGGATTCATTCGAGTGAAATCCCTAAGTCTGGAGGCCATAGTCTGTTCATGGACTCTAGGTGCCAAATCCCTATTGGCTTGAGCAGTCATAGCTTGGGCTTGCACGGTTGCGGCTTGACCTTGAGTAGTCATGGCTTGAGCCATTTGAGCAATAATAGCTCTCATCTGAGCTTCTGTCATCGGTGGAGGATCAGCAGGAACCTGGTCATCAATAGCAACCTCTTCAAGAGGAGGAGCAGGTTCATCACAAGGAATTCTCGCAGCAGCCATCTCTTCCTCAAGTCTTCGAGCCGCGTTTCTTCTTGTATTCATCTCCTATAACCAAAACACAAGGTTCAGGCGAAAGCATATCCGACGTACATTCTAGGGGCACGATATGGGTTTCCAACAATGAGAATGATTCCTAATCGCCAAATAAGTTCCTATTCATAAGTGTGGCGCGCTTCACAATTATGAATACAAACTTAAATAACGTGGTTGAGAGAGAGACATTAACATCAAGGATATTCAACCTCATGCTCTGATACCAAGTTTGTCACATTCGGGTTTACCCCCCAGACGAAACCGGCGTCGTCATCCTCTCGGAGGACTAAGACAAGCCTCTTAGCTTCGTCATAGCATTCATCGACTAAAAATCAGAAAGAATTAAAAACTTTTTAACTAAAACTACTCGGAGGTTTACATAGACCTCTACATACACATCATTATATATATCAAGTATACATAGACTTGTTCATATACGAAGATTACTTAGTCTTCTACTTTTATTTCATACACTTATATATTTAGAAAATAATAGTCATAAAACCGTCTCATCTCATAAACCATCTATCGATTACAATAAGTCTTGGGCATAGCCCTACATCAAATGAAAGAAGCCGCATATAGGCTGTCTATTACATCGTCTCAAGAGAATAACAGAGTCAACATAGAATCATAATAACTACACATCATAAAAGAGAGATATCGGCCACGTCCTCGAGAGACTGAGGACCTACCACTTGGATGGCAAATTACCCAAGTCTTCCTTCCTAGCAATTTGGATCAAGCTCAACGACCCGAACCTAAAATGTTTGGGAAAAGGGAAAGAAAAGGGATTAGTACTCCACATGTACTAAGTATGGAATCTCATATACAATTACCAATCAAATATATTTAAAAAGGGACATTTATGAAAACATAATAGACTACATATGCAATTAAACCATAGCAAATCAAAGTATACTAATGATAACCTTCAATAAGTCACAAGTGCAATGATCAAGTAAAATTACCATGTCTCCTAATCAATCAAGTAACCTACCAAGACTACAATTAGCAACTTACTTACCAACATACTCTTCATGACATGATACGTCCTTCTTCAAGCAAAGACAACAACATTATATTCATAAGCATGTTATTCAACATACAAACCATTTACATTATACCATCTCTTTACATATATAATATTGACCTCTCAAAGTTCCTATCAAGGAAAACTAGTGCAAGGCTTAGGTAGAGTCCCATACCCCTACCTAAGCTATAGCCAACCTCTCAAGTTACTTTGATTAGCCTATACCTTATTCATTCATTCTAATTTAGGGAACATTTGCCTTAACCGACATAGACCACATAATCGAATGTGGAATCCGGTGTTATGAAACCTTACACCGATGGAAGGTGGTCTACCGGCCAAGGTAGAACCTAATGTAAACATAGCTATCTAGGTGGATCCACTAGCTAGTATCCTATGGTGGCAATATAGTTCAAGAACTAAGAGGTAGATATCCCTATTTATACCATTTGGTAATATGGGCCGCTCCTCATGGGAATCCCTTAAAGTGACATATCCATCGAACATGGAAGTTATCATCACATGGGCAACTTCTAGGATGAATCTTTCCTTTCTAGGGACAAGTCATCACCTCCCATTGTCATGTTCTCTCGGTGCTAAGCTAAGTCCCCATATAGAGCAATCTTTAGTCTTTATTAATTTTCTCAATTTAATTAGATAGGAGGGTTAATCCCTCGTATAATCATCATTATAGCTCAATAAGAATTGTATGAGAATTAGTCCTTTCATTAACAATTCATATAGGTGAAGTCAACACTAGTACATCTCATCATAATAGGGCACATCGTACAACTTCCCTATATTACTTTACACCTAGCAACCTCACAACCAACCTAAGCATATCAATTCATGTATCATATCGACTTATCACATCAATCAAAGCATACTTCAACATAACATTATCACTTGATGACAATTAACCATAATTTGAAGTAAAGGCTAAGATCATCAAGACTTACCCATACTCCTCCATAATCCATCAATAAAGGACCATACCATTAACCCATAGATCAACCAATCTTAGATCATCACGTCAATTTAATTCAATAATAAATCACAAGAACTAATCAAGGAGAAGCTCTATACTATGAAGCAATAGTACGTCAAAGCTTAATAACATGACCTCAAGTGTAACTTCTTAATTTAGATTCAATATTCAAGAACATAGGTGTGAAGAACTTCAATTCATCATAATAGATCCATAATCAATGCAATATCAATCATTAAAGACCATTTAACTAATTAGGAGATCAATTCTATCAAACTCAACCTAATCCATATCAATTCTACATTTAGGGTTAAGGGTTAGGGGTCATTACCCACAATCTAGATCAAACTACATCAATTAACCATAATCAAGTTACAATTCATGATAATCTATTCATTCTAACCCAAGGAATACCTAATTAACTCAATTCACATGATCAAATTCGGATTTGGATGAAACCCATAAGAAACTCAACTTTTTGGAAAAAGCTTTGAAGGAACCCTTTGAGGAAAGAATCTCAAAGGTGAATTAGATCCCATACCTTAAGGTTTGATGACGTTTTGATGGTGAATTTCGTGCTAATCCAGCCCCCAATGATCTCCCCAAGTTGATCTCCAATGGAGTCTTCCAATAGAGAGAGAAAGTAGAGAGAAGGAAGAGAGTTTTGTTTTTGAGAGAATGATTAGGCTAATGAGGGTTGGGGTATTTATAGTAGGGTCTTAAGTCACTTAATTAGTCTCTCTTAAACCCCTAATTACCCCTAAGTCACTTAATTAATTGACTAACTAAAACTAACTTTTCCGAAACTGCCACAGACCTTCCACGACGGATCCCCGACGATGGTCCGTCGTGGGCGTGACGGACTGACATCCCTCCGTCCTGCACATCCGTCATGTTGGTCAGAGACTTGTGCAGGTGGAGGCTTTCTCCCCAAGCGCACGACGGTTCCACGACGATGGATCGTCGTGGCCGTGACGGACTGGCTTCCCTCCGTCCTGCACATCCGTCACGCTTGTTAGAGACTTGTGCAGGCGGAGGCTTTCTTCCCAAGCGCTAAGGCTGGCATGACGGAGGCATCGATGCCCCGTCGTGCCTGTGACGCCCCGCCATGGGGTCTGTCATGCCCTGCTGCTTCAGGGGTCCTCCTCGAGGGTCCTTGTTTGGTCCTTGGGGCGGTCGTACCCTGACTTTTCCAGCATGATACCATCCCACACAATATTTTACACCTATGGTTACAACTGTTTACCAAATTCCGACTTTTTAACTTGGTTAAATCAAAAGGACACTCTAGTCCTCTTATGAACCCATTTGCCGAACGTTTAAGAGTTTTGGTTCCAACGCCACTTCAAAGACTCCAAATATGCCTAATTGGCTAGGAACACTGGTTTAGATCCTAAGGAGACCATTTAAGTCTTATCTCATGTCCTTGGTATTTCAAAATGTTACATTATCCCCCCCTTAGGAACATTCGTCCCCGAATGACACCAAACACTCTTAAAATATGGGAGTAGACTCAAGTCTAGCAGCTCAACCAATTCACAATATTTAGTTAGCACGAACTATATTATTTCATAAAAATACTACAAAACATCCATTTACCATACATGATCTCAACATTTCCTCATGAGGTTTTTCTCCTTTTCATATAGGCATGAGCTCAATTATTTATCACACAAATCAATTAGTACAAAGTTCATTTTATCAATATATTAAATACAATATTAGCAAGGATTAACCATACCTAAAGCACAAAAATTGACTCAATTATGCAAGAAGCAAGAAAACTTCCAAATTTATCTAAGGTCACCTTAAAGTGACTCCATTTTGGAAGTCTCCAAAACTAGGAGTTTTGCAAAGTTTCACAAAAACAACAGAGATTCACAATATCTAACGTATTTATATCATTAGAGAGAGATACTAACCTTAAACATCGAAAAGATGAGGATAACGGGTTTTCATGTCGGCCTCCGCCTCCCATGTTGCACCCTCAACTAGGTGGTTCCTCCATAGCACCTTTACGGAAACCACCTCTTTGTTCCTCAACCTTTTCACTTGCCTATCAAGGATTTGAACCGGAACCTCCTCATAAGAGAGGTTATCCTTGACTCCGAGGCCTTCAAGAGGAAGAATACACTCGGGATTCCCGACACACTTCTTCAACATGGAGACATGGAAAATCGGATGAACCAAAGCTAGCTCATCAGGTAATCTTAAACGATAGGCAACTTTACCAACCCTTTGCAAAATTTCATAAGGGCCCACATATCGAGGGCTCAACTTCCCTTTCTTGCCAAATCTTACCACTCCCTTCATAGGTGAAATTTTTAAATACACCTTATCACCCTCTTCAAACTCCAAGTCCCTTCTTCTATTATCGGCATAGGACTTTTGTCGACTATTGGCTGTTTGCAACCTATTTCTTATAATATGTACATTCTCCAATGTCTTGTAGATCAAGTCGGGACCGAGTATCGATGACTCACCTACTTCAAACCATCCTATAGGAGACCTACACCTCCTTCCATACAAGGCTTCATAGGGAGCCATGGAGATGGACGAATGGAAACTATTATTATATGCAAACTCCACCAACGGCAAATGCTTATCCCAACTCCCTTTAAAATCAATGATGCAAGCTCTAAGCATATCCTCAAGAGTTTGAATCGTGCGTTCCGCTTGACCATCCGTTTGAGGATGGAAGGCGGTACTTAATTTTACTTTAGTGCCCAAACCTTTTTGAAACGACTTCCAAAATCTAGATGTGAATTGTGCACCTCTATCCTAAATGATGGATAACAGAATACCATGACGACACACAATCTCATCTATGAAAATCTTCGCATAATCTTCCGCCGAATACATAGATTTGATGGGGATAAAGTGAGCGGACTTAGTCAATCTATCAACAATCACCCATATAGAATCAAATGACTTTTGAGTCCGAGGCAACCCTACTACGAAATCCATATTAATGTCTTCCCACTTCCAAGTAGGAATTTGGATCTCCTGTAGTAAGCCACCCGGCTTTTGATGTTCCGCCTTCACTTGTTGACAATTCGGACATTTAGCAACAAATTTCGCTATTTCTTTCTTCAAACCTTCCCACCAATATATTTCTCGAAGGTCATGATACATCTTTGTAGAACCGGGATGGATGGAATAGTGGGATCCATGGGATTCATCAAGGATCCGATCCCTCAATCCATCCACATTAGGAACACACAACCTCCCTTGATACCTCAATACATTGTCTTCTCCTAAGGAGAATGACTCGTTCGTCTTGCCAAGAACCGATTCCTTTAACTCCATCAATAGTTGATCAAGGTGTTGTTTGGACTTCACCTCAACCACCAATGATGACTCAGAGCTATGATGAACCGTGGCACCTCCATTTAGCGAACTCACCAATCGCACTCCCAATCTAGTCAAACGATGAACATCTTTTACTAGATCTTTCTTGTTTTCTTCGATATGAGACACACTACCCATAGTCATATGACTTAAAGCATCCGCCACCACATTTGCCTTGCCGGGATGATATAGGACACTCATATCATAATCTTTCAACAACTCTAACCACCTTCTTTGTCGAAGATTCAAATCTTTTTGGGTAACCACATATTGAAGGCTCTTATGATCAGTGAAAACATCCACATGAACATCATACAAGTAGTGTCGCCATATTTTTAAAGCAAACACCACGGCCGCTAACTCAAGGTCATGAGTAGGATAATTTCTCTCATGCACCTTAAGTTGCCGCGAAGCATAGGCAATCACCTTCCCATTTTGCATAAGCACACACCCCAAACCTACGTGGGATGCATCACAATACACATAGAACCCTTTAGATCCTTCCGGTAAAGTTAACACCAGAGCGGAAGTAAGCCTATCCTTCAATAATTGAAAATTCTTCTCGCATGCCTCTGACCATTCAAACTTTTTACCTTTTTGAGTCAATGAAGTCAAAGGAGATGCAATGGATGAAAAGCCTTCTACGAACCTTCGATAATAACCCGCTAGACCCAAGAAACTCCTAATGTCAGTTGGGGTCAAGGGTCTAGGCCAGTTTCTTACTGCATCTGTCTTCCTTGGGTCTACCTCAACTCCTTCACTAGAGATGATGTGCCCAAGAAATGCCACCGACCTCAGCCAAAACTCGCACTTGCTATACTTGGCAAACAATTTATGTTCTCTAAGGGTTTGCAATACTACCCTTAGATGATCCATGTGGTCAACCTCATTTTTTCGAATACACCAAGATATCATCGATAAATATAATAACGAATGAATCAAGGTAATTTCGAAACACCCTGTTCATCAGATCCATAAACGCCACTGGAGCATTTGTGAGACCAAAGGACATAACCACGAACTCATAATGCCCATATCGAGTCCGAAAAGCTGTCTTTGGAATATCTTCATTTCTCACCCTAAGCTGGTGGTACCCGGACCTCAAATCAATCTTTGAGAAGTAACTCGCTCCTTGGAGTTGATCAAATAAATCATCAATCCGAGGAAGAGGATACTTGTTCTTGATGGTAACCTTGTTGAGTTGTCGGTAGTCAATACACATCCTCAAGGACCCATCCTTCTTTTTCACGAACAAGACCGGAGCACCCCATGGAGAAATGCTAGGCCTTATAAATCCCTTGTCTAGCAAATCTTTAAGTTGTGCCTTCAATTCCTTTAACTCGGCCGGAGCCATTCTATAAGGAGGAATAGAGATAGGATTTGTTTCCGGTAGCAAATCGATACTGATGGAGTAACGAAAGACAAAGTAGCACCCGGATCAAGTAATTCATACACATCAATGGCAAAGATTTGTAACATACCAGTCACCACATCGGGAGAGGCCTCTTGGTCATCTCTCGAACGAAGAGCATAAAAACGGTTCTTCTTAGGAGCCTCACTCACTTGCCTTTGCACATTCCTTTCTCGGTTCCTTATGTTAGGGCAGTACCTAACTTTGTTATCACTCTTCCCACAACTAAAGCAATTTCCCGTTACGATCAAACATTCACCATAGTGCTCCTTCCCACACTTAACACAAGTAGGCTTCTCATTAGATGAGTTTCCACCCTTTCCTTTTGCAACTTTTGGTCTAGGGGCTTTAGGATCCCTAGTCTTGGGAAATTTGGATGGAACGTGGTTTGAGGACCTCTTCTTGAATCTAGGCCTGTCTTGAATTCCCAACCTATCTTTAGCAGTTTCAGTCTCATAAGACCTTGTCCTTCTTAAGTCCTTATCCTTATCCTTCCTTTTTGCTCTAGCCTCCTCAACCCTTCTTGCATGCACCATGAGACGACCAATGTTCATGTTATCATGTAGCATAGCCCATTGACACTCCTCTTGTAAGTCGTCCGATATACCTGTCACATATGGACTCATTTCGTCTCTAGGGTCGGAGACCAAAGACGGAGCATATTTGGCCAATTGAGTAAATTTCAGAGAATACTCATGAACACTCATCGTTCCTTGGCGGAGATTGATGAATTCCACCACCTTCGTTTCCCTCATCTCTCTAGGGAAGAACCGATTAATGAAGGTCCCTTTGAATAACTCCCATATCACTAACCCACTTCCAAGTGGCCTGTTGTCCTTCCATTGCGCATACCATATCTGAGCGACATCCTTGAGTTGGTATGAGGCCAACTCGGCATTCTCGCTAGATGACAGCCCCATAGCACACAAAATCTTGTGAACCTCATCAATAAATTCCTGAGGGTCTTCATCAACCTTCGACCCATAAAAGACAGGAGGATTCATTCGAGTGAAATCCCTAAGTCTGGAGGCCATAGTCTGTTCATGGACTCTAGGTGCCAAATCCCTATTGGCTTGAGCAGTCATAGCTTGGGCTTGCACGGTTGCGGCTTGACCTTGAGTAGTCATGGCTTGTGCCATTTGAGCAATAATAGCTCACATCTGAGCTTCTGTCATCGGTGGAGGATCAGCAGGAACCTGGTCATCAATAGCAACCTCTTCAAGAGGAGGAGCAGGTTCATCACGAGGAATTCTCGCAGCAGCCATCTCTTCCTCAAGTCTTCGAGCCGCGTTTCTTCTAGTATTCATCTCCTATAACCAAAACACAAGGTTCAGGCGAAAGCATATCCGACGTACATTCTAGGGGCACGATATGGATTTCCAACAATGAGAATGATTCCTAATCGCCAAATAAGTTCCTATTCATAAGTGTGGCGTGCTTCACAATTATGAATACAAACTTAAATAACGTGGTTGAGAGAGAGACATTAACATCAAGGATATTCAACTTCATGCTCTGATACCAAGTTTGTCACATCCGGGTTTACCCCCCAGACGTAATCGGCGTCGTCGTCCTCTCGGAGGATTAAGACAAGCCTCTTAGCTTCGTGATAGCATTCATCGACTAAAAATCAGAAAGAATTAAAAACTTTTTAACTAAAACTACTCGGAGGTTTACATAGACCTCTACATACACATCATTATATATATCAAGTATACATAGACTTGTTCATATACGAAGATTACTTAGTCTTCTACTTTTATTTCATACACTTATATATTTAGAAAATAATAGTCATAAAACCGTCTCATCTCATAAACCATCTATCAATTACAATACGTCTTGGGCATAGCCCTACATCAAATGAAAGAAGCCGCATATAGGTTGTCTACTACATCGTCTCAAGAGAATAACAGAGTCAACATAGAATCATAGTAACTACACATCATAAAAGAGAGATATCGGCCACGTCCTCGAGAGACTGAGGACCTACCACTTGGATGGCAAATTACACAAGTCTTCCTTCCTAGCAATTTGGATCAAGCTCAACGACCTGAACCTAAAATGTTTGGGAAAAGGGAAAGAAAAGGGATTAGTACTCCACATGTACTATGTATGGAATCTCATATACAATTACCAATCAAATATATTTAAAAAGGGACATTTATGAAAACATAATAGACTACATATGCAATTAAACCATAGCAAAGCAAAGTATACTAATGATAACCTTCAATAAGTCACAAGTGCAATAATCAAGTAAAATTACCATGTCTCCTACTCAATCAAGTAACCTACCAAGACTACAATTAGCAACTTACTTACCAACATACTCTTCATGTCATGATACGTCCTTCTTCAAGCAAAGACAACAACATTATATTCATAAGCATGTTATTCAACATACAAACCATTTACATTATACCATCTCTTTACATATATAATATTGACCTCTCAAAGTTCCTATTAAGGAAAACTAGTGCAAGGCGTAGGTAGAGTCCCATACCCCTACCTAAGCTATAGCCAACCTCTCAAGTTACTTTGATTAGCCTATACCTTATTCATTAATTTTAGTTTAGGGAACATTTGCCTTAACCGACATAGACCACATAATCGAATGTGGAATCCGGTGTTATGAAACCTTACACCGATGGAAGGTGGTCTACCGGCCAAGGTAGAACCTAATGTAAACATAGCTATCTAGGTGGATCCACTAGCTAGTATCCTATGGTGGCAACATAGTTCAAGAACTAAGAGGTAGATATCCCTATTTATACCATTTGGTAATATGGGCCGCTCCTCATGGGAATCCCTTAAAGTGACATATCCATCGAACATGGAAGTTATCATCACATGGGCAACTTCTAGGATGAATCTTTCCTTTCTAGGGACAAGTCATCACCTCCCATTGTCAAGTTCGCTCGGTGCTAAGCTAAGTCCCCATATAGAGAAATCTTTAGTCTTTATTAATTTTCTCAATATAATTAGATAGGAGGGTCAATCCCTCGTATAATCATCATTATAGCTCAATAAGAATTGTATGAGAATTAGTCCTTTCATTAACAATTCATATAGGTGAACTCAACCCTCGTACATCTCATCATAATAGGGCATCGTACAACTTCCCTATATTACTTTACACCTAGCAACCTCATAACCAACCTAAGCATATCAATTCATGTATCATATCGACTTATCACATCAATCAAAGCATACTTCAACATAACATTATCACTTGATGACAATTAACCATAATTTGAAGTAAAGGCTAAGATCATCAAGACTTACCCATACTCCTCCATAATCCATCAATAAAGGACCATACCATTAACCCATAGATCAACCAATCTTAGATCATCACGTCAATGTAATTCAATAATAAATCACAAGAACTAATCAAGGAGAAGCTCTATACTATGAAGCAATACTACGTTAAAGCTTAATAACATGACCTCAAGTGTAACTTCTTAATTTAGATTCAATATTCAAGAACATAGGTGTGAAGAACTTCAATTCATCATAATAGATCTATAATCAATGCAATATCAATCATTAAAGACCATTTAACTAATTAGGAGATCAATTCTATCAAACTCAACCTAATCCATATCAATTCTACATTTAGGGTTAAGGGTTAGGGGTCATTACCCACAATCTAGATCGAACTACATCAATTAACCATAATCAAGTTACAATTCATGATAATCTATTCATTCTAACCCAAGGAATACCTAATTAACTCAATTCACATGATCAAATTCGGATTTGGATGAAACCCATAAGAAACTCAACTTTTTGGAAAAAGTTTTGAAGGAACCCTTTGAGGAAAGAATCTCAAAGGTGAATTAGATCCCATACCGTAAGGTTTGATGACGTTTTGATGGTGAATTTCGTGCTAATCCAGTCCCCAATGATCTCCCCAAGTTGATCTCCAATGGAGTCTTCCAATAGAGATAGAAAGTAGAGAGAAGGAAGAGAGTTTTGTTTTTGAGAGAATGATTAGGCTAATGAGGGTTGGGGTATTTATAGTAGGGTCTTAAGTCACTTAATTAGTCTCTCTTAAACCCCTAATTACCCCTAAGTCACATAATTAATTAACTAACTAAAACTAGCTTTTTCGAAACTGCCACAGACCTTCCCCGACGGATCCCCGACGATGGTCCGTCGTGGGAGTGACGGACTGACATCCCTCCATCCTGCACATCCGTCACGTTTGTCAGAGACTTGTGCATGTGGAGGCTTTCTCCCCAAGCGCACGACGGTTCCACGACGACGGACCGTCGTGGACGTGACGGACTGGCTTCCCTCCGTCCTGCACATCCGTCACGCTTGTCAGAGACTTGTGCAGGCGGAGGCTTTCTTCCCAAGCGCTAAGGCTGGCATGACGGAGGCATCGACGCCCCGTCGCGCCTGTGACGCCCTGCCATGGGGTCCGTCATGCCCTGCTGCTTCAGGGGTCCTCCTTGAGGGTTCTTGTTTGGTCCTTGGGGGGGTCGTACCCTGACTTTTCCAGCATGATACCATCCCACACAATATTTTACACCTATGGTTACAACTGTTTACCAAATTCCGACTCTTTAACTTGGTTAAATCAAAAGGACACTCTAGTCCTCTTATGAACCCATTTGCCGGACGTTTAAGAGTTTCGGTTCCAACACCACTTCAAAGACTCCAAATATGCCTAATTGGCTAGGAACACTGGTTTAGATCCTAAGGAGACCATTTAAGTCTTATCTCATGTCCTCGGTATTTCAAAATGTTACATTTATGGTAGTGTCTTTACTTATTATTTTATTACCTTTTATGGTAGTAAATATTAAATATTCTAACTCTTTTACACATGGTAGAGTAGACATGAATAATTAAGAGTTTATATAGTACGGACTTTCTAGCGGAGAGAAAAACACTATACTTGGGTTCAAATGTCTACTTTAAAGATTACTACCGGAATAATAAATTCTTTATGTAGTAATTGTTGTTACTTTTTTCACTGGCCATGTGTGCTAAATTGTTGAATAAAGCCTTGTGTTCGCTTTTGTAACCTAGATTTTGCCCGGCTGGTATTGAAATGTTGGTCTTGATCTTACAATGACTACACATGGATCGAGGTTTTCCAAGACTTTCTCCCCTTCGTTAATTCCCCATAGACTGGTATTACGCTGGAAACTGCTGGGAATTCCTGCTACATTATTCTAAAAATATTGGAAGCTTCCGAAAAATAGATCTTATCGCCAAATATTGGTCGGAATCAGGAAAAAATTACATGGTCATCCTTGGAATGAAGAAGTGACCAAGATAGGAAAACAAATTGTTCAAAAAACTGGCTGGAAAAGATCTCACGCGTCGGCGCATGGATCTGACAGTCCGCCGGTGAAATTCTTCCTGCGGCGCTTGTAGAACTAATTTCTTGTGGGAATGAGTGGGGTTTGCTCGCCGGGAATTTCCTCAGCTAGTGGTGGTGTCATTTTTTTAAAAACAGTGACAGAAAGTATTAATTATCCGGACAACAACTAGGTTACCCGAAAACTGCACATTGCATTTCTTTCCCTCACAAGTTCTCATCGAGCTCGTTTACTCAGAATGTTGACTAAAGTCAAACTTAAGCTTAACTTGAAAGTTAAAACGTCTAATCGCACAGACTCACTTTAAAAGCTTCGAAAGTAATGCCGACCATGCTACTAAACTAAAAGACCTTTTCAGAGTTGATAGAATCGTCATAATTGGAATTTGAGGTCATCTTATTCAATTTTGATCAAAATTAACCGTTCAAGGTTCAAATACTCCAAAATGCTAAAACTCAAATAAGAAATAATCGAATTACCATGTGACCAAACTATCTGTCCCAACAAGTCATAAATGACTTGGGATCGCTACAGGAATGCTCTAAACGACGAACATGAGTCATAAACACTGAAATGACATGAAGATCATTAAAATATCCACAATGAAAAAGGACTTTTGTCCGCGAAAGTAATAATCAAGAAGCACTTAAAGGATTAAAAATCCAAGAAACTGCTCCTGCATATCATGCTAGGTCTCCCAGGTAGACTCCTCAACTTGACGATGCCTCCAACGGACCTTAACCATAGGAATGGTTGTCGAGCACAAGTGTCACACACCTATGGAAAGAATGGAAACTGGCTCATCCACAAAGGTCAAGTGATCATCTAACTGTATTGCATCATACTAAAGCACATGTGACTCTTCGTGAACATATCGGCACAACATAAACACATGGAAAACTGGGCAGATAGATGAGAACATCAGAGGCATCGCTAACTCATAGGAAACTTCTCCAACTGTTTGAAGGATCGCAAAATGACCAATATACATGGGGCTAAGATTTTCCCGCCTCACAAATATCATCCCTCCTTTCATGGGCAATACACGGAGGAACACTCTATCACCAACATAGAATCTCTAAGGAGGCCGCCTACGATCCACATAACTCTTGTGCCTACTCTGAGTTGCCTGAAGTCTATCCTAAATCACCCTCACCTACTCTAAAGCCTCCTAAATCAAGTTTGTACCACATGGTATAGGTTGTGTCATATCAAACCAACCAACTGAAGACAAAAACGCCTACCATATAAGACCTCAAATGGGTCCATCTAAAAGTTAGAATGGTAGTTGTTGTTGTACGCGAACTCCACAAAAAAAAAGAACTGGTCCCGTTGACCTCCAAATTCTAAGACACAAGTCTGCAATATGTCTTGAAGGACCTAGATAGTATGCTCCAACTGGACATCAGTCTGCTGGTGAAAATTTGTATTAAGCTCAACACGCCCAACTCATTGTAAAAGTTCCTCCAAAAGCTTGAAGTATAGCGTGGGCACTAAGGTCCTCCCTAGGCCCAACCATACCTCAATTTGTTGTTCTTCATATTTTTATTCAATTGTTGTTGGTTGTCCTTGGTACATGCATTACTAGTGTAACACCCCTAAAGTGAACTAAGGTGAATTTGAGCCTAACATATGTGTCATGAGTTTATAAGGTCTTAAAATGAGGAATTATAGTGTTATAAGTCAGTGTGTTGAGTTTGGAGGTGAAACGTCCAAGATGTTCCAAGGTTAGCCTTTGAGACATGCTTGTGTGTTCTAGTATGACTTTGCATATTTTACATGGTTGTTTGAGTTCAAATTGATAGGGAAGGTTTATAACACCTAGACGAGGGTATTTAGGGTTGTAACTTACGGGCACGACTCCCCAAGGACTACCCTAAGTGTCCTTGAGGAGGACCCAAACTTTGGGCTTGAAACCGCCCAAGGCAGTCCCAGCCAACGAGTGTCAATCCATGCCCCATCGTCTTGATCACACTCTATCGATGTGGGACATTTCTCCAAATAATTTCTTGCCAAAATGTCCCGTCATTTGGTCGACGAAATATGGATGTCATCCGTCGATTGGCACTTTCAACTTTTTGCAGGTGTCTCGGCCAAGTGGGGGGTATTTGGGGAACTTCACCTAGCATCTAAATAATATATTGGGTGGTTAGTTAAGGTGTTTTTTTGGGTACTTTAAGTCACTTTATAAGTCTAGAACATATAGTTGAGTTTATTATTTTCAAAATCAAAACCTAAGACCCCAAATAGAACTCTTTAGACTCCATTGAAGTTTGAAGCAAGGATTGATGCTAGGAGCTTGATTTTCCATTGAATCTTCATCTTTTTTGTGGATTATCTTCATTAATATATGGTGTTTCATCCTTGAAATCTCTTTCTTCAAGGATCCAAACTTCAAAGGCTTTTCTAAGACTTTCTCAAAACATGAAATCTCTTATTTTACCTTCTAGCCATGGGTTCTTGCATAAAATGATTTTAATCAATAATTTATGTTATAATTGATGTTAATTGAATGTTTTTATATCAAAATTCATATGAAACCATGCAATTCATGAAATCCTAGTTTTGGCTCTAATATGGGTGGTTTGATCATGGCTTAATTTTATTGGATTATTGTATAGATTACTTTGGGCTATTGAATTATGTATAAATCATGTTACAATTGTATATAGGATGCCTTAATT
This sequence comes from Solanum sitiens, assembly GCA_016801875.1. NCBI lineage: Eukaryota > Viridiplantae > Streptophyta > Magnoliopsida > Solanales > Solanaceae > Solanum > Solanum sitiens. Next base: position 431,975 of record JABWTJ010000533.1, read on the forward strand.
TGCTGATTTTCATATTGTATTCTTGATGTTTCTATAGGAGTGGATAGAGTGACTTGTAGTAGAATTAGTTGTCCCTATGTGCTACTTGAATGTGATTGTATATGTGGTAAGATGATGATGTGTGTGTCTTATTTTGGTAGACCCGTGTCACTCTACTTGATGCATGAAGAATGTGAATATGGACTTTTGACTTAGTAGGCTTAAGCACCTTTGTCGTTGAACATGTTAAGAGGATTATTAACTTGGAACCTTCAAACTAGATAGAAGGTTATCATATGCTCGAAGTTAAAAGCCGTAATGGTATTCTTCTTGTGTAAATGATGGACTTAGGGACAACTTAGCTGAAATGGCTAAAACCATCTTTAAGAATGGGACTCTATTTATACATAGCACGAGTAGGATTTGAAGATGCTAGGATATGCTTTCCCTAGGTATTCTCCAAGACCATTATGTGAAGTCCTCTAACTGCTCAATTGTATCTTAATTGACTTAATGAATGATTATGACTTAAGTTAATGTATGTTGAACAAAAAGGATACCTATGTAGGGTACTTTGAAGATTGGTTAGGTAGGCTTGCAGAGGGTGTATGGGAGGTCTCTCCATGTCTACTCAAGTGAGTCTTAGACTAACCTTGGGTAGTGAGTCTAGGTAGTGAAAAAGGGAATAATCTTATCCTAGGTAGTCTTAAGGATTATTTAGGTGTGCTTGAAGAGGGTGTATGAGTGGTCTCTTCTGGTCTTACTTAAGTAAGTCTTAGGATAACCTTTGGTAGGAGGGTTATATGCTTATATGGTTTGAAGTGATGTTAATGCTATATTGTGTATTACTTGGGATATGTCTTATATGTGTGTATGTTAAATTTTAAGTGGTTTCTTATACTTGTTTAATGAGGTTTTCTCCAAAATATCATGAAAGTGTACTTTAAATCAAATGTCCGTCCATTTTAGCATTGTTTTATTGTATATCACCATACTTAGTGCATTCTAATGTACTAATTTCATATATTATCTTAACACTAAAGGTGTAGGTGGCAAGTGAGGAGTCATTTGAAGTGAAGCTTGGAATTAGCATCTTTTCAAACAAGTTTTGGTATGTCCTCCATTGATTCGAGGATATAGTCTTGATTAGCTTTTATTTCTAAAGATATTGTATTAGACTTTGATATTTTCCTTTTGTTGATGTATGGGCTGTGGCCCAAGATATTCGTGTGTCTAAGATGGCTACAAAGAGACTTAGCCTTTCCTATGTTCTTAATGAAAGAGATATTGAACTATTGTTCTATGTTGTGAAAAGTTTTAATTATGCACTACTTTTCATATATATATGCAATCATCTTTTCTGTTTTTAGTCTTGTTTTCAGCTTCAACTTCATTTCTCCTCTTATTGTCTTCATCCCTTAGGTTGATTTTGCACACATGGAGCAGGTGGCCTTAATATTTTTGTCACATCCGGGGAGCTCTCCCTAGACGTAACCGAAGTCGTCTTCCTTGGAGAGGACTAAGACTAGCCTCTTAGCAATCGTCATTACATTTCATAGGTTAAAAAGTGCGGAATATTATAAACTTTGCATCTACATCTACTTCATGAGATTTACATAGACCTCTCGCTTACCCATAACATATACATAGGGAATTTACTTAGACTCCCTGCATAGGAAGCTTACATAGGATTCTACTTTTATGTCACACATATACAATATGCAAGATATAATCTAATAGAGATGTCTCATATAAAACCATCTAAGTCGGAATAGAACAATTCGGGCGTAGCCCTTACAGAAATGTATAATTGCCACTTAGGGCTTACAACAATGTGTTGAAAAATAAAAGTGAAACGAATGTCATAACTATAGCAAGTCACATAGGTGGAATGAGAAAAGGAATCATCCTCGGATCTTGAGGACATACCCACATTTGGAGAAATGATGCAAGCCTTCCTTGAAAATTGTTCACGAACCCTTCAACGACCAGAACCTAAAATGTTTGGGAAAAGGGAGAAGTACATCACTTGTACTAAGTATGGAAACATATGCACACACAACTTAAAAATCATGCTAAAAGGGACATTTATTCAAAACCATGCCAAGTTACTTTGAAAAGCCTTATGTACAATCAAGAACACATATAAGACAGTAATCATATATTCTTTAAGACAGTAGCATATTTAACATAAGAACAACCTTATTAAGTATAGTCAAGTGAAGACGTGTATAAAATATTAGAACCATAGCCAAAGCAACTTCAACATCATGTTGTAACAACAAAGCATGTACAAGAGTTCCTAACATTTCAACATATACAAGACCCTTACACATAACCCACCATCAAGTCTACAAGTACAATGACCAAGTAAAGCCCCATAACCTTACTCAACCAACTAAACCAAATAAAGGATCATAAGCAATGCATAAAATCAGATAACATAGCATCAAGAGTAGTCATCATCATGTTTAGCAATATAGTTCATACATGAAACCAACATCACATAGTATCACCAACATGTAAAGTCAACACATCCATATCATTCACTTTATAAGAACATAAGAACATAAGAACATACTTATAAGACTTACCTCAAGGCCAACTAGTGCAATGTATTGGTAGAGTCCCATACCCCTACCTAGACTAAGTCAAACCCCTTAAGTCATCTTAGTTAGAGTTCACTTTATTTTTTCATTTTACTTTTGGGAATACTTGCCTTAACCGACATAGACCACATGAGCTAATGTGCAATCCGGTGTCATGAAACCCTACATCAAAAAAAGGTGGACTACTTGCAAAGGTAGTACCAAAGCATGAAAATAGCATCTAGGTGGATCCACTAGCTAGTATTCCTATGGGGACAACATAGTTCAAGAACTAGGAGACATGTTTGAGAGCCTCTTTATGCCTTTGGCATTGTAATCTCTATCTCTTGAGTACATTAGTGAACCTACCTTCCCTATTTGGGAAGGGATACTCCTCACTACTTGTTCACTCGGTGCTAAGATAGAGTCCCTTTTGAAATGTTTTTTTTAACAATCATAACTTAGTTTAGGTCATAGGAGAATAACTCCTTATATAGTCATAGTCATTAGCTCAATAGGAAATGCATGAGAATATCCTTTCAATACAACTCTCACATGTGAGATTAGCACATTAATATCATCATATCATAGTAAGGCACATAGGTATTTCATAACCAACCTTATATCATTGCATCTTAAATCATAATCTCACAATCCACATATCAGGACATTTAAATTACATCATCATACCAACACCTACTTAATCCAATTACAAGACATATTTCAATTGAACTTCATCACCAAGTACAAGCCATCATAATTGAAGTAAAGGTTTTGAGATCACAAAGACATACCCAATCTCCTTCAAGAGCCATCACCCATGGTCTAACCATCAACCAACGAATTTCATCCAATAATAGGTGTATTAACATCATTCAATAGTAATTACTACAATTACTAGGTCAATTGCATCATCACTATCCCAATTATTAACTTCAATTCATAACCTAGGGTTAGGGGGAAAGGGTTCATCATGGATTCTTCAAGAAATAGATCCACTCCCAACAATACATTACCCTAGGAAGTCTATGAACGAATTAGAATAGATAAAACAAGTCTAACAATCAATACAGTCATCAATTCCCATCAATTTATAAGTAAGATCCAAGATTTGGGGGAATTGGGGAAAGGATGTGAATCAAATGAAATTACCATTAATGAACATCAATTACTCAATAATCTATACTTAATTAGTCATAGTAAATCGCAATTAATCATAATGAATCATCAATTTAAAGCTTAGAAGAAAATCCATTTGTAGAGAAAAACCCTAAGAATTGGGTTATTTAGAAATCAACATTGAGAGGACCTCTTGGGTAAAAGAATCCTAAGAGTGAAGAACCCATACCTTAATTAAGCTTAATCCACAAAACTCAAGTGAAATCCTAGAGAAATTGGTCTTCTTCTTCAAGCTTTCCTATTCCTTCAATGGAGGTTGAGTTGAGAGAGAAAGTAGAGAGAGGTGAGAGCTTTTGTGTCTTGATTTGGGTATTTGATTTGAGTGACTGTGATTGACTTAAAACTGACCTAAAACCAATATATACTTGTCCCCTAAATTACCCAAAAGACCCCTCACTTAATTGGGTCTTTTTGTGAAGTCAAATTGACTTAAAAACGATGCGAATCAGGGAAGTGGCTATGCGTCGCTGGAGCAATTTCAATTCTTTTTTATGAAATACGGGTTGAGGCAGTGAGCCTCGTGAAGGACCCGCGTCGCGAGAATTTTTTTTTCCTTCCTTGTGTTGGCTGCTGCAAGCTACTTTGGCTGCTGCAAGCTGCTTTGGCAGCTTGCTCGCCAATTTTCGGGTCCTCCTCAAGGACTGTAAGGACCCAAAAATGAATTAGGTCCAAATATATCCTAACATGTAGTGCCATGAGATTATGAGGTCCTAAAATGATCAATGATGGTGTTTAGAGGCAGTATATAGAGTTTGAGAGAGTTTGGAGGTGAAACATCCAAGAACGTCCGTTGACGTTTCAAAGTTAACCTTAACACGTGTTGGTGCCTAAGTATGTTTCGTGAGGTTTTACGTAGTGTTTGGAACTCAAATTTATAAGAAGTGTTCCTAAAACCTAGACGGATGTATTTGGGGTGGAAACTTCCAGGCACAACTCCCCAAGGGCATCGCAAAAGGCCCTCAAGAAGGACCCCAACCATGGCCTAGACACTGCCTGGGCAGTGTCAATTGAGGCCTCGTGGGTTAGTCAACACCCCGTCGATGGGAAGCGTTGATTGAGACTTAGTATAATGAGAAAAGGAAACCTTGGAGAAGTCTATGAGCAAGACAAAGGACCTGCAGGACGGACCGTCATCCCACCAACGGTCCGTCGATAGCCAACCATCGATGTAACACTTTCTCGTAGTTCACTGTAAAGTGGAGAGGTGAACGTCCAAATAGTTATATGGGCAGTTACTTTGGGTAGTTTTAGGTATTATATAACTATTTAAACAATAAAAGACCCCTTAGACTCTAGAATCCAAATCAAAACCCCTCTCTCACATTAGAACTCTCAAGAACACCATTGGAGAAGAAGAAGAATTGGGAGCAGCAGCTTAGGACGATTTCTCCAAGGATTCAAGATAAGATTAAGGCTCTAATATAAGGTATGTAAACCTTATTCATTCATGTATTCTTCAATCCATGAAGCCCCCCTAGTTTCCCATCAATTGTGAATCCAAAGAACCCCATTAAAGAGAGGGTTGCAATTGCATTGTGGGTAAGGCTTGATTGTGATCCCAATCTAGTGGGTAGCATTCAATGATGTTTATATGATGATTCTATACTGTTTTTATGGAGTTTTCATGGTGAATTATGATAATTGAGTTTGAGGGTGATCATAGTGATCTTAGGCCATTAGAGACTTGATGAAGGTTTTGTGTTTATTCTTCTTAACTTGATTAAATTCTATATTAATTGATCATGATTGAATCATCTAAGCATGAATTCGACTAGGTTTGATGAATTGGATTGGTCTTTTTAATTTAACCCTAAAGTATGAACTATGGCTATATTCAGCTAGTATTGAAGAATGTGAGAAGAAAGCTTAGGCTAGAAGGATCTATAATCTACCTATGAATGAAGATAGAATGAATTGATGAATAATGAACCTTAGAATGGTTGTGTTGGCTGTAGATTAGGATGATTGATTGGAAGTTATAGAATTCACTTGAGCATGGACAGATTGTCTAGGACATCCCTCCATGAGACAAGGTTGAGCAAGGCTTGATGAGTAAACCTTGGAGTATATGCTTGAATCCAAGTGGATATGAAAAGTTAGACGGATAGTCTAGAAAGGGTCCGGACTCCTACTAGAAAGGAGAGCCACACCTAGTAGTTGTTGTCACGACTGGAATCTAGACCCCAGACGAGACCGGCGTCGTTGACCTCTCAGAGGTCGCAGACAAGCCTACTTACGTTATTCATACTTCACTTAGGTTAATTTTAGTGGAAAATTTGAAACTTTTTGCTCCTTAACATATTTGTTAAACATTCATAACATTTCATAATAGTTCACCATTAACCATCTAACATTAAGAGATAAGTAACTGAAAGAAATAGATCAATTAGTATTAAGTGTATAAGTGCCAAAATGGCACCAATACAAGGTGTGAATAAAAACAGGAAAGAAATGCTAGTGGAACATGCTCCACTAGCTCAACTCTAAAACTAAGCTAGAACGTAAAACAATAGCATACTCGAAAGCATGAGGACCTACCAAACTCCGGATGAATGCTGACGTCTAGATAGCTGCAACAATTATCCTGTAGCTGTATCGCCCACCTGTGCCTGTACCTACAATAGTATAGATGTATAGGGTTAGTACACACTTGTACTAAGTATGGATATATGAAAGCACACACCAAGGACATGCATGATAAAGAATAGCTCTTTCCTAATGACATGATTTTTGGAAGTCAAGTCAGTAGACTTGCCAAATTGAGATTAGGAAAGTTAGTGAAACTTTCCAAATTGAGTTAGGAAGGTCATGCCATGAGAGTAACATGCATCTTATTAAATATCGTATTGCACACAACACATATCATCTTCATATAGCACAGATCATAGCACATTACACATAACACATAGTTTCGTTCGTATCATTCATTCATATGCCATGAGACCTTGGAATCATGGACTTAACATTAATAATTTCCAAAATGAGGCTCAACATATGGGACCTCAACTAGGGAGTCTTCATTAGCAAACACAGAGTCTTCTACATTCATTCATACGTACTTCATTTCATTTCATTCATAGGCCAGTGTGAACACCAGCTATACCTAGGGTGTAGTTTAAGATTTTCATCGGGTGTGTTGTGCAATGATCAAGAATAACCTAGTGTTATTACTTGAGTCTAACTCACCTCTTGATTATCCTATGCTAACACCTTTGGTACCATTTATTTCATTATGCTATTCATTCCTTGGGATCTTTAACTTTAACCGACATAGATCATGTGAGCATCATGAAATCCAGTGTCTCTCCCACACCTAAAAGAGGTGGAATCACCGGCCAAAGTGATCCAATACCATGCTAGCGTACATAGGAATTTAACCCCGCCAGATCCCTATATTGGCAGTATAGGTTCAAAGAATAGGAGATGTATGGAGACCCATACTCGGCAAGCCGGACAGTCTCATCTCATGAGAGTTACGTGAACCTTCGCCCTTCCCGAAAGAAGGCATCACCGCTCATAGCTAGCCTATCGGTGCTCAGTATAAAGTGCCATTTCATTCAACTCATATGTCATGGAAGCTGGCTTCTAGTATGAGGACATCATAGCTCATTAGATGATTTCTCATCTCATCGTTAGTATTAAGTGTGTTAATCCCAATACTTTCATTAGAGTGTTCATAGAGACTGGTCTCTTCATTATCTTACACTCTCATAGGTGAGTATGTTTTGGTAACATTTACTTAGGCTCATTTGAGATTGCTCTCATCATTAGCATTAGCCTCACATCATGGTGTCACCACATTCATTTTTATTAGCACATTTACTCTTCACATTTACTCACCTCATTCTACGTGAATGTTCATTTCATCATATACCAACATACTTGGCCATTGGTGTGTTTCATACCCTTAGATAACCCTTGTAGGGTTTCATCATTTCATTGTTCATTTCAGCATCCAGTACATACATCTTAGGTTCACTTACTTTTAAACGTATGCTAGACTTATGAGTCTATACACACAAGCCATGAGGCTTCATTCATAATTCGTTAAGTGATTCATACATTCCTAAGATTATGTAGTACAAGACTTATGTATCTTGTATATATGCCAAGATCTTGATTTCGATCTGAGTAGGTGGCATTATTCATGGATATTTTGTTCACGTATGACTTATGTATCAAAACGGAAGTTTGAGCAATGGAACCCAAGTCTTGAATCACTTAGATATCATTTATATTTTTCATTGATTTTATTTCTAATATTCATAACATTAGAACTCTAAATTAAATCTCAATATTAACATCGAAGGATTAATTTTCTATTTAATATTACTCTTAAGTTGGCCGAAGGGTTGTGGGTTCGAACCCACACAACCTCTTTTTATTTTTCATTAATATTTCATTACTCATTTTCGCCCAACCAAGAGGTTGTGGGATCAAACCCCCACAGCCTCTTTGATTTTTATCATTTAATTCGCTGGGTATAGGGAGGTTGTGGGATCGAACCCCCACAGCCTCCTTATTTAATTCTTTAATTTCGCTGAGGCTTGGGAGGTTGTGGGTTCAAATCCCATGCCTCCCATTTTTTTTTTTTTTCACTAAGGGCTTGGGAGGTTGTGGGTTCGAATCCCACGCCTCCCATTTTCTTTTATTTAATTTCGGCGAGTGGCAGTGAGGTTGTGGGATCGAACCCCCACAGCCTCACTTCATTTTCTTTAATTAATTTTGCCTTATTCCTTTTCAGCCTTGAGGTCGTGGGTTCGATTCCCACGCCTCACGTTTTCTTTTATTTATTTTCTTTTCCCTTTCGCGTGTGCCTGGAGGTCGTGGGTTCTAATCCCACGCCTCCCATTCATTTGTTTGATTTTTTTTCTCTTCTTTCTCCCCCAGCGTAACGTGTTCGATTCCCCCTAGCCCCATTTTCTTTTTCTTTGTCGCGAAATCCAGTAGCCAGGTTCGATTCCCCCCAGCCCCATTTTTCTTTTTCTTTTCTTGCGACAACAGTAGCTAAGGTGTTTGATTCCCCTTAGCCCCTTCACATTTTTTTTTTCTTTATCAGCCTTCTTAACATGTGAGGTCTTGGGTTCAATTCCCATTGACCTCACTGATTTTATTTCCCCTTTTAAACCCAGATTTTTAACCTCATCGTAGAGTGCACAATCTGGGAAATTTGTTCATAGTTTTAACCTTCCATAAATCAACTTTTCATATTAGTTTCTTAGGGCATTTCACCAAAAACTTAGCATGTAATTTAGGTGTGGTTTAGGATTACATTTAGTCAAGCGTTTTCACTCAAACTTTGTAACTTCACACACCATATGAACATCATATTATGCACAACCTTAACACATGAAATACAAGAATAAAAACATGCCTTACACGCCTTCAAACCGTGGCTAAAACATCACTGCCAACGTACACACACACACACACATTTTCTTCAATTACGCATTGGTTATCATTTTTGTGACTTCACGCACATAAACATGTTCGCATTTAATATAAACACATCATACATACTTAAATCTAGCAGCACAACATACCCATCCTACGAATTCGTTTGGGAGCTAGGGACAAGGACATACAAAAGGGAACAACCTTAATTTCGGAGTGAATCTTTTTGAGTCATAAGGGACCTCTTGGGAAACGGACCAAGAGAGAAGAAACCCATACCTTTTGATGTTGTTCAAGAGTGAATTTTCTGCCCAAACGTCCCTCCAAGCCACGCCCAATTCACCTCACGTACACACCACTCGACGGACAACCTCTCTTTGCCTTGACATTTTTGGGAACTTGTTTTTTCTTAAAATTTCATGTGAGTTCTTCAAGTGTGTAGAACTCTTGATGAATTTTTTCTGATTTTTGTTGTTCTTGGCAGAACTAACATGAGAGAGAGAGAGTGATGAAACGTGAGAGAGAGATTTGAGAGAGAGTGAAACGTGTGTGTAGTTGTTTAGGATAAGGGGATGACTTAGTCAATTTGGACTCTCTTTAATATTTAAAAATCTGATTTTCCTTTTTATTAAATCAGCTAATAAATATTAATTAATTAAATTAATTTATCAATCTTAAATAAAAACAATTTAAATCATTGCTTCCACCTAGGTTCGAACCCGGGTGGAGCAAGACTCCACTCTTAGAGCTCAAATTCGGCTCTCTTTCTCAAAATTGCCCCTCCATTTTATTAAATAATTAATTATATATATATTTAGGGTAATTACGATATTACCCTTAGCCTGGTAAAAGACCATTTTACCCCTAGACCCTCAAAACTTAAAATTTCTTCTTTTTAAGTCCGGTAAAGACTCCTTCGATTAAATCTTCATTTTCGAGAGCCTTACTTGGTTGGTTCCAACCTTTCCAAGCTCAACTAACTCCCCAAGTTAGTTGGCTTGGTCGTGGTAAGGGTTCTGATGTCTGGTTCTACGCGTATCAATCTGTGTGAACCTTGGTCTAATCGCAAGCATTCTTGACAACCAAACTCTTGATCCTATTCATTTTTAGGGTTGTTACATTATCCCCCCCTTAGGAACATTTGTCCCCGAATGACACTACCACTTCACATCATAATGCCAGTCAGATCATAATAAAATCACTATACACAGTCAATCAATAGCAACAAAATATAGAGAGATAAGGAAACATAGGTTTAAGAGTAGAAAGTCTAACCTCAAGAGCTGAATATGTGAGGGTAGCGGGTCCTCATGTCGGCCTCAGCCTCCCACGTAGCACCCTCAACAAGTTGATTTCTCCACAATACCTTCACTGTGGCAATCTCCTTGTTCCTCAGCCGCTTGACCTGTCTGTCTAAGATCTCAACAGGTACCTCCTCATAAGACAAGTCTTCACCAACCCCCAAACCTTCAACAGGTAAGATTGATGCTGGATCACCTAGGCACTTCTTCAACATAGAGACATGAAAGACTGGATGAACAGAAGTTAGTTCTGTAGGCAATGCTAACTCATAGGCCACCTCACCCACACGCTGTAGGATCTCATATGGCCCAACATACCTCGGACTCAGCTTCCATTTTCTACCAAATCTCATCACCCCTTTCATAGGCGATATTTTCAAGTAAACCTGGTGACCAACATCAAACTCTAAGGGCCGCTTTCTGTTATCAGCATATGACTTCTGTCGACTGTAAGCAGTAGTCAACCTGTCCCTAATCACTCTGACCTTCTCTAAGTCCTCATGAATGATCTCCGGACCCAAAATGGATGACTCTCTAACCTCGAACCACCCAACTGGAGATCTACACCTCCTACCATACAATGCCTCAAACGGTGCCATCCCAATGTTGTAGTGATAGCTATTATTATACAAGAACTCTATCAAAGGCAGATGGTCATCCCAGTTACCTCTGAAGTCAATCACACACGCTCTCAACATATCCTCCAATGTCTGTATGGTGCGCTCTGCCTACCCATCTGTCTGAGGGTGAAAGGCAGTGCTAAGCTTCACCTGCGTGCCCAAGCTCTTCTGGAAAGATCTCCAGAAATGAGAAGTAAACTGAGCTCCTCTGTCTGAAATAATAGACAAGGGAATCCCATGCCATCTCACAATCTCATCAATGTAGAGTCTCGCATAATCCTCGGCTCTGTAAGTAGACTTCACAGGGATAAAGTGGGCAGACTTAGTCAATCTGTCCACAATAACCCATATAGAGTCATGCTTCCTCCTAGTCCTCGGAAGCCCAACCACGAAGTCCATATTAATGGCCTCCCATTTCCAAGTCGGAACCTCAATAATCTGAGTCAGACCACCAGGCTTAAGATGCTCTGCCTTAACCTGCTGACAATTAGGACACTTGGCCACATATTCTGCAATGTCCTTCTTCATAAATCCCACCAATAAATCTGCTTGAGATCATGATACATCTTGGTGGAACCTGGATGTATGGAATATCTGGAACCATGGGCCTTTGCAACAATCCTGGTCCGCAAATCATCCACATCTGGCATACACAGCCTGTCCTGATACCTAAGCATGCCATTACCTCCCAAAGCGAAAGACTCATTCATCTTCATTAGCACTGAGTCTTTCAGCTCCACCAACACAGGATCTAGATGCTGAACCTGCTTGACTTCAACTACCAAGGATGATTCAGAACTAGGATGAACTGAAACATCCCCACTAGTGGAGTCAACCAAACGCACACCCAGTCTGGCCAGTCTGTGTACATCTTTCACCAGCTCCTTCTTCTCATCCTCAACGTGAGCTGTACTTCCCATGCTCATCCTGCTCAAAGCATCAGCTACAACATTAGCCTTACCTGGATGGTAGTGCACATTCATGTCATAATCCTTCAACATCTCCAACCATCTCCGCTGACGTAGATTCAACTCCCTCTGTGTGAACACGTCACTACACCATTTTAGGCCTACGGCCACACTAAATCTGAGCAACACTTGAAAAGTGTTGCCTAAAATATTTTTGGGAACGCTTTTAAAATGTAGCCTAAATTTTTAACTTTTGGCAACGATAATATTGGCAACACTTGTAAAGCGTACTCTTTAATGGTATAGACTACACTTTATAAGCGTTGCCATAATATGAAATAAATGGCAACAATTATTTACCTATATGACCACACTTCTAAAGTGTCCTATTTTTATAATTGTAAAAACAACACATTACAAGTGTGGCCTAAAAATTTCACTAAAATATTATATTCCATCCAACATTTTTAACTCTCCCTCCCATATTTATTAGCCAAAAAACAATTAATAAAATATTAAAACTTGTTTTCTCCAAAATGTAACAAAATTTTGTGACATTCCTTACTAAACAATACGCTTTTCTCTAAGTGAAGAACAATAACTTTTCTGAAGAATTGAAGAACAATAGATTTTCCCTCACAGATTTTCCATAAAAATTGATCACAGATTCCTTGTGGAAGATTGAAGATCTGAAGAACATGAGTTTCTTCACAGATTCTTTCTTAAAGAGTTGTTCCGCCGGATTGCACCGATAAACAAAATGCTTCACACGAACACGCCTAACGTCTTAAACCTGTAGGGTTGTTGGAAAAAGGTTTACCAGGTAAGGAACTCTATCTCTAAAAGTCTTATGTCTAGATTTAGGGTTTTGATATTCTTGTGTATTTTGAAAGTCTAAATTTTAACTTAGGGTTTTGATATTCTTGTGCCGTTGATACGAATTTTGTTGATTTTAGGGAGTCTTGCTAGTTTTTTTCATCAATTGAATGTTGAATGTACCAGCTAAAACTAAGTCGTGTTTCTAGGAAGAACTGAGATGAAGCTTAGTCGTCTTTCTTTGATGAACTGAAGAGTAGAAGCTGAAGATACCTACAATTCTCTTCTCCCTATTATCAATTTCGGGAAACGTAAGTAGCTACTCTGCTAATCATCTTGTCAATTGATTATATTATTGTTTTGTTTTTAGAAGAGCAGAATAAGAAGAAATTAACTACTTTGGTGTTGTTGTAATGGGAAAAATCATGAGTTACAACTGAAATTCCAAAGTACATGAAGAAAGTACCAAAAATCGTGAACCTTAGACATATTCAGGAGTTGAGATAGAGGAAATTACTACTCGAAAGAATTTGAGTGAGTTAGTATGTATCGTTAATAGCTTGTTTTAACTTTCGATATAAAACGCTCCAAGCTAATTTCAAAGAACATTGTAGAATTGTAGTTATGCAGTTTACATGGAACTGTAGAATTATCATTACATGTACAATATATGTTTGCTAGTCTTATGGGTGTCATATTGCATCTATTTCAAAATTCAGGTTATTGTAGTGGGTTATGCTATCATGTACAACACGATCCTTTGTAGAACCAAAATGAGGGCATTGCAAGTTTTACCAATGTTTACGTTGCCTAGCTTATCCTTCATTACATATTCAACAAATGGAGGTTTTATAAGGATGAGTAAGCAATTAATGGTTGTTAGCAAACTAAAGTTCTCATACCACTCATTTCATAATATTGTTTTCTTACATAATCATTTACCCCTTTTCCTTACTATCTCTGCTTTTTGATGCTAAATGTGGTTTAGGACTTTGATTCTTATGAAAAAATGGTAATTGCTTAAGAGATGAGCAGTTAGTTCTGGGTGCTTTAACTTGTTAAATAAATGTTATATCCTTATCTGCATATAGAAAAATAGAAACAACTGGAAAAAACAAAACTCTTTAGCAGTTCTTCTTCTGCAAGCACATACTACTGCACAGTTTCTTTCTAGAGACCTGAGTTTGTCATTTTAATGTCGTTTATGCAGATATATCCAACATCTGTAAGGTCAACTTGTATTGGAGTTTCAACTTCTATTGGAAAAATAAGGGTCATACTTTCTCCTATTGTTGCGGTGCAATTGGTAAGAGGGTGCCATTAAATGACAACAATCATATGTTTCAAGCCGTTGTAATTTTATCAGCATCGAGTGTTGATACAACTATAGTGCAACAGTTTAAACCTTCTATTCTTTTCTTTACACATATTGTAGGAAGACGAACAATTAAGAACTAATCGACTTGCACTACTGAAGTAAATAACACACTTTTCAAGGGTATAGCTATAATAATAGCCATGGCGGGGAGATGAACTTCTTATATCATCAACCAATTTTGGTGGATCAGGTCTCCAAACATTTAAGAGGAGAACTAGTGAACAAGTGCACTCAACTTATCTTCCATTGTCTACATTTTGACTGTATTTCATTCTCATACATAAAACATAAAGGGGTTTATTTCTTGTTTGTGGATCTTGTTACTTCAGATAGAAATCAATCGATCTAGCTTCCATAGCTTTCCAAGTTTTCATACCTTAATTACTATTGGTTCATAATCATGGAAAGTGAATATGTCTTGACAAGTAACCTACTATTGCTTTAACAACTTCAACATGGATGCTTAGTGCCAATAGAATGTTAATTGAGGGCAATTTAGACTTTGACTATTAGATTATTGTTTGTCTTTAATTTAATCTGCCACGTTTTCTTATTGCAGTTCAATTTAGACTTTGACTGTTAGTATTTACTTTCATTTGTTCATCATTAAGTTCCCCAATTTGTATGCAGTGAAATACTTAGCCTGCAATGCTTCAATTTGTTCAGCCTTAAGTTCCCCAATTTGATCAGATATGTTGTTAGCTTTCCAAAATAGGTTGTTGATACCTTAGATTTGATATTTAGTAGTTCCAGTTCCAGTCCCAACCCTTCTATAGGAGTAGTAGGCAAAGTTGGTTCAGCCATATTTAAGTTGAGGCAAAATCTTGGAAATACAGAAAAAGTTTCTGACCTTGACTTGTAGCATTAACCTGAGAACTGTCTGGAACTTGTTGCTTATTCTGAATGTGAATTATTTTTTGTATCCTTATTTTTTGAATTCTTATTTTTAGTTACTTCTTAATTGTTTGGTTGATCCTGCATAGTGCTGAAATATATTGGTTAGCTACTAATTGTTGAACTTCACAGTAACAAATTAAATCGGTCTATAAGCTTTCCTCTTTTGAGTATGCTATTCTTCAAGAGCTGGCTTCATGTTATTTTCTTGTTTTTGGTGCTGTTTGTATTGTGAATTGGTGTCTCCCTTTGTTTTTGGTGGTGCTGCCATTTGCAGGTTTCTTTTATCTTTTTTGCCTTGTTCCCCTTTGTTTTTGTTCATCCTATCAGCCTCCGACTTTTTTTAAAAAATCCCTCGTCTTTTTGCTTGATATGAAAGTTTGAATGTGAGAGCTAGTCTATTGAGCTCTTTATTGATTAATGAAATAGACAGCTCTAAGATCTGCCTACAAACATGTAACAAATGTTCTATAAGATTTGCGCGCGCGCGCACACACACATATATATATATATATTGATTTGGATTGGTTGACTTACACTGAATACTCTCTTTCACTAACTTTATGATTTTATTTTCAATGTGCAGGAAAATGCCGGTAATTGAATTTAAATTGCATGTGGCCAAAAGTAAACTCGATCTATTGTAGTGAATGATGAAGAGTTTTTGTACAATTGTCATATATGTTTGAAAGCATTTGGTTTTTTAGAATTTATTGATATTAAATATATCTTTAAGCAATCACTTTCTATGTTTTGGTTGTATAAAACATGTTTCTCGAAGTTTATTTGAAATATATAGCATCATTAACTATTAGTTAATTTTGTGCTTTAGGTCATTTGTATACGTAATTATATGATTATATATTGAATATATGCAATTCAAAAGCATTGTTGTATGACGTTCAATGTTAAAGTTACGCTTTATAAGTGTTGCTCTAGATGAGATATAAAGTTATGCTTTATAAGTGTTGCTCTAGATGAGATATAAAGTTACACTTTATAAGTGTTGCTCTATATAAGATATAAAGTTACACTTTATAAGTGTTGCTCTAGATGAAATATAAAAGGCAACACTTTTTAAGTGTAACCAATAACACTGCAAAGACAACGCTTTTAAGTGTAGTATAATAAAAAAAATAGGTGTTGCTAATGCATCAAAGCAAAGCGTTCCCTTATACCTCTTATGCTACGCTTTATAAGTGTTGCCAAAGATGGCAACATTTCAAAAGTGTTGCCTAATGTCAAAGGTTACGCTTCTTTAGGCCACCCCCTAAAAAGTGTTGCTGAAAGTCCAAAAGTGTAGCTTTTTATCAAAGGCCACACTTTTTGCTAGTTTAGGCTACACTTTAGTGGTGTGGCCGTAGGGCTAAAATGGTGTAGTGCGTACTGGAGACTCTTATGGTCTGTGAACACATCTACATGCACTCCATACAGATAATGCCTCCACAACTTCAGTGCAAACACCAAAGCTGCCAACTCCAGGTCATGAGTGGGATAATTCTTCTTATGAACCTTGAGCTGTCTGGATGCATAGGCTATCACCTTACCAACCTGCATGAGAACACAACCCAAACCAACCCTAGATGCATCACAATAAACAGTGTAATTCTCACCACACTTAGGCAAAGTAAGCACCGGGGCTGAAGTGAGTCTGTCCTTGAGCTCCTGGAAACTCTTCTCACAAGTCTCCGTCATTTCAAACTTGGTTTTCTTCTTAGTCAAAGCTGTCAATGGGGCAGCAATGGAAGAAAATCCCTCCACAAACCTGCGGTAGTAACCAGCCAATCCCAAAAAGATACAGATGTCAGTAGGAGTAAGAGGCTTTGGACAGTTCTTCACAGCCTCAGTCTTCCTGGGATCCACCTCCACGCCCTGATCGGACACAACATGACCCAGGAAGGTCACTGATCTCAGCCAGAATCACATTTGCTGAATTTGGTATACAACTGATGCTGTCTAAGTACCTGCAAGGTTAGTATCAAATGTTGTTCATGCTCTTCCTTGGTCTTAGAGTAGATGAGAATGTCATCAATGAATACTATGACGAAAGAGTCAAGGTATTCACGGAAGACCCTGTTCATGAGATCCATAAATGCAGCAGGTGCATTCGTGAGACCAAATGACATGACTAAAAACTTATAGTGACCATAGCGGGTATGAAAGGCTGTCTTTGGGATATTTCTATCCCTAAACCTAAGCTGATGATACCGTGAACGAAGATCAATCTTCGAGAAGAAACTAGACCCTTGGAGTTGATCGAACAAATCATCTATTCTAGGGAGTGGATACTTATTCTTTATAGTGACTTTGTTGAGCTGCCGATAATCGATACACATTCTAAGGGTTCCATCTTTCTTCTTTACAAACAACACTGGAGCGCCCCAAGGGGATATGCTCGGCTGAATAAAACCCTTGTCAGTGAGATCTTTTAACTGCAGCTTCAACTCTTTGAGTTCAGCTGGAGCCATTCTGTAAGGAGGAATTGCGATTAGTTTAGTATCGGGTTCTAAATCGATACCAAAGTCAATCTCTCGAAGGGGAGGGACTCCAGGTAAATCATCAGGAAACACATCTAAGAACTTATTCACTACAGGTACTGAGTCTATGGAAGGAATGTTATGATCTAAATCATTAACACTCACAAGATGACACAATAACCCCTTGGACATCATTTTATTGGCTTTAAGGTTAGAAATCATGGGGTTAGGACGACTCGAATTGTACCCCTCCCAGATTAACTCTTCTTCATTAGGAATGCGAAATCTCACTACTCTACTACGGCAGTCCAAGCAAGCATAACAACTGTGAAGCCAATCCATGCCAAGAATAACATCAAAATCATGCATGGGTAACTCAACCAAGTTTGCACACATAGTTCTACCACTCACAACTATTGGGCAATCCTTGTATACTCTATCAGTTCTTACATTCTCCCCTAAAGATGTACTAACCACTATAGGATCATGCAGAACTTCAGGCAATATCTCAAAAGTAAGAGCAAAATGAGGAGTTACAAAGGAAAGTGTAGACCCTGGATCAAGTAAAGCATAAACAGAAGTTGAGAACACTTGCAGCATACCTGTGACCACATCAGCGGACTTCTCCTGCTCCTCCCTGCCCTTCAGGGCATAGAACCTGTTCCTCTTAGGAGGCTCGGCTGCTGCTGCACCCTGTGGATTAGGCCTAGGCTGAGTATTACCTCCAGGCTGACCTCTATTCTGGGGACAGTCTCAGACCATGTGTCCACTCTTACCACAACCGAAGCAGGCATTAGTGCCCTGTCTGCACTCTCCACTGTGATCTCGGACACACTTAGCACAATTCTTCTTAGGACGCTGCATCTCACCTCCGTTGCCCTTATTGGGCTCAGGTCTGCCTCCTCTAGGTGTAGCACTCCTCTAAAGATTAGAATTCCCAGAACTCTGTTGCCCCTTTTTGAACCTTGGCTGCTCACGGACGCCAAAGTTGTTCCTGTGGCCTCCATGATTGGGTCCTGCCTGATCTTGAGGCCTAGGCCTCCTAGCATCACGAACACCTCTCTTTCTGCGGCTGTCCTCTACCTGCTGGACATGCACCATCAACCTGGAAAGATCAATATTATCATGGAGCATTGCAGATCGACACTCCTCCTCCAGGTCTCCATTGATTCCTGTGAGGAACCTGCTCAGCACATCCCTGCTGTTAGAAACCAGGGAAGTACCATACCTGGATGATTTTAACAAAGTTCAGTATTATCCTCATTTCGCTATTAAATACTAGGGAAACTAACATACCTTGACAGCTTATCAAACTTCAGGGAATACTCCCTGACTGTCACAGAGCCTTATTTAAGGTTGATGAATTCCTTAACCCTGGCCTCTCTCATCTCCCTGGGTAAGAATCTCTCGAGAAATGTTGTCTTGAACAGCTCCCATGTGACTGGCACTCCACCTAAGACACATCTATCTTGCCACATCTTGCACCAAGTCTGTGCAACATCCTTGAGCTGATAGGAAGCCAACTCAGCCTTCTCAATATCAGTGGCCCCCATAGCCACCAGGATCTTATGAACCTCATCCACAACCTCCTGGGGATCCTCTGATGTCCTAGACCCTGTGAAAATAGGAGGATTCATCCTCGTGAAATCCCTCAGCCTGTCAGCCATGCTACGAACCGGTGGGTTCTTCCTCTGAACATCCTGCCGGTTGACCTGGGCAGTCATAGCCTAGGCCTTCATAGTAATGGCCTGTGCCATCTGGGCCAGAGATGCCCTCACCTCAGCATCAGTCAACCCAGCTGCATTAACTGGCACAGCCACTCCTTCAGCTGGAGCCTGGGGTGGAACTTGGTTGCCTCCAGCAGCTGCTCTTCCTCTCCTCTGACCAATAGCCCTCCTAGGGTTTATTCTCTGAAAACAACAAAAATTGATGTTAGATACGCTCATAACACCAATAATTCAGACATTCAGAAAAGCACGATAAGATCAGAAGAAGGGAAATTTTCCTACGCATCATGCAGTCTCTAATTCAGGATAGTGGTGCACTTCACTACCATGACTTAGAAACTACTCAATGTGGTTGATGTGAACTTATTATTTTTGTAATTTAACCTAATGCTCTGATACCAACTTTGTCACGATTGGAATCTAGACCCCAGACGAGACCGGCGTCGTTGACCTCTCAGAGGTCGCAGACAAGCCTACTTACGTTATTCATACTTCACTTAGGTTAATTTTAGCGGAAAATTTGAAACTTTTTGCTCCTTAACATATTTGTTAAACATTCATAACATTTCATAATAGTTCACCATCAACCATCTAACATTAAGAGATAAGCAACTGAAAGAAATAGATCAATAAGTATTAAGTGTATAATTGCCAAAATGGCACCAATACAAAGTCTGAATAAAAACAGGAAAGAAACGCTAGTGGAACATGCTCTACTAGCTCAACTCTAAAACTAAGCTAGAACGTAAAACAGTAGCATCCTGGAAAGCATGAGGACCTACCAAACTCCGGATGAATGCTGACGTCCGGATAGCTGCAACAATGA
Organism: Solanum sitiens; assembly: GCA_016801875.1. NCBI lineage: Eukaryota > Viridiplantae > Streptophyta > Magnoliopsida > Solanales > Solanaceae > Solanum > Solanum sitiens. The sequence goes on from JABWTJ010000533.1 coordinate 452,062, forward strand.
TCATGTAGCTCTATCGCCCACCTGTGCCTGCAACTAAAATAGTATAGATGTATAGTGTTAGTACACACTTGTACTAAGTATGGGTATATGCAAGCACACATCAAGGACATGCATGAGAAAGAATAGCTCTTTCCTAACGACATGATTTTTGGAAGTCAAGTCAGTAGACTTGCCAAATTGAGATTACGGAAGTTAGTGAAACTTTCCAAATTGAGTTAGGAAGGTCATGTCATGAGAGTAACATGCATCTTATTAAATATCGTATTACACACAACACATATCATCTTCATATAGCACATATCATAGCAGATAACACATAACACATAGTTTCGTTCGTATCATTCATTCATATGCCATGAGACCTTGGAATCATGGACTTAACATTAAGACATTCCAAAATGAGGCTCAAAATATGGGACCTCAACTAGGGAGTCTTCATTAGAAAACACATAGTCTGCTACATTCATTCATACGTACTTCATTTCATTTCATTCATAGGCCAGTGTGAACACCAGCTATACCTAGGGTGTAGTTTAAGACTTTCATCGGGTGTGCTGTGCAATGATCAAGAATAACCTAGTGTTATTACTTGAGTCTAACTCACCTCTTGATTATCCTATGCTAACACCTTTGGTACCATTCATTTCATTATGCTTTTCATTCCTTTGGAACTTTAACTTTAACCGACATAGATCATGTGAGCATCATGAAATCCAGTGTCTCCCCCACACCGAAAAGAGGTGGAATCACCGACCAAAGTGATCCAATAACATGCTAGCGTACATGAGAATTTAACCCCGCCAGATCCCTATATTGGCAGTATAGGTTCAAAGACTAGGAGATGTATGGAGACCCATACCCGACAAGCCGAACAGTCTCATCTCATGAGAGTTACGTGAACCTTCGCCCTTCCCGAAAGAAGGCATCACCGCTCATAGCTAGCCTATCGATGCTCAGTATAAAGTTCCATTTCATTCAACTCATACGTCATGGAAGCTGGCTTCTAGTATGAGGACATCATAGCTCATTAGATGATTTCTCATCTCATCATTAGTATTAAGTGTGTTAATCCCAATACTTTCATTAGAGTGTTCATAGAGACTGGTCTCTTCATTATCTTACATTCTCATAGGTGAGTACGTTTTGGTAACATTTACTTAGGCTCATTTGAGATTGCTCTCATCATTAGCATTAACCTCACATCATGGTGTCACCACATTCATTATCATTAGCACATTTACTCTTCACATTTACTCACCTCATTCTACGTGAATGTTCATTTCATCATATGCCAACATACTTGGCCATTGGTGTGTTTCATACCCTTACTTAATCCTTCTAGGGTTTCATCATTTCATTGTTCATTTCATCATCCAGTACATACATCTTAGGTTCACTTACTTTTAAACATATGCTAGACTTATGAGTCTATACACACAAGCCATGAGGCTTCATTTATAATTCGTTAAGTGATTCATACATTCCTTAGATTATGTAGTACAAGACTTATGTATCTTGTATATATGCCAAGATCTTGATTTCGATCTAAGTAGGTGGCATTATTCTTGGATATTTTGTTCACGTATGACTTATGTATCACAACGGAAGTTTGGGTAAGGGAACCCAAGTCTTGAATCACTTAGATATCATTTATATTTTTCATTGATTTTATTTCTAATATTCATAACATTAGAACTCTAAATTAAATCTCAATATTAACATCGAAGGATTAATTTTCTATTTAATATTACTCTTAAGTTGGCCGAAGGGTTGTGGGTTCGAACCCCCACAACCTCTTTTTATTTTTCATTAATATTTCATTACTCATTTTCGCACAACCAAGAAGTTGTGGGATCAAACCCCCACAGCCTCTTTGATTTTTATCATTTAATTCGCTGGGTATAGGGAGGTTGTGGGTTCGAACCCCCACAGCCTCCTTATTTAATTCTTTAATTTCGCTGAGGCTTGGGAGGTTGTGGGTTCAAATCCCACGCCTTCCATTTTTATTTTTTTAATTTTCTCTAAGGGCTTGGGAGGTTGTGTGTTCGAATCCCACGCCTCCCATTTTCTTTTATTTAATTTCGGCGAGTGGCAGTGAGGTTGTGGGTTCGAACCCCCACAGCCTGACTTCATTTTATTTAATTAGTTTCGCCTTATTCCTTTTTCAGCCTTGAGGTCGTGGGTTCGATTCCCACGCCTCATGTTTTCATTTCTATATTTTCTTTTCCCTTTCGCGCGTGCCTGGAGGTCGTGGGTTCGAATCCCACGCCTCCCATTCATTTGTCTGATTTATTTTTCTCTTCTTTCTCCCCCAGCGTCGCGTGTTCGATTCCCCCCAGCCCCATTTTCTTTTTCTTTGTTGCGAACTCCAGTAGCCAGGTTCGATTCCCCCCAGCCCCATTTTTCTTTTTTCTTTTCTCGCGACAACAGTAGCTAAGGGGTTCGATTCCCCTTAGCCCCTTCACATTTTTGTTCTTTATCAGCCTTCTTAACATGTGAGGTCTTGGGTTCAATTCCCATTGACCTCAATGATTTTATTTCCCCTTTTAAACCCTGATTTTTAACCTCATCGTAGAGTGCACAATCTGGAAAATTTATTCATAGTTTTAACCTTCCATAAATCAACTTTTCATATTAGTTTCTTAGGGCATTTCACCAAACACTTAGCATGTAATTTAGGTGTAGTTTAGGATTACATTTAGTCAAGCGTTTTCACTCAAACTTTGTAACTTCACACACCATATGAACATCACATTATGCACAACCTTAACACATGAAATACAAGAATAAAAACATGCCTTACACGCCTTCAAACAGTGGCTAAAACATCACTGCCAACGTACACACACACACACACATTTTCTTCAATTACGCATTGGTTATCATTTTTGTGACTTCACGCATATAAACATGTTCCCATTTAATATAAACACATCATACATACTTAAATCTAGCATCACAACATACCCATCCTACGAATTCGTTTGGGAGCTAGGGACAAGGACATACAAAAGGGAACAACATTAGTTTCGGAGTGAGTCTTTTTGAGTCGTAAGGGACCTCTTGGGAAAGGGACCAATAGAGAAGAAACCCATACCTTTTTGATGTTGTTCAAGCGTGAATTTTCTTCCCAAACGTCCCTCTAAGCCACGCCCAATTTACCTCACGTACACACCACTCGACGGACAACCTCTCTTTGCCTTGACGTTTTTGGGTACTTGGTTTTTCTTAAAATTTCATGTGAGTTCTTCAAGTGTGTAAAACTCTTGATGAATTTTTTCTGATTTTTGTTGTTCTTGGCAGAACTAACATGAGAGAGAGAGAGTGATGAATCGTGAGAGAGAGATTTGAGAGAGAGTGAAACGTGTGTGTAGTTGTTTAGGATAAGGGGATGACTTAGTCAATTTAGGACTCTCTTTAATATTTAAAAATCCGATTTTCCTTTTTATTAAATCAGCTAATAAATATTAATTAATTAAATTAATTTATCAATCTTAAATAAAAACAATTTAAATCATTGCTTCCACCTAGGTTCGAACCCGGGTGGAGCAAGACTCCACTCTTAGAGCTCAAATTCGGCTCTCTTTCTCAAAATTGCCCCTCCATTTTATTAAATAATTAATTATATATATATTTAGGGTAATTACGATATTACCCTTAGCCTGGTAAAAGACCATTTTACCCCTAGACCCTCAAAACTTAAAATTTCTTCTTTTTAAGTCCGGTAAAGACTCCTTCGATTAAATCTTCATTTTCGAGAGCCTTACTTGGTTGGTTCCAACCTTTCCAAGCTCAACTAACTCCCCAAGTTAGTTGGCTTGGTCGTAGTAAGGGTTCTGAGGTCTGGTTCTACGTGTATCAATCTGTGTGAACCTTGGTCTAATCGCAAGCATTCTTGACAACCTAAGTCTTTATCCTATTCATTTTTAGGGCTGTTACAGTTGTGATGACTATCCCATTAGGTCTCATGAAGAGGGAGTCCTTCACGTAGTAGAGTCAAGGTATCCTAGTAGAGATCTCCATATCCTATGATAGTAGACATGCTTGAGAAGGATCTCATAGTTTTCATAAGCAATGAATGAACTTAGACATTCCCAAGGGGTATCTCGTAGTTTTCAATATTAAGGAATCAAGACATACCTTAAAAGGTATCTCGTAGGATCCATATGATTAAGGAAATTAGACATACATAAAGAATTATCTCATAGTGTACAAAATATAAAGATAGGGGCTAGGCTCCATAGTAAGAAGTAATAGAGAAAGGATCCAAAGTAGTACCTTGCATGAGTGGTGTTATGGGGCATCATAAATGCATTGCACAAGGTGTAACTTAGGGTATTAAAGAACAAGAGTTTTAAGATAGGATTGGACTAGAGTTGCCTTTCCTAGTAAAGTAGGCTAAAGATGAGAGAATCTTAATAAAAGAAGTTAAGAGGTGGTAAGGCTATGGAGGGTGAATATGTTAAGGATGACTTCAAGATAGGCTTAGTGTATGGAGTAGTATGGGCTACCTCATGTACACTGCACAAGCCTATTTTGAGTGAATCATATGGGTAGTACTCTTTAGTATGAAGTAAGTCTACTAGAGACATAATGAAACAAGATACGGTCACTTCAATATATGCTAGTCTGTGAGGTAGTATGGGATGCTTCACATGCATTGCACATGTATGTTTTGAGTTGGCTTAGGAGCATAGAGCTCATATAACATGATGAACTTAGGTCTTAATTATGAAAGTGGATTATAATCAAGAATGACCAAAGAGATGTACTTAGCTTTGGTAGTAGTATGGGATGCTACCTTAGCCTTGCACTAGTATACTTGGAGGTGGCTTGTGATTAGTTCATTTGAGTAAGAACGACAATAAGATAAGTATGAACTCTTATATGACTTTATAATGCTTTATTACGCTTATGTTATTCATGTTATGCTTATGCCTTTATCTCTTATGATTATGTCTCTTATTGACTAACCCTTTGAGATATCTTATGTTTGGTATGATAGTTTCCAGACTTAGTACATATCGTACTAACGTATATTGCCTAGATGTTGTCCATGTAGGGTCTTGAGGAGATTGAATTACTTGCAAATGTAGAGTTTCCAAGGTTTCCAAGAAGAGAAGATTCGTGAGTCCTCATAGCATCCGAGGACACCACCACTATGTTATCTTTTATGTTTTTTCATTATGTTAGACTTTTATTGGCTGTGACCCAAGACTATTGTACTCGTGATGTCGTAGATGGTTTATGAGACATATGTTAGACATTTTATGAAATGGCTTCCGCATTATGTTTTGAAAGAAAAATTTAACTATGTGCTACTTTTCCTATATATGAAATGAATGATGTGTAATGGTTTCGACAAGACCTCCGAGAGGTCAAGTATGCCGTGTTACGACCCAAGAATGCCCTAACTTCTAGGGTGTACATAGGGGTCATTAAAAACTTGGTATCAGAGCATAAGTTTATGAAAATGGTCTTAGGATGTCTCAAAACCACGTCTAGTTGAGTCTGATTCATCGGTGTGAGTCGTGACCCACCTATGAGTAGGAGGCTATGGGATGCTTTGGAAAGTTTCACTTCTTCATTCTTCAAGTTTTGCCGTAGAGTTTGGCTTAAGTAAGTCCCTTTTATAATGTTTGCCTATGATTTTGTAGGTTTGCTAATACTAGGGCTAATGCTAGAAGGGAAGGAGATGGGGGTGGGGAAAAAGAGCATGTATCTCCCTAAGTGCAAGGGTATGTACCTCCCTAAGTGCAAGAGCAAGTTTCTCCTCAAGTTCCTAATAACCCTCCAATAGGAAATGCTGTGTTTGAGGAATTTAGGGTTTCCATGGCTTTCTTGGCTCAAGCCTTAATGGCCCAAGCTAATAGAGGAGAGGTGGCTCCGGCTAATCCTATAGGAGGAATGGGTGCTACTAGAGTGAGGGAGTTATGAAGAATGAATCCACCGGAGTTCTATGGCTCCAAAGTTGGTGAAGATCCGAATGGGTTTATTGATGAGGTGTACAAGGTGCTTGCAATCATGGGAGTGTCTTCCATTGAAAAGGCAGAGTTGGCTGCCTATCAATTGAAAGATGTTTCCCAAACTTGGTATGAACAATGGAAAGATAGTAGACCAATAAGAGCGGGTTCTATAGAATGGGAGACTTTTAAGTTGGCTTTCCTTGATAAGTTCTTTCCTAGGTAATTTAGGGAGGCTAAGTTGAAGAAGTTCGTAAACCTCAAGCAAGGTGATTTGAGTGTTAAAGAGTATGCTTTGAAGTTCACTCTTTTGTCCAAGTATGCACCAAGTTTGATAGCGAACCCTAGAGATTTGAGGAATAGGTTCATGACGGGAGTTTAAGACCTAGTAGAAGAAAAGTGTCTATCACATCCCGAGACCACACCCTAGAAGTGTGGGCACAATCTCGGATTGTGTCATTGCGTACTCGACCTCTCGGAGGTCTTATACAAGCCTTTCATATCATTCATTGCATATACACAGTGAAAAGTAGTGCGGAATTAAAATTTTTCACAAAACATAACATAGTCTTTAAAATCTCTTTCATATAAAAGTAATAGGAAATACTAAGTCTCAGTCTCATCATTTTAAGACACAAGAGTACTTGGGACACGGCCCATACGAAATAGAAAACATAGTACTATTAAGTCTATTACAATACTTCATAAACGAAACATAAAAGACATATATGCCCTCGAGTCAAGTGAGGACATACTTCAACTTGCTTGAACGATATTCTAAATCCAAGTCTTCTTTCCAAATATGCTCTTCACCTACCAAGAACTATCTATATAGATAAAAGCATGGAATTAGTACAACCACATGTACTAAGTATGACATAATGCATAAAAATCATGAAAATGAACATTTATTGTAAATATGCATCTTTTCATTTAAATATCATAATATCATCATAAGAATAATATTTAGCAACTTAGAATCACATAAGAAAACATTTAACCAAAAATCATAATTTTTGAACTCAATTCACTGTACAGTGAAGTACCTCACTGTTACAGTGAATTCTTCTAATTTCATTTTAAACATCTTCTAGCATGTAGTCTTCTCAATAAAGCTATCCTAAGATTTACTTAAGTCACACAAAGAGAGACCGCCCATACACCCTCTATAGATGTGCCTAAACTATCCTTAACACTACTCATAATGAGACACATACACACCACAATACACCAACATACAAGGCATAGATAATATGACAATCTCCATTACCAACGCTATCAAAAGACCTACTTAAGTAAATAAGGAAGATAACGTCCATGATTGAAGTCTTCAAGATTACCTAAATAGTCCTTAAGACTACCTAAGTGTAGATCATGTCAAACATAACAAGCAACTTCCCTAACTAGAGTCATCCTCAAGACTTCCATAGATAAGACATGAAGAGATCATCCTCTATGCCCTCTTCACACTTTAACTAAGGAATCCTTAAGTCACTTTAGATTAGGTACTTATTCATTTACATACTCTATATCATTAAGTCATTAGTTCATTAGTTCATTTAAGAGGCATACATCACATAAAGGACATTCAAGTAATGGTCTTGGAGAAGACCTAGGGACTCTAACTAACATCTTCAAAGCCTATTGTGCAATGTCTAGATAGCGTCCCATACCAACACCTAAACCTCATAGAACTTCTCTAATCCTAATATGTATCCCATATGATGAGAATAGGCAATAACGGACATAGACCATGGTAGCAAAGCATGGAATCCAGAGTTCTATCCTACTCCGATGAGGTTATTCTACTTGCCAATGGTAGAACATAGACACATCCCATGTAGGCAAATGGTTAAGGAAATATGAAGGGCATTCTTTGTAATCTAGTCTCATTCTTTAACTAGAACTACTTCTCTTACCATACTCACTCGGTTCTAGCCTTCGTTCTCATTGATTAAATCACATTAAGGTTTATACAAAAAGGGTCCCATATCATGTTCATGACCCAATTACATTTACCTTACCAAAGCAAGGTCCACTAGGGATATCTCACTATAGAGACAAGAAGTTCATCATGACTTTCCTAAGGATTGATATGATGCCGTTCCATCCAATCAACCTTAAGTCCATCATTCATTACATGAAGGATACCATTACAGCTTTCGACTTCAAGTTTCGTAACCTTACCACTAGGTTCAAGGTTTCACATAAAGGACCCTCTTATCATCATTCAAGGTCTCACCTAATATTCATTCATTCATGTCTAAGACTCTTTACTTTCCTATTTCAAGACATCACATATTCATATTCATACAAGCATCAAGTAAGGGACACAAGTCTACCTAAACAACACACCACATACTTTATTTAGCACATATAACATACATTCTTTTGACACTTAATAATGAACCTTAACATCATTTAGTCAATCTATTCAATACCTTAACATCATCAACAGAATCATTATAGACTCATATAACCAAGTTAGGAATAACCATATATCAACTCTAAGACTACACACTTAACACATAGTCATAGCCTAACATGATTTCCTATATAGCATCAATAGACTAACACATTCTTTGACATATATGTATATATAATCATACATCACCAAATCAACTACACAAATAGCCATATAACTTCAAGTAGTGCCGACAAGGGCATGATCATCAATATACTTAATATAACGCCGACAGGGCCACATCAATTCACATAACACCGCCACCATAAGTGGACCAAACCAATCACAACATAATTGAAGTCTAATTAACATTAATTAAAAGGAATTAGGGAAGGTTACCAACTCTTCATCATCAAATCTTCAAGCCAATACCAAATCATCCAATTTAACATCATAAGGCCCTTACCCATGGCCATGAACATCAATTCAACACATAACTATAATACTCAATGAAATCTAAAACAATTCAATATATATTCAACAATCTAATACCAATTAGATAACAATTGAATACAATTCTTATATCATTAGAAAGCCCATAAGAAACTACACCACAATTCATAAGCATTAAGTCAATATCAAGAAACCCATAAAGTAGTCAAAAACTAGGGTTCATCAATTACATGGGTTCATAGGTTAATTAAGTTAAAATCACCTTAATAACTACAATTCAATCACTAAACAATGATTAAAAACTATTAGTGCAAGAACCCATGGTAGAATCATGAAATAGGTCAATTCAACTTTTATTAACTTTAGAAAACATCTTTGAAAGTTAAGCTCCTTGATGAATCGAGCTTCAAGGATCAAAAAACATACCTCAATGAAGCTAATTCTTCAATTTGATGAATAATCTCCACTCAATTTGTCACACCAAGCTCTTCCTTGACTTTTGACTTCAATGGAGTCTTTGGGAATTCTTAAGGGATTTTGGGGTTTTGATTTTGAAGAATGAAATCTTCTAAGTGTTAATGACTTATAAACACCTTCAAAATACCCAATATACCCCTTAGGAACCGCCAAACTCTATATTTGGAAGTGCGGTGAAATTCCCATTTCACCCCTCACTTAACAATGAGGTTGCACAGGAAAAACAGTCCACCAACGGTTGGCAGTCGACGGACCGTTTGTCCACAAATGGACAGTCATGTCCTTCTGTTGGTTGGTTCAGAGACTTGACAAGGTTCTCATCTCTACCAATATTAAGGCCCTACCAACGGCACCCATCGACGGGGCGTCGATTTGCCCACGAGCCGTTGATGCCTCCGTCGTTTGAGGCTGCCTGGGACAGTCTTGACACCAAGTTTTGGGTCCTTCCTCAAGGACCCTTGGATGGTACTTGGGGATTTTTTCCCGGATGTTTCCAACAAAAACATGCTCGTATATGAGTTTAAAACCTCTCATATGAATTTCATCCAAAACGAACACGTAAAACTCAATGAAATAAGCCTAGACATAAGGCACATCTTTCGAACGTCATGGACGTTCTAGAGTGTTTGACCTCCAAACTTCTATAAATTTGGTACACTGACTTTATACATCATATTAACTCATTTAAGGACTTCAAAACATCATTAATCAAACATAAACACATAGAACCACATATGAGGCACATAGGTGACTTAGTTATCGAACGTCTTGGTTGTCCCTTGACGTTTGACTTCCAATGTACCTAATACCTTAGACACTGCCTCAATACCATTTTATAGACCTATTTAGGACCTTAGACCATGATGAGAACAAATGTTAGGCTCTAGTTCACCTAAGTCATTTTCGGGGTCTTATTGTGTCGTACGACCAGGCATGTGGATGACATGGATATTTCAAGACTTATAATATTTTCTCAACAAATCGAAGACTCAAAACTAAGGAAGGAGAGGGATAGAGAAAAGGAGAGATTTAGGTTTGAAGGTGATAAGTCTTTCCATGCTAAGTCTGAGGGACAAGATAGGCCTTGAACTAAGCCAAGATATTCCAGCCAAGATTCTTCCAACACCTCTAAGGTTGATAAGGAGAACGGTAGTGGATCATCCAAATTTACTTTCCCGAAGTGTTAAAGAAGTCACTAGTAAGTGCCTAGCCCGCACGGATGGATGTTTTGGGTGTAGGAAGGATGGACACAAAGTGAGGGATTGTCCGGATCTTAAGACAAAAGGGAGAGAAGGCAAGCAAGTTGTTACGAATAGTGAGGAAGGTGTTCCTAAAGCCCAGGCTAGGTTCTTTGCTCAAATCCAAGGGTTATCAAGAGTGATCTCCTTATGTCCCTTCCGGTATTTATTTATTTATTTGATTATGATAAATTTTCAGAATTTCCTATGATTATGAAATGTCTTGTTGATTTGATGTTCCCTTATGATGAGGAATTGATGTTAGGAAGACATGTGTGGCTTGTTCCCATGTAGGGGATAAGGATCCCTTCTCATAACTCTTTATATGATTATGAGTAGCTATATTAGCTTAAAATTGAATTGTTTCCTTGATTTGCGTATGTTAATTTAGGTATAATGCACATACGATGGGCTTCTAGTCTAGAGTAAGTCCTTTAAACAGGTGTTTAAGAAGGTGTCATTCGAGGACAAATGTTTCCCAAGAGGGGGATATTCTAAGGACCCAAAAATGAAGTACGTCCAAATAGACCATAACATATAGTGCCATGATCTTATGAGGTCCTAAAATGATCAATGATGGTCTTTCGAGGCAATATATAGAGTTTGAAAGAGTTTGGAGGTGAAACGTCCAAGAACGTCCGCTGACGTTTCAAAGTTAACCATAAGACGTATTGGCGTGCCTTAAAATGTTTCATGAGGTTTTACGTAGTGTTTGGAACTCAAATTGATAAAAAGGGTTCCTAAAACCTAGACGGATGTATTTGGTGTGGAAACGCCCGGGCACGAATCCCCATGGTCCCCGCAAAAGGCCCTTAAGTAGAACCCCAACCATGGTCTGGCACTGCCTGGGCTGTGTCAATCGACGCCTCATGGGTTGGTTGAAGCCCCGTCGATGGGAAGCATCGATCGAGACTTAGTCTCATGAGAAAAGGTCACCTTGGAGAAGTCTCGGAGCAAGACGACGGAACTTCAGGGCGGACCGTCGTCCCACCAATGGTCCATTGATGGCTAACTTTCGATGCAGCCTGCACGTTCTCGCAGTTCACTATAAAGTGGAGGGGTGAATTTCGTGAATGGGGAAATTCACCCCACGTCCAAATATTTATATGGGCGGTTATTTTAGGTAGTTTTAGGTATTATATGACTATTTAAACAATAAAATATCCCCTTAGACTCTAGACTCCAAATCAAAACCCCTCTCTCATATTAGAACTCTCAAGAACACCATTGGAGAAGAAGAAGAATTTGGAGCAACAGCTTAGGACGATTTCTCCAAGGATTCAAGCTAAGATTAAAGCTATAATATAAGGTATATGAATCTTATTCATTCATGGATTATTCCATCCATGAATCCCCCCCAATTTCCCTTCAATTGTGAATCCAAAGAACCCCATTCAAGAGAGGTTGTGATTGCATTGTGGGTAAGGCTTTATTGTGATCCCAACCTAGTGGGTAGAATTCAATAATGCTTATATGATGATTATATATTGTTTTTATGGAGTTTTCATGGTGAATTAGTATAATTGAGAATGAGGGTGATCATAGTGATCTTAGGCCATTAGAAAATTGATGAAGGTTTTGTGTTGCTTATTCTTAACTAGATTACATTCTATATTAATTGATCAAGATTGAATCATCTAATCATGAATTTGACTAGGTTTGATGAATTGGGATTGCTCTTGATAGAATTGAACCCTAAAGTATGAAGTATGGCTATATTCACCTAGCATTGAAGAATATGAGAAGAAATCTAAGGCTAGAAGACTCTATAATCTACCTATGAATGAAGATAGAATGAACTAATTAATAATGAACCTTAGGATGGTTGTGTGGTCTGTAGATTAGGATGATTGATTGAAAGTGATAGAATTCACTTGAGCATGGAGATATTGTCTAGGACATCCCTCCGTGAGAGAAGGTTGAGCAAGGCTTGACGAGTAAACCTTGGAGTATATGCTTGACTCCAAGTGGATATACAAAATGAGATGAATAGTCTAGCAAGGGTCTGGAATCCAAGTAGAAAGGAGAGACACACCTAGTAGTTGTGATAACTATCCCATTAGGTCTCATGAGGCGGGAGTCCTTCACGTAGTAGATTCAAGGTTTCCTAGTAGAGATCTCCATATCCTATGAACTTAGACATGCTAGAGAAGAATCTCGTAGTGTTCATAAGCAATGGATGAACTTAGACATGCCCAAGGGGTATCTCGTAGTGTTCATAATATGTGAATGAACTTAGACATGCCCAAGGGGTATCTGTTAGTGTTCATGATTAAGGGATCAAGACATACCTTAAAAATTATTTCGTAGGATCCATATGACTAAGGAACTTTGACATACTTAAAGAAGTATCTCATAGTGTTCAAAAGATAAAGATAGGGGCTAGGCTCTATACTAAGAAGTAATAAAGAAAGGATACAAAGTAGTATCTTGCACGAGTGGTGTTATGGGGCATCCTAAGTGCATTGCACAAGGTATAAAATAGGTTCATTAAACAAGAATATTTTGAAGATAGGATTGGACTAGAGTTGCCTTTCCTAGTAAAGTAGGCTAAAGATGAGAGAATCTTAATAAAAGAAGTTAAGAGGTGGTAAGGCTATGGAGGGTGAATATGTTAAGGATGACTTCAAGATAGGCTTAGTATATGGAGTAGTATGGGCTGCCTCATGTACATTGCACAAGCATGTTTTGAGGGAATCATAAGAGTGTAGTAATCTTTAGTATGAAGTAAGGCTACTATAGACTTAATGAAACAAGATAGGGTGACTTCAAGATATGCTAGTGTGTGAGGTAGTATGGGATGGTTCACATGCATTGCACAAGTATATTTTGAGTTGACTTAGTGTCATAGTGACCATATGACATGATGAATTTAGGTCTTAATTATGAAAGTGGATTATAATCAAGAATGACCAAAGAGATATACTTAGCTTTGGTAGTAGTATGGGATGCTACCTTAGCCTTGCACTAGTATACTTGGAGGTGGCATGTGAGTATTTCATTTGAGTAAGAAAGACAATGAGATAAGTATGAACTCTTATATGACTTTATAATGCATTATTATGCTTATGTTATTCATGTTATGCTTGTCACATCCGGGTTTACCCCCTAGACGTAACCGGCGTCATCGTCCTCTTTGAGGACTAAGACTAGCCTCTTAGATTACATCATTACATTCATAGGTCAAATTTAGCGGAAAATTTAAAATATTTCAGTACTTATACTTGGAGGTTGACATAGACCTCTACATAAACATATACATATATATATAGTATACATAGACCCTTCGTATAGGAAGATTACTTAGTCTTCTACTTTTATTGCACATAGGTATATAATATATAACATAGCCATAATAGTCGTCTCATATAATAACCATCTAATAAGAGTGTAATAACTTGTGCATAACCCATACATCAAAGTAATAAGGCCTCACATGGGCTATACAATGTTTCATACTAAATGGAAAAGAAAGAACATAATAGTCTTAAACTCAAAACAACTCCATAAGATAGATAGTGGCAGCGCCCTCGGAAAGTGAGGAGCTACCCTACTTGGATGAATAAGAGATCCAAGCCTTCTTCAAGTCGTCTTCAAAGCACTTCAACGATCGAAACTTAAAATGTTGGGGAAAAGGAAGAAATGGTGTTTGTACACCACTTGTACTAAGTATGAGACCATATACACACATACTTTGAAATCATGCTAAGAAAAGGGACATTCCATAAAGATATGCAATTTACTCTGAAAAAGCTTATGCATGTTCAACAAGACCATATCAATGAATAGAACATGTTCAGTAAGTCATAAGCATGTACATAACAAGACCAAAATCATCAAGTCTAGTCAAGTCAACATTCTAGCATATAGTTGAATACCTATTCAAGTAACCCTATCATCAAGTCATATTAGCAACAAGCATGTATAAGAGTACATTTCAACATAGCTAAAGCAAGACAAATACCCATGAACCCCCATCAAGTCAACAGGTGCAATGACCAAGCAAAGCCCCATAACCTTACTCAATCAAGTAACCCAACAAGAATAATGACTAACATCCTACTTCACATATCATAACATTTAAGAGTACATAACATCATACTTTAACAATATAGACCATCACATATTCATGAGTGAAACTAACCAACATATAACATCAACAATGTTCAAGTTCATCATACACATGTCATATAGAATTATAAACATTTTCATACATAAGAGCATCCTCCTAAGACTACCATCAAGTCTAACTAGTGCAATTCTTAGGTAGAGTCCCATACCCCTACCTAGACTAAGCTAGACCCCTTAAGTTATCATAGTTAGAATTTAATCCTTTAGTTCATTTTACCTTTTGGGAACATATTTCCCTAACCGACATAGACCACATGAGCTAATGTGGAATCCGGTGTCATAAAACCCTACACTGAAGGAAGGCGGACTACTTGCCAAGGTAGTACCAAAACATGAAACATAGTAACTATGTGGATCCACTAGCTAGTATTCTTATGGGGGCAACATAGTTCAAGAAGTAGGAGATATAGTTGGGACCCTCTTTATGCTACATGCATTGTACTCTCCAATCTCAAAAGTACATTAGTGATCCTACCTTCCCTATGTAGGAAGGGACACTCCTCACTGTAGTTCACTCGGTGCTAAGGTAGAGTCCCTTTTTGAAATATCTTTAAGCCTTTATTATCAATCATAGTTGAGTTTAGGTCATAGGGTCTACCCCTTTCATAATCATAATCATCAATAGCTCAATAAGAATTGCATCATTATAAATCCTTTCATTACGATTCATATAGGTGAGGTTAACACATTAACATCTTCTTATCATTATAAGTCACATTGGTAAATCATTAACCCTCCTTATAACATTTACATCTTAAGCCGACACCTCACAATCATAACCAAGATATTTCAATTCAACATCATACCACCCTATCAATGCTAATACAAGGCAGACTCCAATACAACATCATGACTTAATCACAATTAACCACAATTTGAAGTAAAATAAAAAAATCATAAGACTTACCAAGTCTCCTTCATAGTTCATCATCAAGGTCTTACCATAAACCCTCAATTCAACCCAACTTGGGTATACATCATCATAAGTCAATAATCAACATGATAACAAGGCTATAAGAATCACTACATCTCAATTCAATACTAGATCATAGCTTAAGACAAGATACTTAGGTCAATTCACAATATACTTTATAACCTAGAGCATCTTCTCAAGAACTAGCATCAAAGACTAAAAATCCTCCTAAATTGGTTCACAATTAGTGTAAAAACATCATCTAGTAGTAATTCAACCAATAACCAAGTCAATTGAACCAAATACAACGTAATTCATATCAAGATCAAACCAAGGGTTAAGGGTTAAAGGTCATCTTCTACAAACTAGACCAAAAAATCAAGATATATTATAATTAAGTTAGAATAAATGTTAATATACTCATAATATCAAAAATGAATCATAAAAAAATCAATTCATAACATAATTTTCGACATTGAGAAAGACACACATGAAAACTCAATGTTTGAAAATACTTTGAAGGAACCCTTTAAGGAAAGAGGTCTCAAAGGTGAATTAGATCCCATACCTTAATGTTTGATTAAGAATTTATGGTTAAATTTTCCCTTTACATCCCCCAAAACCCTCCCCTAGCTTGGTCTTCAATGGTGTCTTCCTATAGAGAGAGAAAGAAGAGAGAAGGAAGAGAGTTTTGTTTTGTGAGTTGTAATTAGTCTAATGGGGTTGGGGTCTTTATATGGGGGGTTAATGAAGTTAATTATACTTCCCCTAATCCCTAACTATACACTAAACCCATTAATTAATTAGTTAAGACTTAGTTAAACACGTGCAGCAAAACAGGTCACTCACCCACGAGACCCTGTCGACGCCTCGTGCCTCAATCGATGGACCAGCCCCCCTTCCGTGCTGCACATCCATCGATGAGTTCAGAGCGTGTGAAAAATAGCCCCTTCAATTAATTCCCTTATGATGAGGAATTGATGTTAGGAAGACATGTGTGGCTTGTTCCCATGTAGGGGATAAGGATCCCTTCTCATAACTCTTTATATGATTATGAGTAGCTATATTAGCTTAAAATTGAATTGTTTCCTTGATTTGCGTATGTGCATTTAGGTATAATGCACATACGATGGGCTTCTAGTCTAGAGTAAGTCCTTTAAACAGGTGTTTAAGAAGGTGTCATTCGAGGACAAATGTTTCCCAAGTGGGGGATATTCTAAGGATCCAAAAATGAAGTACGTCCAAATAGACCATAACATATAGTGCCATGATCTTATGAGGTCCTAAAATGATCAATGATGGTGTTTAGAGGCAATATATAGAATTTGAAAGAGTTTGGAGGTGAAACGTCCAAGAACGTCCGCTGACGTTTCAAAGTTAACCATAAGACGTGTTGGCGTTCCTTAAAATGTTTCATGAGGTTTTACGTAGTGTTTGGAACTCAAATTGATAAGAAGGGTTCCTAAAACCTAGACGGATGTATTTGGTGTGGAAACGCCCGGGCACGAATCCCCATGGTCCCCACAAAAGGCCCTTAAGTAGAACCTCAACCATGGTCTGGCACTGCCTGGGCTGTGTCAATCGACGCCTCATGGGTTGGTTGATGCCCCGTCGATGGGAAGCGTCGATCGAGACTTAGTCTCATGAGAAAAGATAACCTTGGAGAAGTCTCTGAGCAAGACGACGGAACTTCATGACGGACCGTCGTCCCAGCAATGGTCCGTTGATGGTTAACTTTCGATGCAGCCTGCACTTTCTCGCAGTTCACTATTAAGTAGAGGGGTGAATTTCGTGAATCGGGAAATTCACCCCACGTCCAAATATTTATATGGGCGGTTATTTTAGGTAGTTTAGGTATAATATGACTATTTAAACAATAAAATATCCCTTAGACTCTAGACTCCAAATCAAAACCCCTCTCTCATATTAGAACTCTCAAGAACACCATTGGAGAAGAAGAAGAATTTGGAGCAACAGCTTAGGACGATTTCTCCAAGGATTCAATCTAAGATTAAGGCTATAATATAAGGTATACGAATCTTATTCATTCATGGATTATTCCATCCATGAATCCCCCCCAATTTCACTTCAATTGTGAATCCAAAGAACCCCATTCAAGAGAGGTTGTGATTGCATTGTGGGTAAGGCTTTATTGTGATCCCAACCTAGTGGGTAGAATTCAATGATGCTTATATGATGATTATATACTGTTTTTATGGAGTTTTCATGGTGAATTAGTATAATTGAGAATGAGGGTGATCATAGTGATCTTAGGCCATTAGAGAATTGATGAAGGTTTTGTGTTGCTTCTTCTTAACTTGATTACATTCTATATTAATTGATCAAGATTGAATCATCTAATCATGAATTTGACTAGGTTTGATGAATTGGGATTGCTCTTGATTGAATTGAACCCTAAAGTATGAAGTATGGCTATATTCACCTAGTATTGAAGAATATGAGAAGAAATCTAAGGCTAGAAGACTCTATAATCTACCTATGAATGAAGATAGAATGAACTAATTAATAATGAACCTTAGGATGGTTGTGTTGTTTGTAGATTAGGATGATTGATTGAAAGTGATAGAATTCACTTGAGCATGGAGATATTGTCTAGGACATCCTTCCGTGAGAGAAGGTTGAGCAAGGCTTGACGAGTAAACCTTGGAGTATATGCTTGACTCCAAGTGGATATACAAAATGAGATGAATAGTCTAGCAAGGGTCTGGAATCCAAGTAGAAAGGCGAGACACACCTAGTAGTTGTGATAACTATCCCATTAGGTCTCATGAGGCGGGAGTCCTTCACGTAGTAGATTCAAGGTTTCCTAGTAGAGATCTCCATATCCTATGAACTTAGACATGCTAGAGAAGAATCTCGTAGTGTTCATAAGCAATGGATGAACTTAGACATGCCCAAGGGGTATCTCGTAGTGTTCATAATATGTGAATGAACTTAGACATGCCCAAGGGGTATCTCTTAGTGTTCATGATTAAGGGATCAAGACATACCTTAAAAATTATTTCGTAGGATCCATATGACTAAGGAACTTAGACATACTTAAAGAAGTATCTCATAGTGTTCAAAAGATAAAGATAGGGGCTAGGCTCTATACTAAGAAGTAATAAAGAAAGGATACAAAGTAGTATCTTGCACGAGTGGTGTTATGGGGCATCCTAAGTGCATTGCACAAGGTATAAAATAGGTTCATTAAACAAGAATATTTTGAAGATAGGATTGGACTAGAGTTGCCTTTCCTAGTAAAGTAGGCTAAAGATGAGAGAATCTTAATAAAAGAAGTTAAGAGGTGGTAAGGCTATGGAGGGTGAATATGTTAAGGATGACTTCAAGATAGGCTTAGTATATGGAGTAGTATGGGCTGCCTCATGTACATTGCACAAGCATGTTTTGAGGGAATCATAAGAGTGTAGTAATCTTTAGTATGAAGTAAGGCTACTATAGACTTAATGAAACAAGATAGGGTGACTTCAAGATATGCTAGTGTGTAAGGTAGTATGGGATGGTTCACATGCATTGCACAAGTATATTTTGAGTTGGCTTAGTGTCATAGTGACCATATGACATGATGAATTTAGGTCTTAATTATGAAAGTGGATTATAATCAAGAATGACCAAAGAGATATACTTAGCTTTGGTAGTAGTATGGGATGCTACCTTAGCCTTGCACTAGTATACTTGGAGGTGGCATGTGAGTATTTCATTTGAGTAAGAAAGACAATGAGATAAGTATGAACTCTTATATGACTTTATAATGCATTATTATGCTTGTGTTATTCATGTTATGCTTGTCACATCCGGGTTTACCCCCTAGACGTAACCGGCGTCGTCGTCCTCTTTGAGGACTAAGACTAGCCTCTTAGATTACATCATTACATTCATAGGTCAAATTTAGCGGAAAATTTAAAAAATTTCATTACTTATACTTGGAGGTTGACATAGACCTCTACATAAACATATACATATATATATAGTATACATAGACCCTTCGTATAGGAAGATTACTTAGTCTTCTACTTTTATTGCACATAGGTATATAATATATAACATAGCCATAATAGTCGTCTCATATAATAACCATCTAATAAGAGTGTAATAACTTGTGCATAACCCATACATCAAAGTAATAAGGCCTCACATGGGCTATACAATGTTTCATACTAAATGGAAAAGAAAGAACATAATAGTCTTAAACTCAAAACAACTCCATAAGATAGATAGTGGCAGCGCCCTCGGAAAGTGAGGAGCTACCCTACTTGGATGAATAAGAGATCCAAGCCTTCTTCAAGTCGTCTTCAAAGCACTTCAACGATCGAAACTTAAAATGTTGGGGAAAAGGAAGAAATGGTGTTTGTACACCACTTGTACTAAGTATGAGACCATATACACACATACTTTGAAATCATGCTAAGAAAAGGGACATTCCATAAAGATATGCAATTTACTTTGAAAAAACTTATGCATGTTCAACAAGACCATATCAATCAATAGAACATGTTCAGTAAGTCATAAGAATGTACATAACAAGACAAAAATCATCAAGTCTAGTCAAGTCAACATTCATAGCATATAGTTGAATACCTATTCAAGTAACCCTATCATCAAGTCATATTAGCAACAAGCATGTATAAGAGTAATTTCAACATAACTAAAGCAAGACAAATACCCATGAACCCCCATCAAGTCAACAGGTGCAATGACCAAGCAAAGCCCCATAACCTTACTCAATCAAGTAAACCAACAAGCATAATGACTAACATCCTACTTCACATATCATAACATTTAAGAGTACATAACATCATACTTTAACAATATAGACCATCACATATTCATGAGTGAAACTAACCAACATATAACATCAACAATGTTCAAGTTTATCATACACATGTCATATAGAATTATAAACATTTTCATACATAAGAACATCCTCCTAAGACTACCATCAAGTCTAACTAGTGCAATTCTTAGGTAGAGTCCCATACCCCTACCTAGACTAAGCTAGACCCCTTAAGTTATCATAGTTAGAATTTAATCCTTTAGTTCATTTTACCTTTTGGGAACATCTTTCCCTAACCGACATAGACCACATGAGCTAATGTGGAATCCGGTGTCATAAAACCCCTACACCGAAGGAAGGCGGACTACTTGCCAAGGTAGTACCAAAACATGAAACATAGCAACTATATGGATCCACTAGCTAGTATTCTTATGGGGGCAACATAGTTCAAGAACTAGGAGATATAGTTGGGACCCTCTTTATGCTACATGCATTGTACTCTCCAATCTCAAGAGCACATTAGTGATCCTACCTTCCCTATGTAGGAAGGGACACTCCTCACTCTAGTTCACTCGGTGCTAAGCTAGAGTCATCTTTAAGCCTTTATTATCAATCATAGTTGAGTTTAGGTCATAGGGTCTACCCCTTTCATAATCATAATCATCAATAGCTCAATAAGAATTGCATCAGTATAAATCCTTTCATTACGATTCATATAGGTGAGGTTAACAAATTAACATCTTCTTATCATTATAAGTCACATTGGTAAATCATTAACCCTCCTTATAACATTTACATCTTAAGCCGACACCTCACAATCATAACCAAGACATTTCAATTCAACATCATACCACCCTATCAATGCTAATACAAGGCAGACTCCAATACAACATCATGACTTAATCACAATTAACCACAATTTGAAGTAAAATAAAAAAATCATAAGACTTACCAAGTCTCCTTCATAGTTCATCATCAAGGTCTTACCATAAACCCTAAATTCAACCCAACTTGGGTATACATCATCATAAGTCAATAATCAACATGATAACAAGGCTATAAGAATCACTACATCTCAATTCAATACTAGATCATAGCTTAAGACAAGATACTTAGGTCAATTCACAATATACATTATAACCTAGATCATCTTCTCAAGAACTAGCATCAAAGGCTAAAAATCCTCCTAAATTGGTTCACAATTAGTGTAAAAACATCATCTAGTAGTAATTCAACCAATAACCAAGTCAATTGAACCAAATACAACGTAATTCATATCAAGATCAAACCAAGGGTTAAAGGTTAAAGGTCATCTTCTACAAACTAGACCAAACAATCAAGATATATTATAATTAAGTTAGAATAAATGTTAATATACTCATAATATCCAAATGAATCATAAAAAAATCAATTCATAACATAATTTTCGACATTGAGAAAGGCACACATGAAAACTCAACGTTTGAAAATACTTTGAAGGAACCCTTTGAGGAAAGAGGTCTCAAAGGTGAATTAGATCCCATACCTTAATGTTTGATTAGGCATTTATGGTTAAATTTTCCCTTTCCATCCCCCAAAACCCTCCCCTAGCTTGGTCTTCAATGGTGTCTTCCTATAGAGATAGAAAGAAGAGAGAAGGAAGAGAGTTTTGTTTTGTGAGTTGTAATTAGTCTAATGGGGTTGGGGGGTTAATGAAGTTAATTATACTTCCCTTAATCCCTAACTATACACTAAACCCATTAATTAATTAGTTAAGACTTAGTTAAACACGTGTAGTAAAACAGGTCACTCACCCACGAGACCCTGTCGACGCCTCATGCCTCAATCGACGGACCAGCCCCCCTTCCGTGCTGCACATCCATCGATGAGTTCAGAGCATGTGAAAAAGAGCCCCTTCAATTAATTGGCTAAGTGTTGGTTGACGAATGGCATCGATGCCCCGTTGATCAACACACGCCCGTCGTTTGCCTCTCGTGGGTGCACACTGCGCAGGCAATGTTTGACTCCACTTGCAAGGGTCCTCCTCAAGGTCCGTTGGTTGGTCCTTGGGGAGTCGTACCCGGACGTTTCGACCATGAATATACTTAAACACATGTTTGTAACATTTCAAAATCCCAAGTCACGTGGTAAGACTTAACCAGGCTCCTTATGGTCTAAATCATTGTTCCTGGCCAAATTAGGTGTATATAGAGTGGTTAAAGTGTTTTAGAACAAAAATGTTCAAAAACGTCCATGACGTCCGGAAAGTTGGTTAATGAAAGGGCTAGTGTGTTCTAATTAGTTTGACTAAGTTTAAGGGTCAGAATCGAGCGAAAGTTTGTAGCAATAGGTGTATCACATAGTGAGGGATAGTTTCATGATGGAAAAGTTAGGGTACGTTTCCCCAAGGACCAACCAAGGGCCCTCAAGGAGGACCCTTGTGGTAGGAAGGTGCAACAGTGCCTGGCAATGTGCCTCGACGATGGCTCGACTGGGTATCACGGGCACGACGGGGTATCGAGGCCACCGTTGTCCCAACCTTAGTCGCTTCCTCAAGAACCCTCGCCTGCACAGTCTCTGACCGAGACGACGGAAGTGCAGGACGGAGGGAGGATCGTCCGTCACGCCCCCGACGGACCATCGACGGGGTTCCATCGGTGGGGGGCCTGTTATGGTTCGGTGAACTTAAGCTATAGTTCATTTAATTTGTTAAGTGTCTTAGGGGTAATTGGGGATTAAGGGAAGACTAATTAAGTTGACTTAGCCCCACTATAAATACCCCCAATCCTCATTAGCCTAATCACAATTCTCAAAATGAATTGGGGGCTGGTTTAGCACGAAATCACCATCAAAACTCCATCAAATCTTAAGGTATGGGATCTAATTCACCTTTGGGACTTCTTTCCTCAAAGGGCTCCTTCAAAGATTTTCCAAAAGTTGAGTTTCATATGGGTTTCAACCAATTTCGAATTTGTTGGTATGAATTAACTTTTTCATGTATTCTTTGGGTCATAATGAGTAGATTATCATATATTGTAACTTGATTATGATGATTTGAGGTGGGTTGGTTTAGATTGAAGATGATGACCCTTAACCCTTAACCCTTAACCCTAGGTATGAGATTGATGTGAATTTGGGTTGGGTTGATGTAATCGATCTAATTATTGTTTAAATTATATTTAATGATTGTTATTGCATTGATCATGAATCTATTTTCATGAATTGAAGTCCTTCATGCTAATTCTTGAGTGTTAAATTTAGGGTAAGAAGATAGACTTAGATATCATGTTATCAAGCTTTGATTTAGTATTGAATTATAGTGTAGTGACTCTTCTAAATTAGTTCTTATGTTGAAAAATGAATTACATTACTGTGATGATCCAATTTAGGTTGGTCTATGGGTTGATGGTAAGGCCCTTTTATTGGTGAGCTATGGAGGAGTGTTGGTAAGTCTTGATTATCCTAATTCTTACTTCTATTGTGGTTAATTGTCATTAATCTATGATGTTGTGTTGAAGTATATACTTGTTTAAGATGATAGGTTGGTATGATGATTGAATTGAAATGCTTTAGGTTTTGGTTGTGAGGTTGCCTAGGAGTACATGTTATAGAGAAGTTGTTACGTAAAGATGTGCTCTATTATGATAAGACGGGCAAGTGTCAACTTCACCTATATGAATTGCGAATGAAAGGACTAATTCTCATAAAATTCTTATTGAGTTATGATAACGAATATATATGAGGGCTAGGCTCTATAACCTAATAAATATTTATGATTTTTATAAGAGTAAAGGCTTTTAAATAAAGGTACCTAGCTTAGCACCGAGTGAGCGTGTATGTAAGGGAGTGACACTTTCTTACATAAGGAAAGGTAGGGTTCACTATGGTCCTTACGGGGTGGATAGCCTCATGACCCAAGGTAGGGTGTAGAGTTGATATGTCCACGATTCTTTTCCCCAAGCTCCATCAACTATGTTGCCACCATAGGATACTAGCTAGTGGATCCACCTAGATAGCTACGTTTATGTAAGGTTCTACTTTGGCTGGTAAAACACCTTCCATCGGTGTAAGGTTTTATGACACTGGATTCCACATTTTCTCATGTGGTCTATGTCGGTTAAGGAAAGAGTTCTCTAAACTAAAATGAATGAATAAGATGTAGACTAATCGAAGTGACTTGAGGGGTTTGACTTTAGCTTGGGTAGGGGTATGAGACTCTACCTACGCCTTGCACTAGTTTGCCTTGATAGGAGTTTTGAGAAGTCAATATTATGTATGGATATGGTGATATAATGTAATTGATTTTGTACATTGAATAACATGCTTATGAGTATGAGATTGATGTCCTTTGTTGAAGAAGAATACTTCATGAGATGGGAGAGTATGTTAGGTAAGGTGGATTGCTAATTGTGGTCTTGGTAGGTTACTTGATAAAGTAAGAGTCATGTGACTTTACTTGGTCATTGCACTTGTGACTTCATGAAGGTTATAGTTACTATGTTTTGTTTTGCTATGCTTTACTCTTATCCATGTTTTATAATGATATTTCTTTAGGATAGGCTCTTATGAGATTAAGGGGTTAAATGTGATGGTATGCATGTGGTATAGTTAGTTGCTTTGTATACTCAAGTAATTGGTCTAAATAGAATGATTTTTCTTAATGTCCCTTTCTAAGCATACTTGATTGGTAATTGTGCATATGGTTTCATACTTAGTACATGTGGAGTACTAACCCCATTTCCTTCCCTTTTCCCAAACATTTTAGGTTCCGGTCATTGAATTGGCTTCGAGGTGCTTGGAACGAAGACTTGGATATCTTATCATCCATGTGATAGGTCCTCATTCTCCCGAGGGCGATGCCGACATTCTACTACCATGCTACTTAGTTACTATAATTCTGTATTGACTCTATTACTCATTTGAGACGATGTTGTATATAGCCTATATATGGCTTATTTTATTGATGTAGGGCTATGCCCAAGATTTATTATCTTTGTTAGATGGTTTATGAGATGAGACGGCTTTTATGACTTTTATTTCTTTACTATATAAATGGGTGAAATAAAAGTAGAAGACTATGTAATCTTCGTATATGAACAAGTCTATGTATACTTGATATAAATACGATTATGTGTTATGTAGAGGTCTATGTAAACCTCCGAGTAGATATAGATAAAAAGTTTTAAATTCTTTCACATTTTAATCGATGAATGCTATGACGAGGCTAAGAGGCTTGTCTTAGTCCTCAAAGAGGACGACGACGCCGGTTACGTCTGGGGGTAAACTCGGATGTGACAAACTTGGTATCAGAGCATGAGGTTGAATATCCTTGATGTTAACGTCTCTCTCAACTATGTTATATAGTTTGTATTCATAATTGTGAAGCGCGCCATACTTATGAATAGGAACTTATTTGATGCTTAGGAATCACTCTCATTGTTGGAAATTCATATCGTGCCTCTAGAATGTACTTTATATATGTTTTAGCCTAAAACTTGTGTTTTGGTTATAGGAGATTAATACTAGAAGGAATGCAGCCAGAAGACTTGAGGAGGAGATTGCTGCTGCGGGAATCCCTCCCCGTGATGATCCAGTTCCTCCTCTTGAAGAGATTGTTGCTGATGATCAGGCTCCCGTTGACCCTCCACCCATGACGGAGGCTCAGATGAGGGCTATTCTTGCTCAAATAGCTCAATCCATGACTACTCAAGTTCAAGCCGAAATGGTGCAAGCCCAAGCTATGACTGCCCAAGCTAATAGGGATATTGCACCTAGGGTCCATGAGCAAACTATGGCTTCCCGACTTAGGGACTTCACCCGAATGAATCCTCCTATATTCTGTGGGTCTAAGGTTGATGAAGACCCTCAAGAATTCATTGATGAGGTTTATAAGATTTTGTGTGCTATGGGGTTGTCTTCTAGTGAGAATGCCGAGTTGGCCTCATACCGACTCAAGGATGTGCCTCATACATGCCATGTGCAATGGAAAGACAATAGGCCACTTCAAGGTGGGCCAGTGACTTGGAATTTTTTCAAAAGGGCTTTCCTTGACCGGTTCTTCCCTAGGGAGATGAGAGAAACTAAGGTGGTAGAGTTCATCAATCTCCGCCAAGGAGGTATGAGTGTTCATGAGTACTCTTTGAAGTTCATTCAATTGGCCAAATATGCTCCTTCCTTGGTCTCCGATCCTAGAGACGAGATGAGTCAATTTGTGACAGGTGTGTTGGATGACTTGCAAGAAGAATGTCAATCAGCTATCCTTCACGATAACATAAATATTGGTCGTCTCATGGTGCATGCAAAAATGGTTGAGGAGGCAAGAGCAAAAAGGAAGGAAAAGGATTCAAGAAGGACAAGGTCTTTCGAGAGTGGAACAACTAAAGATAGGTTTGGAATTCAAGACAAGCCTAGATTCAAGAAAAGGTTCTCAAATCAAGTTCCATCCAAATTTCCCAAGGTTAGGGATGGGAAGGCCCCTAGACCAAGAGTTCAAAAAGGGAAAAGTGGAAATTCGTTTAACGAGAATCCACCTTGCAAGGAATGTGGGAAGAAGCATTTAGGTGCTTGCCTCCTTGGGTCGGACAAGTGCTTTGGTTGTTTAAAGATTGGTCACAAAGTGCGGGATTGTCCTAATGCTAAGGGACAAGAGAACGGTGATCAGCCAAGTAGTTCTAATGATGCTCCCAAAAAGAACCGTTTATAAGCTCTTCGTTTGAGAGATGACCAAGAAGCCTCCTCCGATGTGGTGACCGGTATGTTACAAATCTTTGCTATTGATATGTATGCTTTGCTTGATCCGGGTGCTACTTTGTCTTTCGTTACTCCCTTAGTAGCTAAAAAGTTCAATACTTTACCCGATGTTTTGCATGAACCTATTTTGGTGTCTACTCCGGTGGGTGAGTTAGTTGTAGCAAAAAGAGTCTACCGAAATTGTCCTATCTCTATGCCCCATAGAGTTTCTCATGTAGATTTAGTTGAACTAGACATGTATGATTTTGATATCATTTTGGGTATGGATTGGTTGCATGCTAGCTTCGCTTCTATTGATTGTAGGACTAGAGTTGAGGTTTAGTTTCCCAAATGAATCCATTTTTGAGTGGAAGGGTGGGAATTCTCTTCCTAGAGGTCATTTCATATCATGTCTAAAAGCGAGTAAGATGATCTCAAAGGGGTGTCTTTATCATATTGTGAGAGTCCAAGAAGTTGATTTCGAAATTCCTCCTATTGAGTCGGTCCCCGTGGTAAGTGAATTTATGGAGGTCTTTCCTAATGACCTTCCCGGCATTCCTCCTGAACGGGAAATCGATTTTGGTATCGATTTGCTACCAGAAACAAACCCTATATCTATTCCTTCTTATAGAATGGCTCCGGCCGAATTGAAGGAGTTGAAGGCACAACTTAAAGATTTGCTAGACAAGGGCTTTATAAGGCCTAGCATTTGTCCATGGCGTGCTCCGGTATTGTTCGTGAAAAAGAAGGATGGGTCCTTGAGAATGTGTATTGACTACCGCCAACTTAACAAGGTTACTATTA
This sequence comes from Solanum sitiens, assembly GCA_016801875.1. Classification (NCBI taxonomy): domain Eukaryota; kingdom Viridiplantae; phylum Streptophyta; class Magnoliopsida; order Solanales; family Solanaceae; genus Solanum; species Solanum sitiens. Next base: position 479,948 of record JABWTJ010000533.1, read on the forward strand.
AGAACAAGTATCCTCTTCCGCGGATTGATGATTTATTTGATCAACTCCAAGGGGAGAGTTACTTCTGCAAAATTGACTTAAGGTCAGGGTATCACCAGCTTAGGGTGAGAAATGATGATATTCCAAACACGGCCTTTCGGACTAGGTACGGCTTTATGAGTTCGTGGTTATGTCCTTTGGTCTCACAAATGCTCCGGAGGCATTTATGGTCCTAATGAATAGGGCATTTTGAAGTTACCTTGATTCATTCGTTATTGTATTTATCGATGATATCTTGGTGTATTCGAAGAATGAGGTTGATCACATGGGTCATCTAAGGGTGGTATTGCACACCCTTAAAGAGCATAAATTGTTCGCCAAGTATAGCAAGTGTGAGTTTTGGTTGAGGTCGGTCGCGTTTCTTGGGCACATCATCTCTAGTGAGGGAGTTGAGGTAGACCCAAGGAAAATTGATGCAGTAAGAAATTGGCCTAGACCTTTGACCCCGACAGACATTAGGAGTTTCTTGGGTCTAGCGGGCTATTATCAAAGGTTTGTAGAAGGTTTTTCATCCATTGCATCTCCTTTGACTTCATTTAATCAAAAGGGTAAAAAGTTCAAGTGGTCAGAAGCCTGCGAGAAGAGTTTCAAATTACTGAAAGATAGGCTTACTTCCTCTTTGGTGTTAACTTTACCGGAAGGTTCTAAAGGGTTTGTTGCGTATTGTGATGCATCCCACATAGGTTTGGGGTGTGTGCTTATGCAAAATGGGAAGTTGATTGCCTATGCTTCACGGTAACTTAAGGTGCATGAGAGAAATTACCCCACCCATGACCTTGAGTTAGCAGACGTAGTGTTTTCTTTGAAAATATGGAGACATTACTTGTATGGTTTTCATGTGGATGTTTTCACCGATCATAAGAATCTTCAATATATGTTTACTCAAAAAGAGTTAAACCTCCAACAAAGAAGGTGGTTAGAATTGTTGAAAGATTATGATATGAGTGTCTTATATCATCCCGGCAAGGACAATGTTGTGGAGGATGCTCTAAGTCGTATGACTATGGGTAGTGTGTCTCATATAGATGAAGAGAAGAAAGATCTAGTGAAAGATGTTCATAGTTTGATTAGATTGGGGGTGCGATTGGAGATATCTCTAAATGAAGGTGCCACGGTTCATCAGAGCTCTGAGTCATCATTAGTGGTTGAGGTGAAGTCCAAAAAACACCTTGATCAATTATTGATGGAGTTGAAGGAATCGGTTCTTGGCAAGATGAATGATTCTTTCTCCTTAGGAGGGGATGGTGTGTTGAGGTACCAAGGGAGGTTATGTGTTCCTGATGTTGATGGATTGAGGGATCGAATCCTTGAGGAAGCCTATGGATTCCACTATTCCATCTATCCGGGTTCTACTAAGATTATCATGACCTTCGAGAAATATATTGGTGGGAAGGTTTGAAGAAGGACATAGCGAAATTTGTTGCTAAGTGTCTCAATTGCCAACAAGTGAAGGCGGAACATCAAAAGCCATGTGGCTTACTACAAGAGATCCAAATTCCTACTTGGAAGTGGGAAGACATTAATATGGACTTTGTGGTAGGGTTGCCTCGGACTCAAAAGTCGTATGATTCTATATGGGTGATTGTTGATAGATTGACTAAGTCCGCCCATTTTATTCCCGTCAAATATACATATTCGGCGGAGGATTATGCGAAGATCTTCATAGATGAGATTGTGTGTCGCCATGGTATTCCGTTATCCATCATTTCGGATCGGGGTGCATAATTCACATCTAGATTTTAGAAGTCATTTCAAGAAGGTTTGGGTACTTAAGTTAAATTGAGTACCGCTTTTCATCCTCAAACGGATGGTCAAGATGAACGCACAATTCAAACCCTTGAGGATATGCTTAGAGCTTGCATCATGGATTTTAAGGGAAGTTGGGATAAGCACTTGCCGTTGGTGGAGTTTGCGTATAATAATAGTTTTCATTCGTCCATCTCCATGGCTCCCTATGAAGCCCTGTATGGTAGGAGGTGTAGGTCTTCTATAGGATGGTTTGAAGTTGGTGAACCATCGATCTTTGGTCCCGACTTGATTTATAGGACTTTGGAGAATGTGCATATCATAAGAAATAGGTTGTAAACAGCCTATAGTCGACAAAAGTCCTATGCCAATAAAAGGAGAAGGGATTTGGAGTTTGAAGAGGGTGACAAGGTGTATTTGAAAATTTCACCTATGAAGGGGGTGGTAAGATTTGGCAAGAAAGGGAAGTTGAGCCCTCGTTACGTGGGCCCTTATGAGATTTTGGAAAGGGTTGGTAAAGTTACCTATCGCTCAAAACTACCTAACGGTTTAGCTTCGGTTCATCCGGTTTTCCATGTCTCTATGTTGAAGAAGTGTGTCTGGGATCCCGAGTCTATTCTTCCTATTGAAGGTCTTGGAGTCAAGGGTAACCTCTCTTATGAGGAGGCTCCGGTTCTAATCCTTGATAGGCAAGTGAAAAGGTTGAGGAACAAAGAGGTGGTTTCCGTAAAAGTGTTATGGAAGAACCATCTAGTTGAGGGTGCAACATGGGAGGCCGAGGCCGACATGAAAACCCGTTATTCTCATCTTTTTTACGTTTAAGGTTAGTCATTCTCTCTAATGATATAATTATGCTAGATATTGTGAATCCTTGATGTTTTGGTGAAATTTTTTTCCTCAAAAATCCTAGTTTTTACAAACTTCACAATGAAGTCACTGTAAGGTGGCCTTAAACAAAATTTGAAATTTGTTTTGCTTCTTGCATATTTGAGTCAAGTCGTGTATTGTGATATAGTGAATCCTTGTGGATATTATATTAAGAATATTGATAAGATGAACTTTGTACTAATCGACTTGTGCATCAAATGATTGAGCTCATCTATGTAGTGAGGAGGAGATACCTCATGAGGAAACTTTGAGCTTATGTGTGATAAATTGATGTTTTGAAGTGTTTTATTGAAATGGTGTGATTCATGCTAATTGGAAGTTGTGAATTGGTTGAGCTGCAAGTCTAGAGTCCTTTTCCTTCCTTTAAAGAGTGTTTAGTGCCATTCGGGGACGAATGTTCCTAAGGGGGGGATAATGTAACATTTCGAAATCCCAAGTCACGTGGTAAGACTTAACCAGGCTCCTTAAGGTCTAAATCATCGTTCCTAGCCAAATTAGGTGTATATAGAGTGGCTAAAGTGTTGTAGAACCAAAATGTTCAAAAACGTCCATGACGTCCGGAAAGTTGGTTCATGAAAGGGCTAGTGTGTTCTAATTAGTTTCACTAAGTTTAAGGGTCGGAATCAAGCGAAAGATTGTAGCAATAGGTGTATCACATAGTGAGGGATGGTTTCATGATGGAAAAGTCAGGGTATGTTTCCCCAAGGACCAACCAATGGCCCTCGAGGAGGACCCTTGTGGCAGGAAGGTGCAACACTGCCTGGCTGTGTGCCTCGACGGATGGCTCGATGGGGCGTCACGGGCACGACGGGGCATCGAGGCCACCATCATCCCACCCTTAGTCTCCTCCTCAAGAACCCTCGCCTGCACAGTCTCTGATCGAGACGACGGAAGTGCAGGACGGAGGGAGGATCGTCCATCACGCCCCCAACGGACCGTCGACGGGGTTTCGTCGGTGGGGGGCCTGTTATGGTTCGGTGAACTTAAGCTATAGGTTCATTTAATTTGTTAAGTGTCTTAGGGGTAATTTGGGATTAAGGGAATACTAATTAAGTTGACTTAGCCCCACTATAAATACCCCCAATCCTCATTAGCCTAATCACAATTCTCAAAATAAACTCTCTTCCTTCTCTCTACTTTCTCTCTCTATTGGGAGACTCCATTGAAGAATAGCTTGGGAGGTGAATTGGGGGATGGTTTAGCACGAAATCACCATCAAAACTCCATCAAATCTTAAGGTATGGGAACTAATTCACCTTTGGGATTTCTTTCCTCAAAGGGCTCCTTCAAAGATTTTCCAAAAGTTGAGTTTCATATGGGTTTCAACCAATTTCGAATTTGTTGGTATGAATTAACTTGTTCATGTATTCTTTGGGTCATAATGAGTAGATTATCATATATTGTAACTTGATTATGATGAATTGAGGTGGTTTGGTTTATATTGAAGAGGATGACCCTTAACCCTTAACCCTTAACCCTAGGTATGAGATTGATGTGAATTTGGGTTGGGTTAATGTAATCGATCTAATTATTGTTTAAATCATCTTTAATGATTGTTATTGCATTGATAATGAATATATTTTGATGAATTGAAGTCCTTCATGCTAATTCTTGATAGTTCAATTTAGGGTAAAAAGATAGACTTAGATATCATGTCATCAAGCTTTGATTTAGTATTGAATAATAGTGTAGTGACTCTTCTAAATTAGTTCTAATGTGGATAAATGAATTACATTGGTGTGATGATCCAATTTAGGTTGGTCTATGGGTTGATGGTAAGGCCCGTTTATTGGTGAGCTATGGAGGAGTGTTGGTAAGTCTTGATTATCCTAATTCTTACTTCTATTGTGGTTAATTGTCATTAATCTATGATGTTGTGTTGAAGTATACCTTGTTTAAGATGATAGGATGGTATGATGATTGAATTGAAATGCTTTAGGTTTTGGTTGTGAGGTTGCCTAGGAGTACATGTTATAGAGAAGTTGTTACGTAAAGATGTGCTCTATTATGATAAGATGTGCTAGTGTCAACTTCACCTGTATGAATTGCGAATGAAAGGACTAATTCTCATAAAATTCTTATTGAGTTATAATAACGAATATATATGAGGGCTAGGATCTATGACCTAATATATATTTATGATTTTTATTAGAGTAAAGGCTTTTAAATAAAGGGACCTAGCTTAGCACCGAGTGAGCGTGTATGTGAGGGAGTGACACTTTCTTACATAAGGAAAGGTAGGGTTCACTATGGTCCTCATGGGGTGGATAGCCTCATGACCCAAGGTAGGGTGTAGAGTTGATATGTCCATGGTTCTTTTCCCCAAGCTCCATCAACTATGTTGCCACCATAGGATACTAGCTAGTGGATCCACCTAGATAGCTACATTTATGTTAGGTTCTACTTTGGCCGGTAGACCACCTTCTATCGATGTAAGGTTTTATGACACCAAATTCCACATTTGATCATTTGTTCTATGTCGGTTAAGGCAAGAATTCCCTAAACTAAAATGAATGAATAAGATGTAGACTAATCGAAGTGACTTGAGGGGTTTGACTTAAGCTTGGGTAGGGGTATGGGACTCTACCTACGCCTTGCACTAGTTTGCCTTGATAGGAGTTTTGAGAAGTCAATATTATGTATGGATATGGTGATATAATGTAATTGACTTTGTACATTGAATAACATGCTTATGAGTATGAGGTTGATGTCCTTTGTTGAAGAAGAATACTTCATGAGATGGGAGAGTATGTTAGGTAAGGTGGATTGCTAATTGTGGTCTTGGTAGGTTACTTGATTAAGTAAGAGTCATGTGACTTTACTTGGTCATTGCACTTGTGACTTCATGAAGGTTATAGTTAGTATGTTTTGCTTTGCTATGCTTTACTCTTATCAATGTTTTATAATGATATTTCTTGAGGATAGGATCTTATGAGATTAAGGGCTTAAATGTGATGGTATGCATGTGGTATAGTTAGTTGCTTTGTATACTCAAGTAATTGGTCTAAATAGCATGATTTTTCTTAAATGTCCCTTTCTAAGCATACTTGATTGGTAATTGTGCATATGGTTTCATACTTAGTACATGTGGAGTACTAACCCCATTTCCTTCCCTTTTCCCAAACATTTTAGGTTCCGGTCGTTGAATTGACTTCGAGGTGCTTGGAAGGAAGACTTGGATATCTTATCATCCAAGTGGTAGGTCCTGATTCTCCCAAGGGCGATGCCGACATTCTACTATCATGCTACTTAGTTACTATAATTCTGTATTGACTCTATTACTCATTTGAGACGATGTTGTATATAGCCTATATGTGGCTTCTTTTATTGATGTAGGGCTATTGCCAAGATTTATTATCTTTGTTAGATGGTTTATGAGATGAGACGGCTTTTATGACTATTATTTCTTTACTATATAAATGGGTGAAATAAAAGTAGAAGACTATGTAATCTTCGTATATGAAAAAGTCTATGTATACTTGATATAAATACGATTATGTGTTATGTAGAGGTCTATGTAAACCTCCGAGTAGATATGGATAAAAAAATTTAAATTCTTTCACATTTTAATCGATGAATGCTATGATGAGGCTAAGAGGCTTGTCTTAGTCCTCAAAGAGGACGCCGACGCCGGTTACGTCTGGGGGTAAACCAAGATGTGACAAAATTGGTATCAGAGCATGAGGATGAATATCCTTGATGTTAACATCTCTCTCAACCATGTTATATAGTTTGTATTCATAATTGTGAAGCGCGCCACACTTATGAGTAGGAACTTATTTGATGCTTAGGAATCACTCTCATTGTTGGAAATCCATATCGTGCCTCTAGAATGTACTTTATATATGTTTTAGCCTAAAACTTGTGTTTTGGTTATAGGAGATTAATACTAGAAGGAATGCAGCCAGAAGACTTGAGGAGGAGATTGCTGCTGCAGGAATCCCTCCCAGTGATGATCCAGTTCCTCTTCTTGAAGAGATTATTGCTGATGATCAGGCTCCCGTTGACCCTCCACCCATGATGGAGGCTCAGATGAGGGCTATTCTTGCTCAAATAGCTCAAGCCATGACTACTCAAGCTCAAGCCGAAACGGTGCAAGCCCAAGCTATGACTGTCCAAGCCAATAGGGATATTGCACCTAGAGTCCATGAGCAAACTATGGCTTCCCGACTTAGGGACTTCACCCGAATGAATCCTCCTATCTTCTATGGGTCTAAGGTTGATGAAGACCCTCAAGAATTCATTGATGAGGTTAATAAGATTTTGTGTTCTATGGGGTTGTCTTCTAGTGAGAATGCCGAGTTGGCCTCATACCGACTCAAGGATGTGGCTCAGACATGGCATGTGCAATGGAAAGACAATAGGTCACTTCAAGGTGGGCCAGTGACTTGGGAGTTTTCCAAAAGGGCTTTCCTTGACCGGTTCTTCCCTAGGGAGATGAGAGAAATTTGCAAGAAGAATGTCAATCAGCTATGCTTCACGATAACATGATTATTGGTCGTCTCATGGTGCATGCAAAAAGGGTTGAGGAGGCGAGAGAAAAAATGAAGGAAAAGGATTCAAGAAAGACATGGTCTTTCGAGAGTGGAACAACTAAAGATAGGTTTGGAATTCAAGACAAGCCTAGATTCAAGAAAAGGTTCTCAAATCAAGTTCCATCCAAATTTCCCAAGGTTAGGGATGGGAAGGCCCCTAGACCAAGAGTTCAAAAAGGGAAAAGTGGAAATTCGTTTAATGAGAATCCACCTTGCAAGGAATGTGAGAAGAAGCATTTAGGTGCTTGCCTCCTTGGGTCGGACAAGTGCTTTGGTTGTGGATGGGAGAGTATGTTAGGTAAGGTGGATTGCTAATTGTGGTCTTGGTAGGTTACTTGATTAAGTAAGAGTCATGTGACTTTACTTGGTCATTGCACTTGTGACTTCATGAAGGTTATAGTTAGTATGTTTTGCTTTGCTATGCTTTACTCTTATCAATGTTTTATAATGATATTTCTTGAGGATAGGATCTTATGAGATTAAGGGCTTAAATGTGATGGTATGCACGTGGTATAGTTAGTTGCTTTGTATACTCAAGTAATTTGTCTAAATAGCATGATTTTTCTTAAATGTCCCTTTCTAAGCATACTTGATTGGTAATTGTGCATATGGTTTCATACTTAGTACATGTGGAGTACTAACCCCATTTCCTTCCCTTTTCCCAAACATTTTAGGTTCTGGTCTTTGAATTGGCTTCGAGGTGCTTGGAAGGAAGACTTGGATATCTTATCATCCAAGTGGTAGGTCCTCATTCTCCCGAAGGCGATGCCGACATTCTACTACCATGCTACTTAGTTACTATAATTCTGTATTGACTCTATTACTCATTTGAGACAATGTTGTATATAGCCTATATGTGGCTTCTTTTATTGATGTAGGGCTATGCCCAAGATTTATTATCTTTGTTAGATGGTTTATGAGATGAGACGGCTTTTATGACTATTATTTCTTTACTATATAAATGGGTGAAATAAAAGTAGAAGACTATGTAATCTTCGTATATGAAAAAGTCTATGTATACTTGATATAAATACGATTATGTGTTATGTAGAGGTCTATGTAAACCTCCGAGTAGATATGGATAAAAAAATTTAAATTCTTTCACATTTTAATCGATGAATGCTATGACGAGGCTAAGAGTCTTGTCTTAGTCCTCAAAGAGGACGCCGACGCCGGTTACGTCTGGGGGTAAACCAAGATGTGACAAAATTGGTATCAGAGCATGAGGTTGAATATCCTTGATGTTAACGTCCCTCTCAACCATGTTATATAGTTTGTATTCATAATTGTGAAGCGCGCCACACTTATGAATAGGAACTTATTTGATGCTTAGGAATCACTCTCATTGTTGGAAATCCATATCGTGCCTCTAGAATGTACTTTATATATGTTTTAGCCTAAAACTTGTGTTTTTGTTATAGGAGATTAATACTAGAAGGAATGCAGCCAAAAGACTTGAGGAGGAGATTGCTGCTGCAGGAATCCCTCCCCGTGATGATCCAGTTCCTCCTCTTGAAGTGATTGTTGCTGATGATCAGGCTCCCGTTGACCCTCCACCCATGACGGAGGCTCAGATGAGGGCTATTCTTGCTCAAATAGCTCAAGCCATGACTACTCAAGCTCAAGCCTAAACGGTGCAAGCCCAAGCTATGACTGCCCAAGCCAATAGGGATATTGCAGCTAGGGTCCATGAGCAAACTATGGCTTCCCGACTTAGGGACTTCACGCGAATGAATCCTCCTATCTTCTATGGGTCTAAGGTTGATGAAGACCCTCAAGAATTCATTGATGAGGTTTATAAGATTTTGTGTGCTATGGGGTTGTCGTCTAGTTAGAATGCCGAGTTGGCCTCATACCGACTCAAGGATGTGGCTCAGACATGGCATGTGCAATGGAAAGACAATAGGCCACTTCAAGGTGGGCCAGTGACTTGGGAGTTTTTCAAAAGGGCTTTCCTTGACTGGTTCTTCCCTAGGGAGTTGAGAGAAACTAAGGTGGTAGAGTTCATCAATCTCCGCCAAGGAGGTATGAGTGTTCATGAGTACTCTTTGAAGTTCATTCAATTGGCCAAATATGCTCCTTCCTTGGTCTTCGATCCTAGAGACGAGATGAGTCGATTTGTGACAGGTGTGTTGGATGACTTGCAAGAAGAATGTCAATCAGCTATGCTTCACGATAACATGAATATTGGTCGTCTCATGGTGCATGCAAAAAGGGTTGAGGAGGCTAGAGAAAAAAAGAAGGAAAAGGATTCAAGAAGGACAAGGTCTTTCGAGAGTGGAACAACTAAAGATAGGTTCGGAATTCAAGACAAGCCTAGATTCAAGAAAAGGTTCTCAAATCAAGTTCCATCCAAATTTCCCAATGTTAGGGATGGGAAGGTCCCTAGACCAAGAGTTCAAAAAGGGAAAAGTGGAAATTCGTTTAATGAGAATCCACCTTGCAAGGAATGTGGGAAGAAGCATTTAGGTGCTTGCCTCCTTGGGTCGGACAAGTGCTTTGGTTGTGGAATGATTGGTCACAAAGTGCGGGATTGACCTAATGCTAAGGGACAAGAGAACGGTGGTCAGCCAAGTGGTTCTAATGATGCTCCCAAAAAGAACCATTTATATGCTCTTCGTTCGAGAGATGACCAAGAAGCCTCTCGCGATGTGGTGACCGGTATGTTAAAAATCTTTGCTATTGATATGTATTCTTTGCTTGATCCGAGTCCTACTTTGTCTTTCGTTACTCCCTTAGTAGCTATAAAGTTCGACACTTTACCCGATGTTTTGCATGAACCTATTTTTGGTGTCTACTCCGGTGGGTGAGTCAGTTGTAGCAAAAAGTGTCTACCGAAATTGTCCTATCTCTATGCCCCATAGAGTTTCTCATGTAGATTTAGTTGAACTAGACATGTATGATTTTGATATCATTTTGTTTATGGATTGGTTGCATGCTAGCTTCGCTTCTATTGATTGTAAGACTAGAGTTGTGAGGTTTAGTCTCCCAAATGAATCCATTTTTGAGTGGAAGGGTGGGAATTCTCTTCCTAGAGGTCGTTTCATATCATGTCTAAAAGCGAGTAAGATGATCTCAAAGGGGTGGCTTTTTCATATTGTGAGAGTCCAAGAAGTTGATTTCGAAATTGCTCCTATTGAGTCGGTCTCCGGGGTGAGTGAATTTACGGAGGTCTTTCCTAATGACCTTCCCGGCATTCCTCCTGAACGGGAAATCAATTTTGGTATCGATTTGCTACCAGAAACAAACCCTATCTCTATTCCTCCTTATAGAATGGCTCCGGACGAATTGAAGGAGTTGAAGGCACAACATAAAGATTTGCTAGACAAGGGCTTTATAAGGCCTAGCATTTGTCCATGGGGTGCTCCGGTATTGTTCGTGAAAAAGAAGGATGGGTCCTTGAGAATGAGTATTGACTACCGCCAACTTAACAAGGTTACTATTAAGAACAAGTATCCTCTTCCGTGGATTGATGATTTATTTGATCAACTCCAAGGGGCGAGTTACTTCTGCAAAATTGACTTGAGGTCATGGTATCACCATCTTGGGGTGAGAAATGAAGATATTCCATAGACGGCCTTTCGGACTTGGAATGGGCATTATGAATTCGTGGTTATGTTCTTTGGTCTCACAAATGCTCCGGCGGCGTTTATGGACCTAATGAATAGGTTGTTTCGAAGTTACCTTGATACATTCGTTATTGTATTTATCGATGATATCTTGGTGTATTCGAAGAATGAGGTTGATCACATGGGTCATCTAAGGGTGGTATTCCTAACCCTTAAGGAGCATAAATTGTTCGCGAAGTATAGCAAGTGTGAGTTTTGGTTGAGGTCGGTCGCGTTTCTTGGGCACATCATATCTAGTGAGGGAGTTGAGGTAGACCCAAGGAAAACTGATGCGGTATGAAATTGGCCTAGAACCTTGACCCCGACAGACAATAGGAGTTTCTTGGGTCTAGCGGGCTATTATCAAAGGTTTGTAGAAGGTTTTTCATCCATTGCATCTCCTTTGACTTCATTGAATCAAAAGGGTAAAAAGTTTGAGTGGTCAGAAGCCTGGGAGAAGAGTTTCCAATTACTGAAAGATTGTCTTACTTCCGCTTTGGTGTTAACTTTACCGGAAGGTTCTAAAGGGTTCATTGTGTATTGTGATACATCCCGCATAGGTTTGGGGTGTGTGCTTATGCAAAATGGGAAGGTTATTGCCTATGCTTCATGGTAACTTAAGGTGCATGAGAGAAATTACCCCACCCATGACCTTGAGTTAGCAGCCGTAGTGTTTTATTTGAAAATATGGAGACATTACTTTTATGGTGTTCATGTGGATGTTTTCTCCAATCATAAGAGTCTTCAATATGTGTTTACTCAAAAAGAGTTAAACCTCCGACAAAGAAGGTGGTTAGAATTGTTGAAAGATTATGATATGAGTGTCTTATATCATCTCGGCAAGGACAATGTCGTGGCGGATGCTCTAAGTCGTATGACTATGGGTAGTGTGTCTCATATACATGAAGACAAGACAGATCAAGTGAAAGATGTTCATAGTTTTATAGATTGGGGGTCCAATTGGAGAGTTCTCTAAATGAAGGTGCCACGGTTCATCATAGCTCTGAGTCATCATTAGTGGTTGAGGTAAAGTCCAAACAACACCTTGATCAACTGTTGATGGAGTTGAAGGAATCCGTTCTTGGCAAGATGAATGAGTCTTTCTCCTTAGGAGGTGATGGTGTGTTGAGGTACCAAGGGAGGTTATGTGTTCCTGATGTTGATGGATTGAGGGATCGGATCCTTGAGGAAGCCTATGGATCCTACTATTCCATCCATCCGAGTTCTACTAAGATGTATCATGACCTTCGAGAAATATATTGGTGGGAAGGTTTGAAGAAGGACATAGCGGAATTTGTTGCTAAGTGTCCAAATTGCCAACAAGTGAAGGCGGAACATCAAAAGCCAGGTGGCTTACTACAAGAGATCCAAATTCCTACTTGGAAGTGGGAAGACATTAATATGGACTTTGTGGTAGGGTTGCCTCGGACTCAAAAGTCGTATGATTCTATATGGGTGATTGTTGATAGATTGACTAAGTCCGCCCATTTTATTCCCATCAAATCCACGTATTCGGTGGAGGATTATGCGAAGATGTTCATAGATGAGATTGTGTGTCGCCATGGTATTCCGTTATCCATCATTTCGGATCGGGGTGCATAATTCACATCTAGATTTTAGAAGTCATTTCAAGAAGGTTTGGGTACTAAAGTGAAATTGAGTACCGCTTTTCATCCTCAAACGGATGGTCAAGCTGAACGCACAATTCAAGCCCTTGAGGATATGCTTAGAGCTTGCATCATGGATTTTAAGGGAAGTTGGGATAAGCACTTGCCGTTGGTGGAGTTTGCGTATAATAATAGTTTTCATTCGTCCATATCCATGGCTCCCTATGAAGCCTTGTATGGTAGGAGGTGTAGGTCTCCTATAGGATGGTTTGAAGTTGGTGAACCATCAATCTTTGATCCCGACTTGATCTATAGGACTTTGGAGAATGTGCATATCATAAGAAACAGGTTGCAAACAGCCTATAGTCGACAAAAGTCCTATGCCGACAAAAGGAGAAAGGATTTGGAGTTTGAAGAGGGTGACAAGGTGTATTTGAAAATTTCACCTATGAAGGGGGTGGTAAGATTTGGCAAGAAAGAGAACTTGAGCCGTCGTTACGTGGGCCCTTATGAGATTTTGGAAAGGGTTGGTAAAGTTGCCTATCGCTCAAAACTACCTAACGGTTTAGCTTCAGTTCATCCGGTTTTCCATGTCTCTATGTTGAAGAAGTGTGTCGGGGATCCTGAGTCTATTCTTCCTATTGAAGGTCTTGGAGTCAAGGATAACCTCTCTTATGAGGAGGCTCCGGTGCTAATCCTTGATAGGCAAGTGAAAAGGTTGAGGAACAAAGAGGTGGTTTTCGTAAAAGTGTTATGGAAGAACCACCTAGTTGAGGGTGCAACATGGGAGGCCGAGGCCGACATGAAAACCCGTTATTCTCATCTTTTTTACGTTTAAGGTTAGTCATTCTCTCGAATGATATAATTATGCTAGAGATTGTGAATCCTTGATGTTTTGGTGAAATTTGTTTTCTCAAAAATCCTAGTTTTTACAGACTTCACAATGAAGTCACTGTAAGGTGGCCTTAAACAAAACTTGAAATTTGTTTTGCTTCTTGCATATTTGAGTCAAGTCGTGTATTGTGATATAGTGAATCCTTGTGGATATTATATTAAGAATATTGATAAGATGAACTTTGTACTAATCGACTTGTGTATCAAATGATTTAGCTCATCTGTGTAGTGAGGAGGAGATACCTCATGAGGAAACTTTGAGCTTATGTGTGATAAATTGATGTTTTGAAGTGTTTTATTGAAATGATGTGATTCATGCTAATTGGACATTGTGAATTGGTTGAGCTGCTAGTCTAGAGTCCTTTTCCTTCCTTTAAAGAGTGTTTAGTGCCATTCGGGGACGAACGTTCCTAAGGGGGGGATAATGTAACATTTCGAAATCCCAAGTCACGTGGTAAGACTTAACCAGGCTCCTTAAGGTCTGAATCATTGTTCCTAGCCAAATTAGGTTTATATAGAGTGGTTAAAGTGTTGTAGAACCAAAATGTTCAAAAACGTCCATGACGTCCGGAAAGTTGGTTCATGAAAGGGCTAGTGTGTTCTAATTAGTTTGACTAAGTTTAAGGGTCGGAATCAAGCGAAAGTTTATAGCAATAGGTGTATCACATAGTGAGGGATGGTTTCATGATGGAAAAGTCAGGGTACGTTTCCCCAAGGACCAACCAAGGGCCTTCGAGGAGGACCCTTGTGGCAGGAAGGTGCAACACTGCCTGGCTGTGTGCCTCGACGGATGGCTCGATGGGGCGTCACGGGCACGACGGGGCATCGAGGCCACCATCGTCCCACCCTTAGTCTCCTCCTCAAGAACCCTCGCCTGCACAGTCTCTGACCGAGACGACGGAAGTGTAGGACGGAGGGAGGATTGTCCGTCACGCCCCTGACGGACCGTCGACGGGGTTTCGTCGGTGGGGGGCCTGTTATGGTTCGGTGAACTTAAGCTATAGGTTCATTTAATTTGTTAAGTGTCTTAGGGGTAATTGGGGATTAAGGGAAGACTAATTAAGTTGACTTAGCCCCACTATAAATACCCCCAATCCTCATTAGCCTAATCACAATTCTCAAAATAAACTCTCTTCCTTCTCTCTACTTTCTCTCTCTATTGGGAGACTCCATTGAAGAATAGCTTGGGAGGTGAATTGGGGGATGGTTTAGCACGAAATCACCATCAAAATGCCATCAAATCTTAAGGTATGGGAACTAATTCACCTTTGGGACTTCTTTCCCCAAAGGGCTCCTTCAAAGATTTTCCAAAAGTTGAGTTTCATATGGGTTTCAACCAATTTCGAATTTGTTGGTATGATTAACTTGTTCATGTATTCTTTGGGTCATAATGAGTAGATTATCATATATTGTAACTTGATTATGATGAATTGAGGTGGTTTGGTTTAGATTGAAGAGGATGACCCTTAACCCTTAACCCTTAACCCTAGGTATGAGATTGATGTGAATTTGGGTTGGGTTGATGTAATCGATTTAAATATTGTTTAAATCATCTTTAATGATTGTTATTGCATTGATCATGAATCTATTTTGATGAATTGAAGTCCTTCACGCTAATTCTTGAGTGTTGAATTTAGGGTAAAAAGATAGACTTAGATATCATGTCATCAAGCTTTGATTTAGTATTGAATAATAGTGTAGTGACTCTTCTAAATTAGTTCTTATGTGGATAAATGAATTACATTGGTGTGATGATCCAATTTAGGTTGGTCTATGGGTTGATGGTAAGGCCCTTTTATTGGTGAGCTATGGAGGAGTGTTGGTAAGTCTTGATTATCCTAATTCTTACTTCTATTGTGGTTAATTGTAATTAATCTATGATGTTGTGTTGAAGTATACATGGTTTAAGATGATATGATGGTATGATGATTGAATTGAAATGCTTTAGGTTTTGGTTGTGAGGTTGCCTAGGAGTACATGTTATAGAGAAGTTGTTACGTAAAGATGTGCTCTATTATGATAAGATGTGCAAGTGTCAACTTCACCTATATGAATTGCAAATGAAAGGACTAATTCTCATAAAATTCTTCTTGAGTTATGATAACGAATATATATGAGGGCTAGGCTCTATGACCTAATATATATTTATGATTTTTATAAGAGTAAAGGCTTTTAAATAAAGGGACTTAGCTTAGCACCGAGTGAGCGTGTATGTGAGGGAGTGACACTTTCTTACATAAGGAAAGGTAGGGTTCACTACGGTCCTCACGGGGTGGATAGCCTCATGACCCAAGGTAGGGTGTAGAGTTGATATTTCCATGGTTCTTTTCCCCAAGCTCCATCAACTATGTTGCCACCATAGGATACTAGCTAGTGGATCCACCTAGATAGCTACGTTTATGTTAAGTTCTACTTTGGCCGGTAGACCACCTTCCATCGATGTAAGGTTTTATGACACCGGATTCCACATTTTCTCATTTGTTCTATGTCGGTTAAGGCAAGAGTTCCCTAAACTAAAATGAATGAATAAGATGTAGACTAATCGAAGTGACTTGAGGGGTTTGACTTTATCTTGGGTAGGGGTATGGGACTCTACCTACGCCTTGCACTAGTTTGCCTTGATAGGAGTTTTGAGAAGTCAATATTATGTATGGATATGGTGATATAATGTAATTGAGTTTGTACATTGAATAACATGCTTATGAGTATGAGGTTGATGTCCTTTGTTGAAGAAAAATACTTCATGAGATGGGAGAGTATGTTAGGTAAGGTGGATTGCTAATTGTGGTCTTGGTAAGTTACTTGATTAAGTAAGAGTCATGTGACTTTACTTGGTCATTGCACTTGTGACTTCATGAAGGTTATAGTTTGCTTTACTCTTATCCATGTTTTATAATGATATTTCTTGAGGATAGGATCTTATGAGATTAAGGGCTTAAATGTGATGGTATGCATGTGGTATAGTTAGTTGCTTTGTATACTCAAGTAATTGGTCTAAATAGCATGATTTTTCTTAATGTCCCTTTCTAAGCATACTTGATTGGTAATTGTGCATATGGTTTCATACTTAGTACATGTGGAGTACTAACCCCATTTCCTTCCCTTTTCCCAAATATTTTAGGTTCCGGTCGTTGAATTTGCTTCGAGGTGCTTTGAAGGAAGACTTGGATATCTTATCATCCAAGTGGTAGGTCCTCATTCTCCCGAGGGCGATGCCAACATTCTACTACCATGCTACTTAGTTACTATAATTCTGTATTGACTCTATTACTCATTTGGGACGATGTTGTATATAATCTATATGTGGCTTCTTTTATTGATATAGGGTTATGCCCAAGATTTATTATCTTTGTTAGATGGTTTATGAGATGAGACGGCTTTTATGACTATTATTTCTTTACTATATAAATGGGTGAAATAAAAGTAGAAGACTATGTAATCTTCGTATATGAACAAGTCTATGTATACTTGATATAAATACGATTATGTGTTATGTAGAGGTCTATGTAAACCTCCGAGTAGATATAGATAAAAAGTTTTAAATTCTTTCACATTTTAATCGATGAATGCTATGACGAGGCTAAGAGGCTTTTCTTAGTCCTCAAAGAGGACGACGACGCCGGTTACGTCTGGGGGGTAAACCCGAATGTGACAAAATTGGTATCAGAGCATGAGGTTGAATATCCTTGATGTTAACGTCTCTCTCAACCATGTTATATAGTTTGTATTCATAATTGTGAAGCATGCCACACTTATGAATAGGAACTTATTTGATGCTTAGGAATCACTCTCATTGTTGGAAATCCATATCGTGCCTCTAGAATGTACTTTATATATGTTTTAGCCTAAAACTTGTGTTTTGGTTATAGGAGATTAATACTAGAAGGAATGCAGCCAGAAGACTTGAGGAGGACATTGCTGCTGCGGGAATCCCTCCCCATGATGATCCAGTTCCTCCTTTTGAAGAGATTGTTGCTGATGATTAGGCTCCCGTTGACCCTTCACCCATCACGAAGCCTCAGATGAAGGCTATTCTCGCTCAAATAGCTCAAGCCATGACTACTCAAGCTCAAGCCGAAATGGTGTACGCCCAAGCTATGACTGCCCAAGCCAATAGGGATATTGCACCAAGGGTCCATGAGCAAATCATGGCTTCCCGACTTAGGGACTTCACTCGAATGAATCCTCCTATCTTATATGGGTCTAAGGTTGATGAATACCCTCAAGAATTCATTGATGAGGTTTATTAGATTTTGTGTGCTATGGGGTTGTCTTCTAGTGAGAATACCGAGTTGGCCTCATACCGATTCAAGGATGTGGCTCAGACATGGCATGTGCAATGGCAAGACAATAGGCCACTTCAAGGTGGGCCAGTGACTTGGGAGTTTTTCAAAAGGGCTTTCCTTGACCAGTTCTTCCCTAGGGAGATGAGAGAAACTAAGGTAGTAGAGTTCATCAATCTCCGCCAAGAAGGGATGAGTGTTCATGAGTACTCTTTGAAGTTCTTTCAATTGTCCAAATATGCTCCTTCCTTGGTCTCCGATCCTAGAGACGAGATGATTCGATTTGTGACAGGTGTGTTGGATGACTTGCAA
Source organism: Solanum sitiens (assembly GCA_016801875.1). NCBI lineage: Eukaryota > Viridiplantae > Streptophyta > Magnoliopsida > Solanales > Solanaceae > Solanum > Solanum sitiens. The sequence continues at coordinate 497,860 of JABWTJ010000533.1, forward strand.
AAAGAATGTCAATCAGCTATGCTTCACGATAACATGAATATTGGTCGTCTCATGGTGCATGCAAAAAGGATTGAGGAGGCGAGATCCAAAAGGAAGGAAGAGGATTCAAGAAGGACAAAGTCTTTCGAGAGTGGAACAACTAAAGATAGGTTTGGAATTCAAGACAAGCCTAGATTCAAGAAAAGGTTCTCAAATCAAGTTCCATCCAAATTTCCCAAGGTTAGGGATGGGAAGGCCCCTAGACCAAGAGTTCAAAAAGGGAAAAGTGGAAATTCGTTTAATGAGAATCCACCTTGCGAGGAATGTGGGAAGAAGCATTTAGGTTCTTGCCTCCTTGGGTCGGAAAAGTGCTTTGGTTGTGGAAAGATTGGTCACAAAGTGCGGGATTGTCCTAATGCTAAGGGACAAGAGAAGGGTGGTCAGCCAAGTGGTTCTAATGATGCTCCCAAAAAGAACCGTTTATATGCTCTTCGTTCGAGATATGACCAAGAAGCCTCTCCCGATGTGGTGACCGGTATGTTACAAATCTTTGCTATTGATATGTATGTTTTTCTTGATCCGGGTGCTACTTTGTCTTTCGTTACTCCCTTAGTAGCTAAAAAGTTTGATACTTTACCCGATGTTTTGGATGAACCTATTTTGGTGTCTACTCCGGTGGGTGAGTCAGTTGTAGCAAAAAGAGTCTACCGAAATTATCCTATCTCTATGCCCCATAGAGTTTCTCATGTAGATCTAGTTGAACTAGACATGTATGATTTTGATATCATTTTGGGTATGGATTGGTTGCATGCTAGCTTCGCTTCTATTGATTGTAGGACTAGAGTTGTGAGGTTTAGTTTCCCAAATGAACCCATTTTTGAGTGGAAGGGTGGGAAATCTCTCTCTAGAGGTCGTTTCATATCATGTCTAAAAGCGAGTAAGATGATCTCTTAGGGTGTCTTTATCATATTGTGAGAGTCCAAGAAGTTGATTTCGAAATTCCTCCTATTGAGTCGGTCCCCGTGGTGAGTGAATTTACGGTGGTCTTTCCTAATGACCTTCCTGGCATTCCTCTCGAACGGGAAATCAATTTTGGTATCGATTTGCTACCAGAAACAAACCCTATCTCTATTCCTCCTTATAGAATGGCTCCGGCCGAATTGAAGGAGTTGAAGGCACAACTTAAAGATTTGCTAGACAAGGCCTTTATAAGGCCTAGCATTTCTCCATGGGGTGCTCAGGTATTGTTCGTGAAAAAGAAGGATGGGTCCTTGAGAATGTGTATTGACTACCGCCAACTCAACAAGGTTACTATTAAGAACAAGTATCCTCTTCCGCAGATTGATTATTTATTTGATCAACTCCAAGGGGCGAGTTACTTCTGCAAAATTAACTAGAGGTCAGGGTATCACTAGCTTAGGGTGAGAAATGAAGATATTCCGAAGACGGCCTTTCGGATTCGGAACGGGCATTATGAGTTCGTGGTTATGTCCTTTGGTCTCACAAATGCTCCGGCGGCGTTTATGGACCTAATGAATAGGGTGTTTCGAAGTTACCTTGATTCATTCGTTATTGTATCTATCGATGATATCTTGGTGTATTCGAAGAATGAGGTTGATCACATGGGTCATCTAAGGGTGGTATTGTAAAACCTTAAAGAGCATAAATTGTTTGCCAAGTATAGCAAGTGTGAGTTTTGGTTGAGGTCGGTCGCGTTTCTTGGGCACATCATCTCTAGTGAGGGAGTAAAGGTAGACCCAAGGAAAACTGATGCGGTAAGAAATTGGCCTAGACCCTTGACCCCGACAGACATTAGGAGTTTCTTGGGTCTAGCGGGCTATTATCAAAGGTTTGTAGAAGGTTTTTCATCCATTGCATCTCCTTTGACTTCATTGAATCAAAAGGGTAAAAAGTTCGAGTGGTCAGAAGCCTGCGAGAAGAGTTTCCAATTACTGAAAGATAGTCTTACTTCCGCTTTGGTGTTAACTTTACCGGAAGGTTCTAAAGGGTTCGTTGTGTATTGTGATGCATCCCGCATAGGTTTGGGGTGTGTGCTTATGCAAAATGGGTAGGTGATTGCCTATGCTTCACGGTAACTTAAGGTGCATGAGAGAAATTACCCACCCATGACCTTGAGTTAGCAGCCGTAGTGTTTGCTTTGAAAATATGGAGACATTACTTGTATGGTGTTCATGTGGATGTTTTCTCCGATCATAAGAGTCTTCAATATGTGTTTACTCAAAAATAGTTAAACCTCCGACAAAGAAGGTGGTTAGAATTGTTGAAAGATTATGATATGAGTGTCTTATATCATCCTGGCAAGGACAATGTCGTGGCGGATGCTCTAAGTCGTATGACTATGGGTAGTGTGTCTCATATATATGAAGACAAGAAAGATCTAGTGAAAGATGTTCATCGTTTGACTAGATTGGGGGTGCGATTGGAGAGTTCTCTAAATGAAGGTGCCACGGTTCATCATAGCTCTGAGTCATCATTAGTGGTTGAGGTGAAGTCCAAACAACACCTTGATCAACTATTGATGGAGTTGAAGGATTCGGTTCTTGGCAAGATGAGTGAGTCTTTCTTTTTAGGAGGGGATGGTGTGTTGAGGTACCAAGGGAGGTTATGTGTTCCTGATGTTGATGGATTGAGGGATCGGATCCTTGAGGAAGCCTATGGATCCCTCTATTCCATCCATCCGGGTTCTACTAAGATGTATCATGACCTTCGAGAAATATATTGGTGGGAAGGTTTGAAGAAGGACATAGCGGAATTTGTTGCTAAGTGTCCAAATTGCCAACAAGTGAAGGAGGAACATCAAAAGCCAGGTGGCTTACTACAAGAGATCCAAATTCCTACTTGGAAGTGGGAAGACATTAATATGGACTTTGTGGTAGGGTTGCCTCGGACTCAAAAGTCGTATGATTCTATATGGGTGATTGTTGATAGATTGACTCAGTCCGCCCATTTTATTCCCGTTAAATCCACGTATTTGGCGGAGGATTATACGAAGATCTTCATAGATGAGATTGTGTGTTACCATGGTATTCCGTTATCCATCATTTCGGATCGTGGTGCATAATTCACATCTAGATTTTAGAAGTCATTTCAAGAAGGTTTGGGTACTAAAGTGAAATTGAGTACCGCTTTTCATCCTCAAACGGATGGTCAAGCTGAACGCACAATTCAAACCCTTGAGGATATGCTAAGAGCTTGCATCATGGATTTTAAGGGAAGTTGGGATAAGCACTTGCCGTTGGTGGAGTTTGCGTATAATAATAGTTTTCATTCGTCCATCTCCATGGCTCCCTATGAACCCTTGTATGGTAGGAGGTGTAGGTCTTCTATAGGATGGTTTGAAGTTGGTGAACCATCGATCTTTGGTCCCGACTTGATTTATAGGACTTTGGAGAATGTGCATATCATAAGAAACAGGTTACAAACAGCCTATAGTCGACAAAAGTCCTATGCCGACAAAAGGAGAAGGAATTTGGAGTTTGAAGAGGGTGACAAGGTGTATTTGAAAATTTCACCTATGAAGGGGGTGGTAAGATTTGGCAAGAAAGGGAAGTTGAGCCCTCGTTACGTGGGCCCTTATGAGGTTTTGGAAAGGGTTGGTAAAGTTGCCTATCGCTCAAAACTACCTAATGATTGAGCTTCGGTTCATCCGGTTTTCCATGTCTTTATGTTGAAGAAGTATGTCGGGGATACCGAGTCTATTCTTCCTATTGAAGGTCTTGGAGTCAAGGATAACCTCTCTTATGAGGAGGCTCCGGTTCTAATCCTTGATAGGCAAGTGAAAAGGTTGAGGAACAAAGAGGTGGTTTCCGTAAAAGTGTTATGGAAGAACCACCTAGTTGAGGGTGCAACATGGGTGGCCGAGGCCGACATGAAAACCCGTTATTCTCATATTTTTTATGTTTAAATTTAGTCATTCTCTCTAATGATATAATTATGCTTGATATTGTGAATCCTTGATGTTTTGGTGAAATGTTTTTTCTCAAAAATCCTAGTTTTTACAGACTTCACAATGAAGTCACTGTAAGGTGGCCTTAAACAAAATTTGAAATTTGATTTGCTTCTTGCATATTTGAGTCAAGTCATGTATTGTGATATAGTGAATCCTTGTGGATATTATATTAAGAATATTGATAAGATGAACTTTGTACTAATCGACTTGTGTATCAAATGACTGAGCTCATCTGTGTAGTGAGGAGGAGATACCTCATGAGGAAACTTTGAGCTTATGTGTGATAAATTGATGTTTTGAAGTGTTTTATTGAAATGATGTGATTCATGCTAATTGGACATTGTGAATTGGTTGAGCTGCTAGTCTAGAGTCCTTTTCCCTCCTTTAAAGAGTGTTTAGTGCCATTCGGGGACGAATGTTCCTAAGGGGGGGGATAATGTAACATTTCGAAATCCCAAGTCACGTGGTAAGACTTAACCAGGCTCCTTAAGGTCTAAATCTTTGTTCCTAGCCAAATTAGGTGTATATAGAGTGGTTAAAGTGTTGTAGAACCAAAATGTTCAAAAACGTCCATGACGTCCGGAAAGTTGGTTCATGAAAGGGCTAGTGTGTTCTAATTAGTTTGACTAAGTTTAAGGGTCGGAATCAAGCGAAAGTTTGTAGCAATAGGTGTATCACATAGTGAGGGATGGTTTCATGATGGAAAAGTCAGGGTACGTTTCCCCAAGGACCAACCAAGGGCCCTCGAGGAGGACCCTTGTGGCAGGAAGGTGCAACACTGCCTGACTGTGTGCCTCGACGGATGGCTCGACGGGGCATCACGCGCACGACGGGGCGTCGAGGCCACCATCGTCCCACCCTTAGTCTCCTCCTCAAGAACCCTCTCCTGCACACTCTCTGACCGAGACGACGGAAGTGTAGGACGGAGGGAGGATCGTCCGTCACGCCCCCGACGGACCGTCGATAGGGTTTCATCAGTGGGGGGCCTGTTATGGTTCGGTGAACTTAAGCTATAGGTTTATTTAATTTGTTAAGTGTATTAGGGGTAATTTTGGATTAAGGGAAGACTAATTAAGTGACTTAGCCCCACTGTAAATACCCCCAATCCTCATTAGCCTAATCACAATTCTCAAAATAAACTCTCTTCCTTCTCTCTACTTTCTCTCTCTATTGGGAGACTCCATTGAAGAATAGCTTGGGAGGTGAATTGGGGGATGGTTTAGCACGAAATCACCATCAAAACGCCATCAAATCTTAAGGTATGGGAAGTAATTCACCTTTGGGACTTCTTTCCTCAAAGGGCTCCTTCAAAGATTTTCCAAAAGTTGAGTTTCATATGCGTTTCAACCAATTTCGAATTTGTTGGTATGAATTAACTTGTTCATGCATTCTTTGGGTCATAATGAGTAGATTATCATATATTGTAACTTGATTATGATGAATTGAGGTGGTTTGGTTTAGATTGAAGAGGATGACCCTTAACCCTTAACCCTTAACCCTAGGTATGAGACTGATGTGAATTTGGGTTGGGTTGATGTAATAGATCTAATTATTGTTTAAATCATCTTTAATGATTTTTATTGCATTGATCATGAATCTATTTTGATGAATTGAAGTCCTTAATGCTAATTCTTGAGTGTTGAATTTAGGGTAAAAAGATAGACTTAGATATCATGTCATCAAGCTTTGATTTAGTATTGAATAATATTGTAGTGACTCTTCTAAATTAGTTCTTATGTGGATAAATGAATTACATTGGTGTGATGATCCAATTTAGGTTGGTCTATGGGTTGATGGTAAGGCCCTTTTATTGGTGAGCTATGGAGGAGTGTTGGTAAGTCTTGATTATCCTAATTCTTACTTTTATTGTGGTTAATTGTCATTAATCTATGATGTTGTGTTGAAGTATACCTGGTTTAAGATGATAGGATGGTATGCTGATTGAATTGAAATGCTTTAGGTTTTGGTTGTGAGGTTGCCTAGGAGTACATGTTATAGAGATGTTACGTATAGATGTTCTCTATTATGATAAGATGTGCAAGTGTCAACTTCACCTATATGAATTGCGAATGAAAGGACTAATTCTCATAAAATTCTTATTGAGTTATGATAACGAATATATATGAGGGCTAGGCTCTATGACCTAATATATATTTATGATTTTTATAAGAGTAAAGGCTTTTAAATAAAGGGACCTAGCTTAGCACAGAGTGAGCGTGTATGTGAGGGAGTGACACTTTCTTACATAAGGAAAGGTAGGGTTCACTACGGTCCTCACGGGGTGGATAGCCTCTTGACCCAAGGTAGGGTGTAGAGTTGATATGTCCATGGTTCTTTTCCCCAAGATCCATCAACTATGTTGCCACCATAGGATACTAGCTAGTGGATCCACCTAGATAGCTACGTTTATGTTAGGTTCTACTTTGGCCGGTAGACCACCTACCATCGATATAAGGTTTTATGACACTGGATTCCACATTTGCTCATTTGTTCTATGTTGGTTAAGGCAAGACTTCCCTAAACTAAAATGAATGAATAAGATGTAGACTAATCAAAGTGACTTGAGGGGTTTGACTTTAGCTTGGGTAGGGGTATGGGACTCTACCTACGCCTTGCACTAGTTTGCCTTGATAGGAGTTCTGAGAAGTCAATATTATGTATGGATATGGTGATATAATGTAATTGACTTTGTACATTGAATAACATGCTTATGAGTATGACGTTGATGTCCTTTGTTGAAGAAGAATACTTCATGAGATGGGAGAGTATGTTAGGTAAGGTGGATTTCTAATTGTGGTCTTGGTAGGTTACTTGATTAAGTAAGAGTCATGTGACTTTACTTGGTCATTGCACTTGTGACTTCATGAAGGTTATAGTTAGTATGTTTTTATTTGATATGCTTTACTCTTATCCATGTTTTATAATGATATTTCTTGAGGATAGGATCTTATGAGATTAAGGGCTTAAATGTGATGGTATGCATGTGGTATAGTTAGTTGCTTTGTATACTCAAGTACTTGGTCTAAATAGCTTTCTAAGCATACTTGATTGGTAATTGTGCATATCGTTTCATACTTAGTACATGTGGAGTACTAGCCCCATTTCCTTCCCTTTTCCCAAACATTTTAGGTTCGGTCGTTGAATTGGCTTCGAGGTGCTTGGAAGGAATACTTGGATATCTTATCGTCCAGGTGGTAGGTCCTCATTCTCCCGAGGGCGATGCCGACATTCTACTACCATGCTACTTAGTTACTATAATTTTGTATTGACTCTATTACTCATTTGAGATGATGTTGTACATAGCCTATATGTGGCTTCTTTTATTTATGTAGGGTTATGCCCAAGATTTATTATGTTTGTTAGATGGTTTATGAGATGAGACGACTTTTATGACTATTATTTCTTTACTATATAAATGGGTGAAATAAAAGTAGAAGACTATGTAATCTTCGTATATGAACAAGTCTATGTATACTTGATATAAATACGATTATGTGTTATGTAGAGGTCTATGTAAACCTCCGAGTAGATATAGATAAAAAGTTTTAAATTCTTTCACATTTTAATCGATGAATGCTATGACGAGGCTAAGAGGCTTGTCGTAGTCCTCAAAGAGGACAACGACGCCGGTTACATCTGGGGGGTAAACCCACATGTGACAATGTTAGACACACTTCCACCAATTTTCATCATTTTCTGACTCCTAAAATCTAGTCAAATAGGCTAAGGCACGCTAGTACCTCCTTGAACTACTTTCCGGACGTCATGGACGTTCTTGGACGTTTTGGTTCCTAGACTCCCTAAATGACTTATATTTATTTAAATGGACCTTAAAACAGTGTCTAAATCTTATGACACTTATGTTAGGCACTAGAACACGTCTTGGATTTTTGAAGTGTTACATTATGCCCCCCTTAGGAACATTCGTCCCCGAATGACACTAAAAACTTTTGAAGGAAGGAATAGACTCACGACTAGCAGCCCAACCAACAACAATGCAAAACAACATCAACATATCACTTACACAAGGCAATTTAAATCTTCAATTATCACACATATGATTCAAAATTACATTATGAGGAATATCCTTCTCATAACAACAAGATCTCAACATAGCATTTATGTGTCAATTATGTCAAAGTTCAACTTACCAACATGCCACATATTATTTCATAAAGACTCACCATATCAAAATGCACAACATAACTCAAATCAAGCCAAAGAGCAAAATTTCAAGTCGAAATTCATAATTTCACAGTAATTCACTGTAACAATATAAAAATGCCCTTTTTGGAAAACTTCACTAACAATCAAAGCAACTTCAATTTTAATCATTATTTTCATTATTAGTAAGAACTACAATCCTTAGTTATCAAATAAATGAGGGTAACGGGACTTCATGTCGGCCTCGGCCTCCCATGTTCCACTCTCAACTAGGTGATTCTTCCATAACACCTTTACGAAAGCTACCTATTTATTCATTAACTTCTTGACTTGCCTATCAAGAATTTGAACCAAAACTTCTCATAAGAGAGGTTATCCTTCACACCAAGACCCTCAATAGGAAGAATAGACTCAGGATCACCGATAAACTTCTTAAGCATGGAAACATGAAAAACCCGGATGAACCGAAGCCAATTCACTAGGAAGTTTCAATTCATAGGCAACCTTACAAACCCTTTGCAAGATTTCATATGGACCCACATAATGAGGACTCAACTTCCCTTTCTTGCCAAATCTAACCACCCCTTTCATCGGAAATTTTCAAATACACTTTATCTCCTTCTTCAAACTCCAAATCCCTTCTCCTATGATCGGCATAAGACTTTTGCCGATTATAGGCCATTTGCAATCGGTTCCTTATGATATGAACTTTCTCCAAAATCTAATAAATCAAATAGGGATTAAGAAGAGAAGGGTCACCCACTTCAAACCATCCAATAGGAGACCTACACCTCCTACCATACAAGGCTTCACAGGGAGCCATGGAGATGGATGAATGAAAAAAATTATTATAAGCAAACTCCACCAAAGGCAAATGCTTATCCCAATTTCCTTTGAAATCAATAATACAATCCCTAAGCATATCCTCAAGGGTTTGAATAGTACACTCCGCTTGACCATCCGTTTGGGGATGAAAAACGGTACTTAACTTCACCTTAGTACCCAAGACTTCTTGGAATGACCTCAAAAACCTATATGTTAATTGTGCACCCCGATCCGATATGATGGATAACGGAATACCATGGCGACACACAATCTCATCTATGAAGATCCTAGCATATTCTTCCACCGAATAAGTAGACTTGACAAGAATAAAGTGAGCGGACTTGGTCAACCTATCCACAACCACCCATATAGAGTCATATTGCCTTTGAGTTCGAGGTAAACCCACTACAAAATCAATATTGATGTCTTCCCACTTCCAAGTAGGAACTTGGATTTCTTGTAGTAAGCCACATGTCTTTTGATGTTCGGCTTTCACTTGTTGGCAATTTGGAAACTTAGCAACAAACTCCGCTATGTCCTTCTTCAAACCTTCCCACCAAAATACTTCCCTAAGGTCATGGTAAATTTTTGTCGAACCCAAATGAATGGAATAGTGAGACCCATGGGCTTCCTCAAGAATCCGCTTCCTCAACCCATCTACCTTAGGAACACACAATCTTCCTTCGTACCTCAGAACAGCATCCATCCTAAGGAGAATGCCTCATTAAGCTTACGAAGGACCGATTCCCTCAGCTCCATCAATTATTTATCAAGGTGTTGTTTGGACTTCACCTCAACCACCAAGGATGACTCGGAGTTATGATTGACCATAAAACCACCATTCAGAGAATCTTCCAACCTCACACCCAATCTAGCCAACCTACGAACATCTCTAACTAGGTCTTTATTGGCTTCATCTATATGAGACACACTACCCATAGGCATATGACTTAGAGCATCCACAACCATATTAGCCTTGCTGGGGTGATAGAGAACACTCATGTCGTAATCTTTCAACAATTCTAACCACCTTCTTTGTCGGAGATTCAACTCCTTTTGAGTAAACACATATTGGAGTCTTTTGTGGTCGGTATACACATCAACATGGACACCATACAAGTAATGACTCCATATTTTCAATGCAAATACCACGGCCGCTAACTCAAGGTCATGAGTTGGATAGTTTCTCTCATGCACCTTACGTTGCCTAGAAGCATAGGCTATTACCTTCCCATGTTGCATAAACACACACCCTAAACCCACTCGGGACCCATTATCTTCTTCACAAACAAAACAGGAGCACCCCATGGAGAAATACTAGGTCTAATGAATCCTTTGTCCAGTAAATCCTTGAGTTGAGCCTTCAACTCTTTCAATTCGGCCGGAGTAATCCAATAAGGAGGAATTGAAATGGGATTTATATCCGGTAAAAAGTCGATACCAAGATAAATTTCCCGTTCGGGAGGAATACCGAGAAGATCATCAGGAAAGACCTCCGGAAATTCACTCACTACGGGGACCGACTCAATGGGAGGAATTTTGGAGTCTAAATTTGGACTCTTACTATATGGTATAAACACCCCTTGGAGATTATTTTGCATGCTTTCAAACAAGAGATGATACGCCCTCTAGGAATAGAATTTACCCCCTTCCAATCTACAACGGGCTCATTTGGAAAGTTAAACTTCACCACCCTTGTTCTACAATCAATAGAGGCAAAGCAAGCATGCAACCAATCCATACCTAAAATGACATCAAAATCAAGAATATCAAGTTCTACTAGTTCAACATAAGAAACTCTATTGCGCAACATTATTGGAAAATTTCTATACACCCCTTTTGCAACAATCGACTCACCCACCAGGGTAGACACTATAAAAGGTGCATGCAAAATATCAGGCAAAATGTCAAACTTTTCAGCTACTAGAGGAGTAACAAATGATAAAGTAGCACCGGGATCAAGTAAGGCATATACATCGATAGAGGAGACTTTCAACTTACCAGTCACCACGTCGGGAGAACTCTCTTGCTCACCCCTAGAAAGGAGAGAATAGAAGCGGTTCTTCTTTGGAACCTCATTTGAACCACTTGCTTGAGCTTGAACACTACCGTTGTCTTAGCCCCTCACATTAGGACAATCCCTAACCTTGGGCCCACTTTTACCACAACCAAAACAATTGTTCTTCTTCTTAAGACAATCACCATAGTTCTTCTTTCCACACTTTCCACAAGTTAGCTTCTCGGTTGGTGAACTAGTACCCTTTCCCTTTTTAGGCTTAGGGTTAGTGTAACACTTCGAAAATCCAAGACGTGTCTTAAATACTAACATAAGTGTCATAAGGTCTAGATATTGTTTTAAGGACTATTTTATTGTTTATAAGTCATTTAGGAAGTCTAGAAATTAAAACGTCCAAGAACGTTCATGATGTCCGGAAACTAGTTCTAGGAGGTACTAGCGTTCCTAAGCCTATTTGACTAGATTTTAGGGGTTGGAAAATGTTGAAAATTGGTGGAAGGGTGTATAACATGTGTTTAAGTAGATTCGTGGTTAAAACATCTGCGTACGACTCCCTAATACCAACCAAGGGCCCTTGAGGAGGACCCATTCACGTTGGAGTCATTATTGCCTGGGCAGTGTGCACCAACGAAAGGGCAATCGACGAGGCATCGATGCCAACCGTCGACCAACACTTAGACAATTTCTTGGAGGCCCTCACCTGCAAAGTCTCTGACAAGAATGACGGATGTGCAGAACGAAGGAGGGATGGTCCGTCGACTAACCCGCGATCCGTCGATCGTGGTGTCGTCTATGACACTGCAATCTTCCTGGACGTTTTAAGTTAACTCTTAGATAATTAATTAAGGGGTATGGTGGTTAGTTTGGGGATTATGGAAACCAAATTAAGTTAAATTAACCCCCCATATAAATACCCCAAACCCATTAGTCTAATTACAACTCTCAAAACAAAACTCACTCATTCTCTCTTCTTTCTCTCTTTATTGGAAGACACCATTGAAGACTAGCTAGGGGAGGGATTTGGGTGCTGTAAAGGGATGATTTCACCATAAAATCTTCATCAAACGTTGAGGTATGGTATCTAATTCACCTTTGAGACCTCTTTCCTCAAAAGGTTCCTTCAATGTATTTTCAAAAGTTGGGTTTTCATGGGGTTCTTTTCAATCTCAAAAATTATGTTATGAATTGGTTTGTTTATGTTTTCTATTGGATCATATGAATTAATTAACATGTATTCTAACCTAGTTATGATATATCTCAATGGTTTGGTCTAGTTTTTAGAAGATGATCCTTAATCCTTAACCCTAGGTTTGATCTAGACATGAATTAGGTTGTATTTGATTCAATTGATTCGGTTATTGGTTGAATTACTATTAGATAATGTTTTTAAATTAATCATGAACAAATTAGAGTGATTTCTAGTCTTTCATGCTAGTTCTTGAGAAGATGATCTAGGTTAGGAAGTGAATTGACCTACGTATCTTGTATTAAGCTATGATCTAGTATTGAAATGTGATGTAGTGATTCTTCTAGTATTGTTATCATGTTGATTATTGACTTATGATAATGTATAGCCAAATTGGATTTAATTGAGGGTTTATGGTAAGACCTTGATGATGAACTATGAAGGAGACTTGGTAAGTCTTATGATCTTTATTATTTACTTCAAATTGTGGTTAATTGTTATTAAGTCATGATATTGTATTGGAGTATGCCTTGCATTAGGATTTAGAGGGTGGTATGATGTTGAATTGAATTGTCTTGATTATGATTTTGAGGTTGATTAAGATGTAAATGTTATACGGAGGGTGAATGATTTACCGATGTGCCTTACCATGATATGAAATGTTAATGTGCTAACCTCACCTATATGAATTGTAATGAAAGGATTTATACTCATGCAACTCTTATTGAGATATGATGATGATGATGTTGTACAAGGGTTAGACCCTATGACCTAAACTAAGCTATGATTGATAATACAGGCCTAAAGACATTTCAAAAAGGGACTCTAGCTTAGCACCGAGTGAACTAGATTGAGGAGTGTTCCTTCCTACATAGGGAAGGTAGGATCACTAATGTACTCTTGAGATTTGAGAGTACAATGCATGTAACATAAAGAGGGTCCCAACTATATCTAATAGTTCTATGTTGCCCCCATAGGAATACTAGCTAGTGGATCCACGTAGTTGCTATGTTTCATGTTTTTGTACTACCTTGGCAAGTAGTCCTCCTTCCTTCGGTGTAGGGTTTTATGAAACCGGATTCCACATTAGCTCATGTAGTCTATGTCGGTTAGGGCAAGATGTTCCCAAAAGGTAAAATGAACTAAATGATTGAACTCTAATTAAGATGACCTAAGGGGTCTAGCTTAGTCTGGTAGAGGTATGGGACTATACCTAAGCATTGCACTAGTTAGCCTTGAGGGGAGTCTTTGGAGGATGTTCTTATGTATTAATATGCTTATAATGCTATATGACATGTATATGATGAACTTGGACATTGTTGATACTATATGTTGATTAGTTCACTTATGAATATGTGTTGGTTTATATTGTTAAAGTAAAGATGATATGTACACCTAAGTTCCATGTTATGTGAAGTAGGATGTTAGTCATGATTCTTGTTGGGTTACTTGATTGAGTAAGGTTATGGGGCTTTACTTGGTCATTGCACTTGTTGACTTGATAGGGGTTCATGGGTAATTGACTTGTTTTGGTTATGTTGAAATGTACTCTTATTCATGCTTATTATTAATATGATTTTATGATAAAGTTATATTGAGTATGTATTTACTTATATGATATGTATGGTTGACTTGACTAGACTTGATGTTGTAGTCTTTGTAATTTACATGCCTATGACATAATGAATATGCAATATTGATTGGTATGGTCTTGTTGAATATGCATAAGTGTTTTCAAAGTAAATTGCATATCTTTATGAAATGTCCTTTTTCTTAGCATGATTTCAAAGTATGTGTGCATATGGTCTCATACTTAGTACAAGTGGTGTATAACCCCATTTCCTCCTTTTCCCCAACATTTTAGGTTCCAGTCGTTGAAGTTTTTTGGAAGGCGACTTGAAAAAGACTTGGATCTCTTATTCATCCAAGTAGGGTAGGTCCTCATTTTCCGAGGGCGATGCCACTATCTAGCTTATGGAGTTTGCTTCTTAGTCAAAGACTATTATGGTTCTTTCTTTCCATTTAGTATCAAACATTGTATAGACCATGTGAGGTATTTTTACTTGATGTATGGGCTATGCCCAAGTTCTTACAATCTTATTAGATGGTTATGAGATGAGATGACTATTATGACTATTATGTCTATGTTATTATTTATATACTTTTGTGCAATAAAAGTAGAAGGCTATGTAATGTTCCGATACGAAGGGTCTATGTATAGTCGATATATATATGTTATGTGTATGTAGAGGTCTATGTAAACCCCCAAGTAGAAGTAATGAAAAGTTTAAAATTTTCCGCTAAATTTTACCTATGAATGTAATGATATAAACTATGAGGCTAGTCTTAGTCCTCAAAGAGGACGACGATGCGGGTTACGTCTAGGGGGTAAACCCAGATATGGCAAACTTGGTATCAGAGCATGAGGTTGAATTATCTTAGAGTAATGTCTCTCTCAACCACCTCTATGTAAGTTTGTATTCATAATTGTGAAGCGCGCCACACTTATGAATAGGAACCTACGTGATGCCTACGAAACTCTCACTTTCTTGGAAATTTAATATCGTGCCATTAGAGTATACTTATGGTGTGCTCTTGCATCTAATCCTGTTGTTGTGATTTGAGGAAATGAATACTGGAAGTAATACGGCATGAAGGCTTGAAGAGGAGATTGACAATGCGGGAGATCCTCGCCGTGGTGATCAAGTTCCTCCTCTTGAATAAGATGCTAATGTTGAACAAGCTCCGGTCAATCCTCCACCCTTGAAGGATGGTGATATAAGGGCTGCACATATCCAATTGGCCCAAGACGTCACTACACAATCCCAAGCTATGACGGCCCAAGCTAACTAGGAGATTGTACCCCGTCCAAATCAACAAATTGCTACAATGGCCTTCCGTCTAAGGGACTTCACTAGGATGAACCCTCCTACGTTCGACGGGTCTAAGGTTTAAGAAGACCCCCAAGAGTTCATTGATGAATTCTATAAGATACTTTTTGCTAGGGGGTTATCCACTAGTGAGAAGGACGAGTTAGCCACTTATCAAGTCAAGGATGTGGCTCAAGCATGGTATGTCCAATGGAGGGATAATTGTCACGACCCAAAAGCAGCCCCTAGAAGCTAGGGACAACTCCCGGATCGTGGTCGGGCGTACTTGACCCTTTGGGGCCTCATACAAGCCCTTTAACTATCGTTCATTACATAAGACATGAAAAGTAGTGTGGAATTTAAAACTTTTCATGAATAATTAGCTAAAGGACAATTTTTCATAAATACTTATGAGAATCTCATTGTCACAAGCCAACTTAAAGACGCGAAATAATATCTTAGGGACACGGCCCTTTACATTAAAAGAGAAATATATAATAAGTCTTCAATTTAGAAACTAAGAAAAGGACTGCCCTCGAATATATGAGGACATACTTTGTGTTGAGAGGAACTTTTCCAAGCTTCACCTTGAAACCTTCAAAGCTTCCAACAATCTATACTTATAGAGTATAGAAAAGTATGGGGTTAGTACAAAACAATGTACTAAGTATGGCATATCCAAAAATCATGTAAAAAGGGACATTTTAGTAAAATAACATTTTATGCCAAATAAGTAAAACATTCATGAATCTAGAAGTAAAACATCATAAGAACCATCATTTAACACTTGTATAAGAGTTTCCATAATTTTTAACCAAAAGAAGCATTTACAGTAAACTTCCAAAACTTTACAGTAACTAGATGACCATTTACAGTGAACTGTTTTAAGCCATTACAGTGAATTATTTCAAGAATTTACAATGAACTATCCTATTCTAAATGAGTGAACTTCCAAGGCCAAGCGAAGAGAAAGTGAACTCATTTCCGTAGGAGTTTCCCTACCTCGGGATTATCCTAAGACTCACTAAGGTTAGACATGAAGGAAGTATGCATATGCCTCCTTCAATACACACCAAAACAATCCTCAAGACTACCCCTTTCGGATTAATCACCTCGGGAGAACAAGCCCCTCACTCAATGACAAGACATTAAAAGAACACCCAACAAATCACCAAAGTCTTCCCTTACGGAATGCCTACTTAGTGCAATGAGCATATAGCGTCCAATACCACCACCTAACCTAAGTAGTACACTCTTTTAGAAGGTTTGGCACCAAGTCTTCCCTTTCGGAAGGTCCTACATTGTTCAATGGATAGGTAGCGTTCCATACCACCACCTACCCTAAGTAGCACATTTTTTTAGAAGACAGTTCATTCAATCCACATAAGTAGCACATGCTTTTAGAAGACTTATTACTTTAATTATTCTTGTGGGTGGTTAGCTTGACCGACAAAGACCATGAGAGCTAGATATGGAATCCCGATATTAACCCCTATCGGATGAAGGATCCTCACTTACCTAGAGTAAGGTCATGCTTCTTAGATTTTACATGGCTTTCCCAATATCTACACCTATGTGGGCACATAGTTATGGGATAAGGAGATCGCTGCTAAGTAACACATTCTCTACTAACGAGGAGTACTCATCTCAAGAGATATGTTAGAATACAATATCTCAACTCACGAAGTGTAACCACCCCTTCTTCATATCGTCTCGGTCCTAGGCATAACTCCCGACGGATTCTTAACATTATAAATTATAGGTTAAGGATAACTAGTGAACACCACATCTCAACTCACGAAGGGTATTCATCCTCTGACCTATCTTATAAAGCTCTTAGGATGTAGTGAGTTTGATACTAGACACTTCATCTCAACTCTCGAAGAGTGTCCACCCCAAGACTCCCCTTCTTACTCAACTTAGCTTCATACAATAATTTAAGTGTGTGTGTGTACATGTGAGCACACCTTGAATATAAGCATTATTCCATTGAAATTACTTCTATACTTGATTTAGACCTTCATTCATAAAATCACACACTTTACATGCTTCACATAATCATATATTTCATTTAGACATAATCTTGGTCAAACATACAATTCAAGCTTCTGAAAACACAATACAAGACCCATTTTCAATATCACTTCATTTAACCCATTAGACCTTCAAAACCACATTAACAATACATACTAAGAAATAGCAAGTTCATCAAATAAGCACCGCCACCAAGAAGGTGGACCATACCACTCAAAAGCAATCTATAATAAGAACTATACAATATAAGAAATTCACCATTTAACAAACCTTCATCACCTATAATCAATTTCTCAATATTCCATCATAATAAGGCTCTTAGGGCAGTATCTAAACCAACATAACAACACAAGAAAACGAAAGCTCATTCTCTACACAATCATTCTCACATAACCCATTTCTTAAGTTAAAAGGTTGAAATATGCATAATAATGAGTTCATTAGGTTTTTGAAATTAAAATCATCAATTAATGCTATAATAAACACATTTGAATCATTAAAACATTTTTATAAGAAGACTCATACTTAGAATCAAAGATAGAAGAAAATAGAGTTTGAAAACCCTTTTCGAAATCTTTTGGAATTGACTTCTTGAATGGAAGAGGGTTCAAGGATGGATACCATACCTTATATAAGGGAAATACCAATGATATTTGGTGAAGAAGTCGACCACCAACATCCCTCCTAGTCCTCCTTGAGTTTTAGCTCCAATGGTGACTTTGAGAGAGTTTGTCTTTAGAGAGAAAGTTTGAATTTTGAAGTGAGGGGTCTTGTCTAGGTCTAGGGCTTAAAACTAACTCAATATAACTTAAAAACACTAAAAATATTGACCTTGGGTTATAAAAGACTTGGGGTGAATTTACACAAAATACCCCAAGTTGGCAGCAAGCTTCAGCAGCTTTTGAAGGAGCCAATCGACGACCCAAGCTACTAGACGTCGATGGGTCGACGGCCCATCCTGCTGGGCGTCGATGTCTTCGTAGACTGCATCATGGGGGTATAGACTTCCCACTAAGTTGGACTACTCCCTCCAGTCGACGGGGCGTCGATGGGATTACGCCCAGTAGACTACCTCGTCGATGAAGCAGTGTTC
The DNA here is from genome assembly GCA_016801875.1 of Solanum sitiens. NCBI lineage: Eukaryota > Viridiplantae > Streptophyta > Magnoliopsida > Solanales > Solanaceae > Solanum > Solanum sitiens. The sequence goes on from JABWTJ010000533.1 coordinate 515,998, forward strand.
TTGGCAGTTTTGTCCAAGTCTTTGGGCCCTTCATCTAGGGATCCTTGTGGGTCCTAGGGTCTTGACCGGAATTTAAAACCCTAAACTAAGTCATCTAAGTATTAGGAACATCTCACGCAAATTTCAAGCAAAACAAACACGTAAAACTCACTCAAACATCTCAAGACACACAAGTACTTTCTAAGGCACACCTTCCAAACGTCATGGACGTTCTTAGTCGATTGAACTCCAAACTTAAAAAAACTTCACACACTGCTTAAGAACACTAAAGTAACTCAATTTAAATTAAAATCAACTCAAGAAACAACTACGAAGCTCTAGTTTTCCTTAGTTTGTTTTAGGGCGTTACAATAATAGGCCTTTAAGAGGTGGTCTGGTGACTTGGGAGATCTTCAAGAAGACTTTTATTGATCGTTTCTTTCCTAGAGAGATGAGGGAAGCTAATTTGGTGGAGTTTATCAACCTTCACCAAGGAGGTATGAGTGTTCATGAATACTCCTTGAAATTCACTAAATTGTCGAAATATGCTCCTTTTTTCATTTACGATCCTAGAGATGAAATGATCCGCTTTGTGACGGGGGTGTCAGATTATTTGCAAGAGGAGTGTCATTCCGCTATGCTACATGACAACATGAACATTTCTTATGTTATGGTGCATGTCAAACATGTTTATGAGGAAAGGGCTAAGAGGAAGAGTAGAGATGCTAAGAGGGCAAGATCTTTTGATGGAGGTTGTTCAAAGAATAGGCTTGAGATACAATACAAGTTTAGATTTAAGAAGCGGGTTTATAATCAAGTTCCTTCCAAGTTCCCTAAGGCTAGTGGTGATAGGGTGGCTAACCCTAAGCCTAAGAAGGGAAAAGGCACTAGTTCACCAACCAAGAAGCCAACTTGTGGAAAGTGTGGCAAGAAGCACCACGGTGATTGTCTTAAGGGAAAGGACAATTGTTTTGGTTGTGGTAAAAGTGGGCACAAGGTTAAGTATTTTCTTAATGTGAGGGTCAAGACAAGGGTAGTGGTCAAGCTCAAGAAAGTGGTTCAATTGAGGTTCCAAAGAAGAACCACTTTTATGCTCTCCGCTCTAGGGGTGAGCAAGAGACTTCTCCCGATGTGGTTACCGGTATGTTGAAAGTCTTCTCTATTGATGTCTATGCCTTACTTGATCCCGGTGCTACTGTATCATTTGTTACCCCTCTAGTAGATAAAAAGTTTGACATTTTGCCCATTATTTTACATGAACCTTTTATACTGTCTACTCCGGTGGGTGAGTTGGTTGTTGCAAAAAAGGTGTATAGAAATTGTCCTATAATGTTGCGCAATAGAGTTTCTTATGTTGAACTAGTAGAGCTTGATATTCTTGATTTTTATGTCATTTTGGGTATGGATTGGTTGCATGCTTGCTTTGCCTCTATTGATTGTAGGACAAGGGTGGTGAAGTTTAACTTTCCAAATGAACCCGTTGTACAGTGGAAGGGGGGAAATTCTATTCCTAGAGGTCGTATCATCTCTTGTCTAAAAGCTTTCAAAATGATCTCTAAATGTTGTCTAGACCATATTGTAAGAATCCAAGATCTAGACTCCAAAATTCCTCCTATTGAGTCGGTCCCCATAGTGAGTGAATTTCCGGAGGTCTTTCTTAATGATCTTCTCGGTATTCCTCCCGAACGGGAAATTGATTTTGGTATCAATTTGCTACAGGATACAAATCCCATTTTAATTCCTCCTTATCAGATGGCTCTGGCCTAATTGAAAGAGTTGAAGGAACAACTCAAACATTTACTAGACAAAGGCTTCATAAGACCTAGTATTTCTCCATGGGGTGCTCCGGTATTGTTCATGAAGAAGAAGGATGGTTCCTTAAGAATGTGTATTGATTACCGCAAACTCAATAAAGTCACAATCAAGAACAAGTATCCTCTCCCTCGGATTGACGACTTGTTTTATCAAGTCCAATGGGAAAGCTACTTTTCTAAGATTGACTTGAGGTCGGGGTATGACCAACTTAGGGTGAGAGGTGAGGATATACCAAAGACTTCATTTCGGACTAGATATGATCATTATGAGTTCTTAGTAATGTCCTTTGGTCTCACTAATGCTCCGGCGGCGTTTATGGACCTAGTGAATAGGGTAATCACATGAACCATTTGAGGGTGGTGTTGCAAGTACTTAAAGAACATCAATTGTTTTCCAAGTATAGAAAATGTGAGTTTTGGTTGAGGTCGGTGACATTTGTTGGTCATATCATCTCTAGTGAAGGAGTTGAGGTTGATCCAAGGAAAACGGAGGCGGTGAAAAATTGGCCTAGACCATTGACTCCAACCGACATTAGGAGTTTCTTAGGTTTAGCGGGTTATTGTAGAAGGTTTGTGGATGGTTTTGCGTCCATTGGATCTCCCTTGACTACCTTGACCCAAAAGTGTAAGAAATTTGAGTGGTCAGAGGCATGTGAGAGAAGCTTCCAAATGTTAAAAGATAGTCTTACTTCTGCCCCGATGTTGACTTTACCAGAGGGAACAAAGGGTTTTGTTGTGCATTGTGACGCATTCCGAGTGGGTTTAGGGGGTGTGCTTATGCAACATGGGAAGGTGATTGCCTATGCTTCTAGGCAACTTAAGGTTCATGAGAGAAACTATCCAACTCATGACCTCGAGTTAGCAGCCGTGGTATTTGCCTTGAAAATATGGGGCATTACTTGTATGGTGTGCATGTTGATGTCTATACCGACTATAAGATTTTCTGAATGGTGGTTTCATGGTTCATAATAACTCCGAGTCATCATTAGTAGTTGAGGTGAAGTCCAAACAACACCTTGATAAATCATTGATGGAGTTGAAGAAATCGGTCCTTGGAAATCTTAATGAGGCATTCTCCTTAGGGGGGAATGGTATTTTGAGGTACCAAGGAAGATTGTGTGTTCCCAAGGTAGATGAGTTGAGGAACCGGATCCTTGAGGAAGCCCATGGGTCCCGCTACTCCATTCATCCGGGTTAGACAAAAATGTACCATGACCTTAGGGAATTATATTGGTGGGAAGGTATGAAGAAGGACATAGCGGAATTTGTTGCTAAGTGTCAAAATTGCCACAAGTGAAAGCCGAACATCAAAAGCCGGGTGGTTTGCTACAAGAAATCTAAGTTCCTACTTAGAAGTGGGAAGACATCAATGTGGATTTTGTAGTGGGTTTACCTCAGACTCAAACGCGATATGACTCTATATGGGTGGTTGTGGATAGGTTGACCAACTCCACTCACTTTATTCCCGTCAAGTCTACTTATTCAGCAGAAGATTATGCTAGGATATTCATAGATGAGATTGTGTGTCGCCATGGTATTCCTTTATCCATCATATCGGATCGGGGTGCACAATTCACATCTAGGTTTTGTAGGTCATTCCAAGAAGGGTTGGATATTAAGGTGAAGTTGAGTACCGCTTTTCATTCCCAAATGGATGGTCAAGCGGAGCATACTATTCAAACCCTTGAGGATATGCATAGGGCTTGTATTATTGATTTCAAGGGAAATTGGGATAAGCATTTGCCTTTGGTGGAGTTTGCTTATAATAATAGTTTTCATTCATCCATTTCTATGGCTCCCTATGAAGCCTTGTATGGTAGGAGGTGTAGATATCCTATTGGATGGTTTGAAGTGGGTGAGCCTTCGCTTCTTGGTCCCGATTTGATTTATAAGACTTTGGAGAAAGTTCATGTCACACCCAGGTCCTAGACCCTAGATGAGACCGGCGTCGTTAAACTCTCAGAGATCGCAGACAAGCCTCTTCTTAGCTTTCATCACAATCATAAAGTTAAATTTAGCGGAAAATTTAAAACTTTTCAAATTTACTGAAGTGTACTTAGACTTCATATAATTCTTGCATAAGAGTGATATCCTAACAGCTCAAAATAAACAACCATCTATTAACAGATTAAACAATTGAAATGAAGAATTCATAATATCATTAATAGTTGTCAAATCGGCCTTAATACAAAAGCTTGAACAAATGTTTGAAAGGAAACACTAGGGACATCATCCACTAGCTATGTCTAATCTACTAAAGTTAGAAAATAAAGCGTAGGCATCCTCGAACTCAAGAGGACCTACCAAAGTCTGGAGGTACTAGTCCAAACAGCTTCAACTGATCTTCAATCTTCTTCAAGGACCTGCACCGATAAAAATAGTAATTCTATATGGGTTAGTACACACTTGTACTAATTATGGGTGTATGTACATAAACACATAAGAACTATGCATGATCAAGGAAAGCTCTTCGTATAGCAACATGTCATTTAAGGAAAGTGAAGTCATTTCACTTTCCTAATTCATTATTTATGAATCACACTATGAATATGAAATATTTTCATACATTTAAAGCACACAACTCATTTTCTATATGAACATAATTTTAGAACAACTCAAGCAAAATTTAATATTTTTGCTCTCCTTAAGCCAAGAGCTCCCTCTCCCCGACTTAGTTTATTTTTCAGTCTTTTCTTCTTTTTGTTGTGTAGTGCAATGATCTCCTTTGATCCTATGTTTTACTTACGAGTGCAATGATTCATTGTAGTCCCATTGCTACAATGAATAAATTAAGTAATCCAAAAGACTAAGGAAATGATTTGACTACCCTACTTACAAGTTATTATTTTCATTCTTGTTAAATTGGGCATGAAGTCTTTGTAAGCCAATCTTTATTGGCTATGCCCATTCTTTTATTATTTGCATAATATATAGATACTGAAACATATATTCATACTCGAATTGATGAGTCATTATGTTATGCTCCCTTTATTTGCATAAACCAATAACTGTTAAAACTTCATTCTTATCAAATACCGATGATTTGATATACTTATGTTTTTGCTTACGTAGTTCACTTTGAACTTACATTTCTTCTTCTTTGATCTCATGTTCACTTTGAACATGCTAGGTTGACTTAGGAAATTCTTTTAAGGCTTTCATTGGGATCTTTCTGTGCAATGACTAAGAATGACTTACATCATTACTTAGTCTAATCTCACCCTTTGTTCATCCTGTCCGAACACCACTCATCTTCCTAGTTCTTTGTTTCTTTCTTTCTTACATTCTTAAAGAAATTTTTAGCATTTAACCGACATAGATCATGTGAGCTAACATGAAATCTAGTGTCTTCCCCACACTGAAAAGAGGTGGTTCACCGGCCAAAGTGAAACCGAATACTTCCTACCTTTCTTAGGTGGATCCACTAGCTAGTAACCTATGCTTGCGACATAGTTCAAAGACTAGGAGAATTGGGAACCTTATCCACCTTGGTGGTAGTCTCATCTAATGAGGCTTACATGTGCTTGCACAAGCTAATTACTAGCCTATCGGTGCTTAGCTCAATTTGGTATACTTTACAACTTTTAGAGTTGACTCATACACTATGGAAGCTTTCTTCTAGTATGAGGTATGCTTAGCTCAATGGATGACTTGTCATCCCTTACTATACTTGATGAACATAAACTTAAATCTTACATTATAATCATGGTGTTAATGAGACTTGTCTCACGATTTTTAACACCCTCTTATGTGAGTATCTTTAACATAATTGTTTAGGTGCAAGTGAGACTTGTCTCACCTCCTTTAACACGCCATTCTAGGTCAATTTCATAACTCATAATCTTTTAGTTATTTCATTACTCACCTTATCTTGTTCAATGTTATTTTGTAGTCTTGTACCATTCTTTTTGAAAGTTATAAAGATTTATTCAATGTTCTACTATGTTAACAAGTTCATTTAGATAAGGTATGTTGGGACTTGTCCCAATCATTGGCATACCCTAGGTTATGAGTTGATTGAGTTACTTATTGTCAAGTCAATCTTTAACATGTATTTGGCCTTACAAGAAACATCATAATTTACATTGGCCATATAAGATTGGTATGACTTAGTCATTGGCCAATTCTATTACATATTTTAGAAATAATATTGCTGGCCAATTTTTTGGCATAAACCAAACTTTCACTAAACATTTTTCAAGATATTATCACTAGCCAAGTCAATTAACTTCATGTATATGCTATAGTAATCTCATCATTTTTAAGCAAGCCAACTTTTAACCTTTGATTAGCCTATAAGAACAATTCAGTGCTTAGTTTGGCCAAGCTATAAAGTTGATTTGGCATTGAAGATTCATTAACTAGCTTTGATTCTCATTCTTATTTCTTATTGAAAACATTGCATTCCAATAACTTACAAACATATCTATTGTAAACACACAGAGTAATCGAAACCTTCATTCCATTCAACAGTAAACTGAATTTCATAAGTGACTTATAACAATTTCATCTTCTCGAACATAATTAGGCATTACAACATTCCTTATCTCATGTAAATGATACTCTAATCATACGGATCTAACCTATAGGTCTCATTCGACATTATCAAATCACAGAAACCTACACATAATGATCAGTTCGCACCACATACAAACAACATGCTCGATATTTGAATTATACATACTACTAGAATCGGGAACTAGGGAGATGAACATTCAACAATTTCATTGGGAACAATCTTAGTTTCGGTTTTCTTGAATTCAAAACGTTTTAAAAGCCTCTTGGGGAAAGGAATCCAAGAGAGAAAACCCATAGGTTACTGCAGAATTGAATCTACAAAGATCACCCTGTTCTTTGCACGAAAATCTTGAAGAATTGCCTTGAAATCGCCTAAGGAGAACCGAGAGTATTTTCTGTTTTTTCTGACGTTTGTTCACTGTTTTTCAGTCATGAGTTTCTAATGGATAAACGTGAGTCTAAGTCTTAGGAACTGAATATTGACTAAAGTAGGCTGCAGGAAAGCAGGTAAGACAATGACGAACTCGGACATGAAATGAAGTTAAGTATGGACTTTTTAACAAAAGCAGGAGTCAAGTTCCGAGATGGGATTCTTGGGCTTCTCTCGAGCGCTCTTTGGACTTTTCAAACTTAGCGAACTGAAACATCTTAGTAGCTAAAGGAAGGGAAATCAACCGAGATCCCGTTAGTAGCGGCGAGCGAGAGTGGATTGGGGTTTGAAGAAAAACAAACACGAAGCTTCGTTCCTCTCCTTTTAGGCGAGCTACTTCGTTCCTCAGCAAAGTGTTCACTTCTTTTTCGCCAGGTTTCATTCGATTTGTTGTGGATTGGATGATGGAAAAACCAGTGGTTCTACCAGCAAAGAGCCCTATACGTTTTATTGTAACATCTGCTGATGTACCTCATAGTTGGGCTGTACCTACCTTAGGTGTCAAATGTGATGCTGTACCGGGTCGTTTAAATCAGACCTCTAGGCCGGCAAACGGAACTAAGAGCTGCTCAAGGCACCACCAGCCCTTGGCACAATGATCAGGTCAAGCAAAGCGATATTATTTTCAATTCATTTTTGAAGCCCTGGGTACCAAGCAATCCGTTTAGATCTATTTCAGTTGCCAATGAAATGGTATAAATGTATCTCCATGCTATTAAGTATTTTTATTTAAGTTCTTTTCTTTCTAAGAGGTGGAATAGAATAACCCGGTTGAAGCGTAATGATAATACGTCTGTAATGCATTGTATGTCCCATAATAGGTCCCATTTGCATCTTCTTGGAATCACTAAGGAAGTAGGAAAGGATCCAGGGTTGCCTGAGGCCCTGAGAACCAGGATGCTTGCTTTTGAAGATGAAGTAAACATGGTCATGGGCCAATATCTCGGTGTTGTTGAAGGTATGAATGAACACTTTACCCTAATTGGTTGAGGGTGGGCGGGAGCTTAGTAGTTGCTTAGTCGTTCAAAACTCAGACTGTCGTAAGCCCGACACTATTCTATTTACTCTCTCAAATGAGGGGCTGGTTTATTTTCGACTGACCCGGGTTTTCACGAGCGTTGGCGGGTTCTGGAGTGCTTGTCAAGGGCGCTAGCGCATACTCTTCAGGCCAGCAGCTTTGCTCAGCATATTCTGCCAACTGTCAGCCTGTTCAGCTGACCTTAGAGGATTCCTGTCACCCGGCACAGCATGTTATTCTCGGCGGTGGTCCCTGTCCCTGGTAAGGTCTGATTGTTATCCGTAAGTCTTGTTTTGACCTCGGGAAGGTGAACTTTGCAAAAGTGCTTATTTGGTTGGGAAGAATAGGACTACTTGAATGATGCTATAAATCTTCTTCAAAGTGCTTATTTTTTTATAATTGAACAAAAGCGAGTCTGAATGGGTATACTTAGTCGTGGAGCATTCCTAGCCTATTGATAGGGATTTTACCGATGCTGAAGATAGCTTGCTTACCAAGCCGCCCACTTGAGAAGCTAGTCGCCAGGAAAGAAGTCATAGAAAGAGAATCGAGGGGTCTGCAGGCATGAGTGCTCAGGTACGCCATCAGTCTAAATTCCGCGCCCGGGTAGACTTCAAGAGCTCTTGCTCTGCCTATCCTCCTACTTCTTGGGGGTCATAGAAAGATACGCGCCAAGCAAGACCGCCCTTGTCCCTTTCCTTTCTCCATTCCACCTCCTTCTTTGCTTTGTTCCAATAGAGTCCGAGAATTATTTGCAGATGAAGAGATGTCAAAGGGGCTTCTTACTTCCCAAATAGATCCTCCTACATCTCTATATAAACGCTGGTGTTGTCACACAAGATAAGCACGCCGCCCGCCTGCTGGCCGGGCGAATCGAAGTTATCTTCCGGTCAACTGTCCACCCAGTCAAGTGCAAAAAACACAGTAGAATCATGCAACACACGCTGCTGGTATTCTTCCTGCTCGCGAGGAAGCTTTTCAAGAGAATCTTTCAGGATGTTCTGATGATCCTAATCAGAGCCAACAAGCAGGTCGAGCTGACATAGGCGGGAATTTGAACCCTTTCACTTCACCATAGCAGGAACCTCACTATCCTTCTCGGCCAGTTAGTCTAACTACAGGGATCCCTTCCTGCTTATCCACCCACCGTAAACGATTAGTAACGAACTTGGAATACGAATGAGATCAAAAAGGCCATCATTGGGGCAAACGATGCAATAGCTTCGGTTAGAGCAAAGCCCAAAATGGCATAACCAAATAATTGTTTTGCCATACGGAACTCCAGCGCACTGATTGAGCTAGCTAGAAGCAGGAGCTCCTATTTAAGTAAGGCCAGCTGTAAACAAAGAAAATAAGAGATTCGTGGTTGTACCGATACCAGTTGACAGCAATTGGCCAGTTTCCTACAGTTGACCGATTGATCCATAAGAGCGGTAAGAGATGATATTTACAAGGATGGGAAGCGCTATCGAACAAGAAGAGCTGGAAGCGAAGCACCCTTTGAAAAGCTTCTATCTGACAGGAGGAAGTACTCAACTAGTGAATGAAAGGAAAGATGACGCCCCCAGAGTTAACTCATGATAACTCTTAGCCCTTACTTCCGATGAATGAGAAGTCTAGTTAGGCAGTGGAAACCCTGGGAAGTAAGGAAGTCCAAGTTAGAGGGCTGTCGATCCGGCTGGCGGCTCCTGCATCTCCTGCCTCTCTATGGGGCCCCCTTTTTTTAGACTAGTTTGTTGCTAGGAGTCAGGTCTTACACATGGTGTTAGCTTACAGCAGGTATTTCAAAGGTGGTGGAAACACCCTGCAAATGTATATCTGAAGCCCTTATATCAAGCATTGCCGTTGGATTGCCTGAATCACGAGTCTTATATACTGTGTTACGATCACCTCATATTGATAAAAAGTCCAGAGAACAATTTTTATGAAAATAAAGAAAGAATTTCTGGTCAAAGAGTTGCCTCGTGATCCCTAGGTTACAGCACGTCCAGTCGTTAACTCCTCGCGCCGCTGCCGCCATTTCTAGGACCATATCGTGTCATTTAAGGCACAGTAACCGTCTTTCATGTTAGATTCATCGTTGGACCTTGTTACGTGCCGAAAAAGACGTTATAGTGACTATCCTGGGCCTTCCATGATTGTTGACCTGTCTCAGACCGGGGAAGACGGCTCGTGCACTGATTTACGTTCAATAATCCCAGAGGCTTCATCTAAGTAGAGTGAAAGATGGACCTGCCCTCCCCCCGCCCGGAAATAGAGAACCAAGCCCCTTTCTGATCCATTCATTTCTGCAAGCAGGGAGGATCCAGAGCGTTGCCCCCTCCTATTCGAGGCCGGATGGCCGCCCCCCACAAGCACCCAACCTTCCTTTTGCTCTTCCTTCGGTTTGCCTCCACGAACGCGCCACATAGGAGCCCAGGACCTCGTTTCAAAAAAATACGACGCCTGGGGGCTTTACCAGCACTAACTAATAAAAAGCCTAGGACCGGAAGTGATCTTAGAAACCAATCGCATTCCGGTAAAAAATCTCAATATCGTATTCGTCTAGAAGAAAAACAAAAATTGCATTTTCATTATGGTCTTACAGAACGACAATTACTTAAATACGTTCGTATCGCCAGAAAAGCCAAGGGGTCAACAGGTCAAGTTTTACTACAATTACTTGAAATGCGTTTGGATAACATCCTTTTTCGATTGGGTATGGCTTCCACTATTCCTGCAGCCTGTCAATTAGTTAACCATCGACATATTTTAGTTAATGGTCATATAGTAGATATACCGAGTTATCGCTGCAAACCCCGAGATATTATTATGGGAAAGGATGAACAAAAATCCAGAGCTCTGATATTCGGTGACTTTCGCGGTCGCCCTAACTAAACCAACTTGAATCTGAACTACGATTCAGATCAAGTCTTACCGACCCGGTTCGTCTCCATTTTTGTGAAACTATTCCTCAAGCAAGGCAGCCGATAAGTCATCGAAGGGTTTGTGTGAATAATGGATTCTTGGTTAGCTGACTAAGAGCGGATGGGGCGGGCAAGGAGAGCGGCATTGCTATAGGTTCGATTCATCAATGTCGGTATCTCAGTCACAGATTGATGTTGTCCTCAAAATACCCCTTAGTTTTTACTCAACTATATCCGTAGTATCAGGATTTCGACCACCCGGTCGTTCTCATTTATGCTAATCAAATTAGTACTTGTGCGGAAGTATTTCCCCTATCATAGAAAGTGTGAAGCAGGCGTTGCTTCCGTTAACATCAAACATCGTTCTTTTCCCTTTTGCCCCTACCTTGGTGTTGACTTATTTGGTTGGGATTACCAGCCTGACCAAAGAATAAGATAAAAAGAAGAGTTTCCGCCTACGGCTACATGCCCATTAAGAGCTATACCTGGAGTCGAGCTAACTGCATAGGCACTGATGATCCACCATATCTGTGGGGGAGGCGGTGGAGGAATTAGAGGACTGGTTCCAGAAATCGTAAACAAGCTTGCTGGGGTCTGCCATTAATTAATTAGTTTTCTCAGGGAGGAGGAAAGGGAGTGGATGGTTCAGGGGGAGCCGGTTCCGCCTCCGGCTGAGGAGGGAAATTTCAATCGATAGGCGGTAGCTTTGACTAGCTGGGACGTGGAAGTAAAAACCCTAAACTTGAAACCCAGGTGGTCCCCCCCGGACCGCCCGGATCCTACGAGTAAATCGAAAGTTGGATCTACATTGGATCTCACCCGAATCGCCCCATCTATCCTCCTGAGGAGGAGTTTGGTTTCAAACCCCGGTTCGAACACGAGGAGTACGCCATGCTAATGTGCCTTGAATGATCCACATCTCAGGGTCAGGCGCCGATGAGCACATTGAACTATCCATGTGGCTTAGTGCCCTCACCGCCCAGGCACAACGACGTAATTATCAGGGGCGCGCTCTACCACTGAGCTAATAGCCCGTCGTGCGAACCTCGGAGAAGGGTGTGGAGCCTCGCTTTCCATGCTGCTCCCCCTGCCAGTGTTTTGGCGTAGATGAAGGTTTAAAGCCTCTTTGCGGAACTACTGGGCCGGGAGAGGAGCGAAAAGCCACTTGACTGTAAGGAGAGGACAACCTCTTGTTCCTGCTCCTCTTTCTTCGCTTTGGGGACGGAGGTCCTACGGTAGGTAACAGCAGGCACAAGCAAGTTGACCGAAGGGGACCAGCGCTTCTACTCCTCCACCGAGTAGCCATTCTTGCGAGAAGCAAGGGATGTCGTAGACCATATTATGTTAAATGTTCGTATTTCGTTCATTCCATCGGTATGCTCCCAGGTACCTGTAATTGTGATCCGTTTGCCAGAACCAAGGGGTCTTTCTGTAGAAACCTCCACGAACTATCGTCGTTTTTTTATGGTTTTTCCACTTCTCACAGCTGCTCTTTCCACACCTGCCTTTTTTTTCTCTCGACGGCAAAGCTCCTTCTTTTTGAAATTGTATAGTGTTCAATAAAAGATCGAGGAAGCCCTTCGTTCGGACAGAGTGCAAGAAACGTCTCTTTTTGAGAAAAGGCACCTGATTCGTGGGGAGGTCTTCTATCCCAATGGGGATCTATTCTCAGGAAGGAATGAAAGGACTTACTTTCCTTACCTAATAATATTTTAATCTACGATCTACGAGTAAGAAATAGGAGCATCTAGCCGAGTAGCAGTCAGTAGGCGGAGAAGAATTCAAAGGCAAATATCTCTTTGCCCCCCTCTTCAGTCAATGCTTTGGCCTTCGTCTCTTTTGCCCTTTTAATTAGTTTTTTTCATGTGTAGGGGCACTTTTTTAACCTTTGGCAGATGATAAGCGTCGAATCCCTAACTACTTTGATTTCTTATATTCCCAGGGTCAAGGCAGTCTTTAATCCATGGATACATGCTTCATCTTCAGTGGTATTCTTAGTTCCAACCGGTCTGTTGGAAAGTTCCTGCATAAGTTGTCGGATCCTCAAAAAAAAGCTTTTCTTTTCCCTGCGCTCACTCTTCCAAGACTTTTGCTCGTAGGTCAGTCTATTCGACTTTTTCTTGCAAATCCTCTCTTTTCTGCTTTCTAAGGAATGTCAAGCCTGTCTGTTTATGAATCCTCTGTTCATGAATCGGATGTGCGATGGGACCCTTTCCTTGATGAGGATTGCTAAAATCTTTCTTTTTTAATGAAAAAGACCGGGTTTCTAAGCTCGATGTGGGAAGTGGAGGTTCTGGAGACAGGTTACCTGAGTCATGTAGCTCGTTTAGAGCAATAAGGAATTCATTCTAACAAATAAGATCTATCGAGTGAGGGATATAGAAGCTAAGGCAAGCAATCAGTACACGAATCCCTTCCTCTAGAAGGAGTGAACCTGACCACTTCACGTAGCAATCGGCTTTCAATCCTATGATTTGACTCGAATAGCTAATATCAGAGTAGCAGATATGGTTTTATTAACCAAGAACACATGCACTTTGTTGGCACTCAAAAAAAAGGTTATTCAATCCACTAGTGCAATTGAAGGTGCGCAGCCTCTTCTGAACCGGAACAAGAAAGAGCTCATAACCACTGCTTATGAAAAGCTCTCCTCAACTTAAGGCGCACCTACTCTTACTAGAAGTCTAGTCTCTCTCAGGTCCAGTTTCGATCTCTAACTAACTTACTTAATAGGCCAGGCAGGCGATGCCTTCTTGCTTGTGTAGTTGGCCTTGCCTGCTTAGTGCGGAAGTGCGTAAAGTAGGATCATTCTTTGGTTTATAAAGATCTTGTAGTAGCCGAAGGTAGTCCGCTTGTTAGATTGAATTTTCGAGTGAGTGGGCAGCGCCTACCAAGCAAAGCTTTCTTGAAGAGGCAGGGCTGGTTCCTTTTCGGCGCCCGCCCTTTATTTATTTAGATGTTGAGGTAAGGCAAGCCCCAGGAAAGTCTAGGTTTGCTCCCAGCTCCATCTCGGCCGGCATCTTGCTCTCGAGGGGGTGGGGTCCTGGAGCGAACTACTCATTGCTGTGTTGTTTTGGAGGTGTGGTAGATAGATTGGTTGGAGGTCTCTAAAAGAGGTTTTAATCTCATCTAGGACGTTCCCTTCCCAAAGCGGGAACAAGTTGGTGCGACCGATTAAAGAAGAAGGACAACTCGCAATGGTACTATGGCTAGTTGGAAAGCCTTTCAAGCCAATCTCTTGATTCGCCTATAATAAGAGGTCAAGGATCGAGTCGTCTGTTCATAGTTTCACTTCGCTTCTGCCATTCTGTTCCCCTTAGACTATTAAGGGAAAGCAAGGACACCTGTGAACTCGGATAACCTTGTGGCATAGAATCCTGCTGCTGGTCGGCACAGCGGGGCGTCAAAAGCAAGTCTTTTTGATTGCCCCGCTGACCTTTTCTAAAAGCACCTTGGGTCGGAGGACCTCAGCCATACATCCCTTTTTTGCTTTTGGCCCTTTTTGTTAGGCATTGAACCCCACCCCACGGAGCGGTGCTGAGTGGTGTCCTCCCCTCCCTAATACCTAAACAGATCAGATATCCGGAGGTGTGGAAAGAGCATCTGTGAGAAGCGGAAAAATCATCAAAAAACGACGATAGTTCGTGGAGGTTTCTACAGAAAGACCCCTTGGTTCTGGCAAACGGATCACAATTACAGGTACCTGGGAGCATACCGATGGCATAGTAGGTAAAAAGGCTATTGGTTGCTTTACTTCCTTACCTCGGGTAGGTTGAAAAAGCTGCTAAGAAGAATAGTTTTCTTTTCTCTTGCGACCTTCCACGCCAAGGAAGGATGAAGGGATCGATCCCGAGAAAGCAAGCTATCGACCTTATCTCCGTTAGTTTTTCAAGATCAGTGAACCCAGATGTCAACATCTCTATGGGGCCTACTCTAGTCTTTTATCTGCGGAGAGATGGTCGTTTACATGCTTACTTACTGGCCCTTGATTAGATAAAGCTGCCCGCCTTATGACCCACAATGAAAAATGAGCCTTGCGACGAGACGCGGACATTCCCCATGCTGTTGTAGCCCCAAAAAAGAAGATCCAGAGTGATTCCTCACCTATCCTGTCAGGGGCCCAGTGGAACACTCGAGTATAGATTCCCTATGCTCATGTAAACGGCCGGGGCCGACCGGCCCGTAGATCTAAAAGGATCCAGCCAGGGTCTTCTTCGGCTAATGAGACCTCGATCCCGAAGCCTTCGAAGTATCTTTTTGATAGGTGCCTCTATTTGTATGGGGAATTCGGATTTTTCATGCCTAGCTTTATGGGAAAGATCATATCTAGAGTAGATACCGAATCTCATTCCTTATCAATTTCATGGTTCATTCCAGTCTTTAGTAAGTCAAGGCATTCGGGAAGCAGGAGATCGATCCGCTCATCAGCGAAACCATCTTTTTTTTCTGCGCTAGACAAGAAAGAGAAAGGGGGAAAAGTAAGGCTTCAAGTAAAGGTTCCTAACTCATTTGAACTTTCGGTCAGGGTAACTAAAAAGAAATCCAAATCTCGGGACATTAATAACCGGTGAGGGGGACACGCATAAGCCGTATGCAGCGGGTGTCATGCTTGTTCTCCCGATGTTCCTTTTCTGAAGAAGCCTAAGGGGTTTCCTGTCTTGTTTAGGACTGGACAACTTTTAGGTTATTACGCCTCTTGGGACCACAATAAATAAGGGGAAGTCCGGTTCCGTTGCTACCGCGGACTTTACGCAATCGATCGGATTAGATAGATATCCCTTCAACATAGGGTATTCGAGCCTGCTGCGTACGATTAGCCAGCCTTGCGGCGGCAAAAGGATTAGACATCCCCCCATGCTACGGTTCCATGCGGTCCAAACCCGGTGCCGCTTTATGTTAGGGAGCTAGATGATAATAGCCCCTCCGATGTTGAATAGTTGTTTTATGCGTTCATCTATCTTTCAGGAGCAGTCGTGTGGTTTTCCCAGAGATCGCCGTGAGTTCTTTGCCAAATTAGGTGGAGTGGGGAAGATTATAGGATGATAATCGCAATGGCGAGGGTCTGTTACCTACCATAAGTAGGGACTCACAGAAGACTGTAAACGAGTTTTCGAGGAAAGACCGCTTGTTCCCGGCTATTGCATCTTCCCTGCCACACTACTTCAACAATAGCTTCTTAGCGACCTACTGCCCTATGAAGAACGAAACGAAGTGAGAGGCCGGGGGGCAGGGAAAAGAGTTGAGTTGATCAGGCTCGACGATCGGGAGAAACAAAACGAAATCAGGATTTGGCCAAAAAAGAAGCATAAGGGAAAAAATAACAAGAAGTGCAGCTATCTCCGCCTCACAGCATCAGTTTACCGCACAATATTTTTGGTTCACTTCGTCACACTCTCGATTAACAGAAGGGGGATATGGTTCAACCCCGGTCCACAGGCAGAAAGGGGTTGAACTTATACTTGCCTTAACCTAATCTACTTGGATCCCGGATTCCATTCCATTA
Organism: Solanum sitiens; assembly: GCA_016801875.1. Taxonomy (NCBI): domain Eukaryota; kingdom Viridiplantae; phylum Streptophyta; class Magnoliopsida; order Solanales; family Solanaceae; genus Solanum; species Solanum sitiens. Next base: position 532,166 of record JABWTJ010000533.1, read on the forward strand.
AGGCATTCATTCCCTTCATGTCAAAGAAGAGTTCAACAGAAGTCATCTCTCTGACACTGGCTGTTCTTTCTACCTAAACTTGCGATTTCTTTCATCAAAGATAGGTGTGAGCTAATTTTCTCGCTAAACCCCTTTCCTTACAGTCAAGTGGCTAAAAAATCTCAATTTCAATTGAAAGAATAAGTTGAATGAAAAGTTTTTGATTCAGCTATTATTATAGGCAGACAGCACTAACAAAGATAAAGTGCCAGACATATAAAAGAAATTGATTCATCATCTGTAACATCTATCCATCCCGCAATTCCAATCAACCGATTCATTGAGTAACTCTTGGGTAAACTATTAAACTAATAAGAGTTGTATCATCTAACTTCATTGGAAGAGGAAGAAGCAGATAGGACAAAGGCCTTCTCTTTCCGTCCGCTCTTCCCGAAGTGAGCGAATTGCATGTAGAGATCCGGAATTCGTTGATTGCTCCATACGAATTTACAATGGAAAAACTCCTGTTCGTTGTAAGATTACTAAAGGAAAGGTTGGTCATAAATTTGCGACTTGAAGGACATGATCCGTTGTGGATTTGTACATCCACCATTTTTTGTAGGAATGAAGGTGCTCTTAACTCGACATTATTGGTTCTGTTTCACTAGAACCCCTCATTTTTGTTGTCTTGGAATGTAAATAGTCCATGCAACATTGAAATAAAGGGTAAGGGGTAGGAATAAACTTTTTTAGGTCTTGCTCTACTAAAGTAGTCAGCCTAACCTTCGGTTCCCGTAACCAAGTTTTTCTTTCTCACCCCTTATGTACTTTTTTTTACTTTATCCATACTTTTTTACTTTTTCTGAAGTGTGGGGCAAACGGCGCCCGACATAGAGAAGAAAGTATACCCTTTGTCACCCCCCTTGTCACTTAAAAGTAAAAAAGAGATACACACTTTGGAATTGGTGGGATTTAGGATGGAATCGAATAGCGAATGCACTTGCAGTTAAGACAGGTCCTGCATCTCCCAAAGGAGCCAACTCTTATCTATTCAGTTTGAGGCCCAGAAGGTCATAGCCAACCACACCAACCCGGAGCAGAGGTTGTAGTATCGTAGCCAATGCTCTTTGATAACCGTCACGAGATTTGACTATAGCTAATCAATCTCCTGCTTGAAGGGCTAGAGGTCGGATCGCTCACTCAACAATTTCTGCTTCTCCCAATGGGAGCCTTTACTAGTAAGGCGCGTGGAACCGGGGAGGCGGATGGGACTCTATTTAAAGGCTTCAGGTCGAGCCCCCTCCCTTCAATAATGTCGAAGGATCATGAATGATATATAGCACAAGAACTTGACTTAAGTAATTTCTTAAGTCAGTCTCTTAGTGCCGGCCGAGGGATCACTGATTAGTCAAATGAGCCCATCTCTCTGGCCTATAATTTGTTGGTCGATCCGTCTGGCGGCTCCTGCATCTCCTGCCTCTCTATGGGGGCCCCTGAAAGGGCTGCCGTCCGATGGGTACACGAAAGTGACGAAGTTTCTTTGACTACAGAACCATGCCTGTCTGTTGGAGCAAATTGGATGATCGGGCCGAGGGCTTCCCCCTCTTCCGATGAGATAGAATGCAATAGAAACAAAGACAGGGAATGGGTTACCTACTCTTAACGGGCAAAGCGAGCCCCTTTATTCTGAATTCTTTAATTCAGAATCAATCAAATCTCGAATATGGTGATGAATCGTTCTCATATATTGCCAGAATCTTTTCGATTGTTCTCTGGTTACGCTAGATTTTGATAAAAGAAAGGGGGATCTTCACAAGGCAGGCTAAAATAAAAGACTAAGAGGCGCTGCAAGTGAGCAAAGAGTTATGCTTTCATTTCTTTGTTGAGATTGAAATCAAGTGAAAAGGTTAGGTATAATGCACGCAGGCTAAGTCAAGAAAAGGACTTCCTTACCTTTCATTCATAGTAGTCTTAATGACTAGTAGTTTGAAGCATTAAGAAAGCGGTTTTTTTTCGGCACTCGATTCCTTCGTCTTAAGTAAAGTTCAGTTTACTTTTTCGATTCGGAACTCTAAGTCGAGAAGGAACCTGTGGCTGGATTGAATTTTTCGCGATGGAAATGCACTCTTCCCCCAACTTTCCAACATAGGGGGCTAGCTTGCTTCCACTGGTGGCGGGCGGGCGAAGGGTCCAAAGGACACCTAGCCGGGGGCGAGTCCAAAATCCAATTGTTCCATTTTCCTTCTTGTTCATCAATCGGAAATCAAGACAAACCGGGCACTACGGTAAGACGTGAAAACACCCGATCCCATCCGACCTCGATATGTGGAATCGTCTTGCGCCATATGTACTGAGATTGTTCGGGAGACATGGTCCAAGCACGGTGAAAAAATGAAATACAAAAAGATTATGATGTCAAAATCTTGCGCCCTTGTTTTTCCAATTTCTCTGCAATGAGTGAAAGGCTATCAGTGCTTCCAGAGCTGCCAACTCAGCTCTTTTTTATGTCATCTTCAGAGTCTTCCTTCCTAGCAGCCTATGTCTAGTGTCAAAAAAGGCATTAGCTGAACGTGGATTCCCGACTGAGAGAAGGCGGCCTCTCTCGGGCTCGGGAAAGACAATTTGGCCGAGAGTGTTGTGTTATTGTTATGAGTGTTGTGTTATTGTTATGTAAGACCAAGGAGGATCCTATCCTAAAGGAGAAGGAGGAGGAGTAGGAGCTAGCTTTAGGGGCGGAATCGAATGATTACGAGATAAATAATGAGACAAAGGAGAGCATCCCCAAGGAGACTGAAATATTTGCTTGGTTGTTAAGAAAGCATGGGAAAAAAATGAAAAGCATTCTTTTCTATTTTCTATTCTATATGGGGTACGCGGACCTCTTTCGAAATCTCGAATAAAGGTGAAGTCAAAGCTACTCGATCATTCAACAGGGAACGAACGAATTTAGGCTAAGATCGCCCAAGTCCCTTGCTTGAAGGACTATCGCACTTTCAGTGGTACTGAGACTGTCCCTACTACTACCCTTTATCAAGCTGGTTTACAAGAGTTCTGTCCTACTACAGGTGCTGCGACAACCTTTACCAAGTCCGAACGATTGTCGACCACCAGATCCGCTGGTCTGCAATATTCACCCCGGCCCACAAGCACAAATCCTTGTCGTCGCCATATTCATATGTCACTTAGTCATGTCTGCCTCGCTGCGGGTCAGCACCTCCGAAAGAAATGGAGGACTTCATTCAGTGTCCCCGCGATCGCACAGCTGTTACCATAGTAGCTGCATGAATCAAAGCGGATACTGCAGTGGGACCCTCCATAGCATCAGGTGACCACAGCTCTCTTGTTTCCAGTTTTTTTTCTTAATCAACCATAGGTGATGACAGTTCTGGCAAATTTCAAGGAAGCATGGCTCGCTTGTTAGGCTTTATGTATTTTCTTTTCTATGACCCACATAGGCACGGTGACCCTACCCTATAAAGTGAAACAAAAAGCAGTAATTAGACTCTTCGCCTGGTTTTATGCTCATTAAAATCAACTTCAAAGGAGAATTCTTTTTATTGGCCATTGTTTTGTTTTACTAATCCAATGAAAGCGCAGAAAAGCCGAGAGACTGTACTGAGCCATTCGGTGACTTTCGCGGTCGCCCTTACTAAACCAACTTGAATCTGAACTACTATTTGCGCTCACCTCACCGGAACCTAAATTTGTATTCACCTCTGCTACATCACCTGAACCACTAGTAGTAGTACGATACTTATGGTTCTGAAACATCCAAGCCCTTCCAAAACCGTATTAGTACATATTTTTACCTCCTCCCGCATAGGCACATTTTGTATGGATGCGAGAACCAATCCGAGTAATCAACCGCTTTTTTTTGAATCTGCCTCAAGCACCCCAACCCTACCGCCAAAAAGCCATCCGTATAGTGCAGGAGCGCTCACATTTTTTTGCTTACTCTTTCACTTTCATTTCACAATCCGGCTCACTCACAGGATTTCTCCCTGCCGCTCAAGAGGGATCAGATCGGGCTTTAGCGAGAACAGCTGTAATTGAATCGAATTGTTTAGAATCCTCTCCTAGCTTCCTCTTTCCATAGATATGAAGAATATAAAACATCGATCAGAGAGCAGGGTTGTTCTAAGATATAAAAGTAGTTAAGGGCTTGACTAAGTAGTGACGGATCATACTTTCTTGCCTGACCTCTTCCTTTCTATTTAGAAAGTGAAAGTCCTTGCCGGTGTGACAGTATGAGTAGACGGTGCTTTTCTCTTTCCGGGTTCATAATCGGTGCTATTAAATCTGCAGTTAAGGGAATATCGCCAGTTCTTTGAAAAAGAGTTCCGCTCAGGAATCCCTAGATGCCGATGCTCCCGAACTGCTATAGGAGTCTAATTATCATTCCCTTCCCGCATCGCTAGAAAGATAAAGCTTTTCTTCTTTCAGTGAAGCTTAAGCTGTCTTGTCTTTATGTGCATTCCTTTTATTTAAGACAGCCTGCTAGCCAGGGGAAGGATCTCAAGTCCGAGTGGAAGGCTATCCCCCAATCCTTCATGAAAACCCTCTTTAAAGCCTATATCGTGTCGTTTAAGGCACACTAACCGTCTTCCATGTTAGATTCATCATTGGACCTTGTTACGTGCCGAAAAAGACGTTATAGCAACCATCCTGGGCTTTCTTGGGCTTTGTTCACACTCGATTCCCGAGAAGTTCCCCAATATGCAAGTGCGGGAGCCCACAAAGGCGATTGCGTTCGAGAAGTTCCCCCATCTGAAACTGAAAGCACGGAAGCCCCGAGCAAGAGTTGTGCTCACCGGGTAAATTCAGAGAAGGGGAATTGAACTCTATGAGATCGAATCTCCCCAAGTAGGATTCGAACCTACGACCAATCGGTTAACAGCCGACCGCTCTACCACTGAGCTACTGAGGAACAACAGGCAGATGTCGTACACTTGAGTGGCAAAGGAAAGCGAGACCAAAGCCGGGAAGGGGCTGAGACTTAGGATTCGAAGACCAAGTCAGAGACTACTAGACGTCTCGCAGAGCGGGGAATCTTCCTACAAGTGAGCACCAAGACAAATGTATTCAAAAAGGGCTATACCTATACAATATGAAGAAAGAAATAAGGGTCGAACTGGCTTATTTGTACCCAGCTACATGATGGAAGTCCCCTCGGTCAATCGTCACTCGGAGCTGGAACAACTTGTTCTTCCTGACCCGATTCAACGCCAAAAAGGGCTTGTCCCTACCTGAAAGTATTCATACCGCTTCCCCCGATCGACTAAAATACAACAGTCTCGACCTACTTTGATTCAAAAGAAAGGCGAAGGGTTTGGCAACAAGCAAACGGCTTTCTATCATAGTTGCAAGGGTTCCAAACCTTAACTACTTAAGTACCAAAGGCTGCTTTCGGTTTAATTACCATAGATGTCCAACCACTCTTGGTGCTCCATTTCGACACCAACGAATATTCAACTAAACACTCTATTTTGTGCTCAGAGAAATCCATTCAAGGAATTTTCCAATTCCTTGACCGGGTCTTGAAAACCCCTTTATCCCACTCTTTTAAAGCTTTCAATAAAGCCTTCTTAGCTGTGGAAGCAGCAACCAGTCTGTTGGAAAGTTCCGCTCGAAAGCAAGAAGCAAGGGCGCAGCTGCTGCGCGAACGCCGTTGCGCCTTAGCGCATCCCCAGTTCATTCAGCTGGATTGTGGGTATAGCAGGACAATTGCTGGCGCCTAATTCCAATACAATAGGGGTCTATCAGTGCAAGTCAGCTGAACACCGTGATTGATGAGTGGGTAGGTGGGTTAGGTGCACCTCTCGCCCAGTGGGAAGTAATGAGGCTAGCCTTAGTAGAAGTGGGTAGCGGCACTGGGTGGACGGTCTATCCGCCCTTAAGTGGTATTACCAGCCATTTTGGAGGAGCAGTTGATTTAGCAATTTCTAGTCTTCATCTATCTGGTGTTTCATCCAGCTTCTAAGTGAGATGATCTCGGCTTGTCCATATAAAAATCGGCTGATCACTCCCTCCTATGTTGTAAGTGTAAGCAATGTCTGGGCGATAATTAGTCAGGTAGAAAAGAGTCCCATGAACGCACTGTTTTACTCAGATGGGTGAAACAGTGGCTGAAATGGGTCTCTTGGTACTATACCGTTGCAGCATCAGCGGAAGTAACCATTGATCAGTTGATGGAAGTTCCTATGTGTAGTAAATCCTAAAAAAGAACTAAGCGATCTTCTTCTAGTTGCGGGACGAAATCCGACAGCCAATTGTTGGATCTGAATAACCAGCTAGCTTCGTCGTCTGTTTTGGTATGAATGAGACACATAACAGTAGCAGCCAAGGCTTCTGATCTATAGGGCTCAGAAAAAGACCAAGATGATTGGCTTCCTTGCAAGCACGAAATCCTTAGTTCGCCCGCTACCACATGGGCCGGTGTACTCTTATCGCTAACCCCGAGAGAGGCTATACTCTAACAGCCAACCGACTAAGGTAGTAAGACCCTTGCAGAGTTCCCCAACAGCATAGAGCTTGGGAAGCTCGGATCCGGTCAAGATCCGAACAACAATGAGCACTCAACTACTAGTAAAAGGGGAGAAAGTTGAGGCTTATCATTGCGTTAAACTTCCTTTAAAGGGTACAGAGTGGATCCTCGTACCATACTCGAGCTTTGGATCAATTCCTTTGACCGGTCCTTTCGAGGTTCGCTCCGCAGCAGGTCTACAAGCAAGGTAAGTAGGTCCATTACCAGCCGGCTCCGGACCGCGGACAGGACAAAACTTCCCTTGGAGAAAGCCAGCATGAGGGAACTGGATTGGTCATTCTACCATCACTCGATTATAGAGGGTTGGAGCCCTCTCTCTGAAAGCCCTCTTGATGCCGCCCGCCTCCTCTTCAGACGTGTCCTCGACAACCTGGCGGTTCTTTGGTCTCCGCTTTTGGGGGCGGGAGTGCTTGGTTGCTGGGGGTTCCTTTTCCTCAACGCAGGCATCCATCCTTCCATTTGATCAAAGGCATCCGAGCTGAAGTAATTCAATTCACTCGAAAGGAGAAGAGCGTCAAGCAGCCCCAACCCTAGCTCCAGAGGGCTCCGTAGAGTAGGAGAATGCTCAGGTCCGTCTACGTGTGATTCCTCGGTTCCTAAAACGTGAGGTGAGCTACTGATTCTACTCTTGGAGTGACTCAACATAATGCTCCCAGAAATTGGAACCGGAAATAAGATAAAAGAATCAAAAAAAGACCATTTCGTTTTCCTTTTGTTAGATTATCAGTCAGGGCCAAATCCTTCTCCCTAAAAATTCCTTATTTTCTTTCCTCGGCGAGTGAAGTTTCTGCCCTTGTTGAATGAGTAAGGCCCGATCGAGCTTATGTGCTTGCCAGGCCTTTCACCATCTACTTTTCCTCGAGAATGTGAGTGAGTTAGAGACAGAGTTTGAAAAGGTCAAATCCTTGATGATTCCATCATCTGCTTCTTCCTTCCTCTTAGCTCTTAGAATAGGTATTCAAAAGGTAAGACGACGACGAGATTCCTCTGAGAATCGGGTACAAGAACGTAATGTCGCCGCAGTTAACGGAAGCAAATCATCCATTTCTGAGCTTCAAGCCTTGCAAGCTTTCGAAGTCTTGCATTCATTTCTGTCTCATTTTCAGGTAGAGTGTACCTGGCCCGCACAGAGGAAGAGAACGAACGTCAGTCTCTTGAGCGACCGATTAAGAAATGCAAAGATAAGGGGAATGGTTAGTGATGAGGGCCCGTCAATTCCTTTCGGTGTACATCTCACCCAAAACAAAATACCAGAAAACATAAGCTGTCAGCTCATATCTATCTCTGCCCCTCGATCGAACAAAAGCCGTTAGTTGCTTCGACTCAGCGGTATGGACGTACCCGAGTGGTGGAACATAGCGGATCTAGTTGAGGCTGTTATAGGAGACAACGCTCTTCTAATTCCTGCGCTTTCATTGGATTAGTTTCCGGATAGGGAAGAAAGGTAGCACCATCCCGGGTGTTAGGATATATTTGTAATGTAAAATATTATGTTAATAAAAAAACACATGGAGTTTAAGGGATTCGACGACTTGTGCACTAAAGCTCACGATGTGGATTCAAACCACTGCTTCTCCTTATTGTCGTGAGCGGGTCTGTCGTCCTCCTCATTATAGTCCTCCTAGAATCCAAAGCATTTCATCGAAATACATCCTGTCTTTTCACCTTAGTAGTCAGCGAGACCAAACGAGCAAAAAGCCACGAAGGTAGACGATAAGAGCCTAAGACTTTATGCGAGAGGGTAGAGTACAGTACTAAAGGTCCTCGGACTTCCAGGCGGTTTTTCTTTTGGGCAGCTGTTCACCGTTGGATCTTGCCAATACAGCCGCCTGGAATGTGAGCAAATATATCATGTCGATTGCTCAACCGTACTTTGGCTATCTTACGTGGAGCTGAATTAGGTTTTTTCGGTGTTTTCGTTGAAACACGCGGGCATACCCTATTTCTAATAGGAGCAATTCAAGCATTAATTAGTACTACCTCGGAAAGGAAGGAGAATAAGGGAAGTGCCAAGTAGCTGATTGCACATTACTTGAGGAGTGACCTTTTACTGGACCTCGAGGATCGGCTTAAACTTGAAACTGCCTCAGAAGCAAAGAGAGGCAAAATAATCGAATTTATGGAGATCTTGGCCTTTGATGAAGATGAACTGACTGCTGGACTCGAGACAAGCCGTTACGAAGCGCCATCAGCCCAGGTAAGGCGACCCGAAAGGACCAGACATAAACCACTCGCTAAGAAAAGGGTAAATAAGACAAGCGATCAAGCTGGCAAGTCAGGGATACAGGATGGATTTTTCCAAAAATAGTAGTACCAAAGACAGCACCTTCTATCAAAAATGGAAAATGGGCTATGGAGATTCCATGCGGCCAGAAATTAAAACAAAGGGCTTCAACAGGAAAGTCGTTTCGATCCAATCCATTCTTGGGGTCAAATAAAGACAAAAAAAGGATATGTCAGTGACCTAGCACGACAAAGCACTCTCCGAGGGCATGGAATGTCACATTTTTTGGTCAGAATATCCACAGTAATGTCTCTGTTAGATTCTCTGCTCGAAATAAGGGAAACAACGTAGAAAAAGCACCTATTTCTGTACCGGTTCCGAAAGAGCGAAGAAAAAGGGGATGTTTTGTTAATAGGAAGAAAAAAGTCGGATCAGGGAATGGAAAAGCCTTTGGATGAATGAATTTAGGTATCGAAGTTTGACTATTTGACACTCTATCTTTCGATGGCGCTATCACTTTGGAGCGATAGCCGGCCTGAATGGGTATACTTAGTCGTGGAGCATTCCTAGCCTTTGCTTTTAGGGATCGTTCCTGCGCATCTCCTTACTTTATAGCAGTTATTGCTCCGGTTCCAGAAGGTATAGCTCTCGCCTCAGCTTTTTCTTTGAAATCGGAGACTGTTCCGCGCCCTTGACCTATTTTGATTAAGACCAAAAACCTATCTCTAAAGTGGAGCCTAGTTTAAGCTGTCAAACAAGGGGCTCATCTTCTCCCCAATGGGAGAAGCGCTTAGTGAAAGGACTTACGCTTTGCACCTGAAGGAGATTCTCCAGTTGGGTACAGTGCAAAGCCTTCCATTTCGGCGGGTTGAAAGGGCCATAAAGGACTTTAATCTCTTTCTTGAACTTGATAGAGCGTAAATTCTGCCTTTTTGGTGGCTTTCAGCTCCTTTTGCCCAGGGGACATCGTCGGAGAACAATGTCGGGGACAGGGTGAGAGCCTCCCGTTGGTTACGCCCTTTAAGTGTCAGTTCTTCCGATCTACTCTACACAGGTGTGGGCTTACAGGGCTAGGGCTCATAAACCCTTTCTTTCATTTATCAATAGGGCCCTGCCCTGGTCGGTCAGGCAATCAAGGCAAGTCGAACAGAGTCAGTCCTAGGAGGAAGATCATCGGATGGAAAAATGGATTGAGCGGGATTCTCTAAAAAGCCAAGGTCGTTGGTGGCCAAGAGGGCCCACTTGGAGACTTGGGATCTCAGCAGGAAATGCGAAGGTTGCAACAAGCCGGCCGGCCAAAGAGAATCAACTAGTTTAGTTGACGAAGCGCGCAAGCAATTTCTCCTTTCTCTTAGGGGTAGGACTTACTGAACAGCCACCCTGGTTGGTATTGGTGTGTGGGAATGGGAATGGCTTCCAAAATCGGCTAGAACAAAACAAGGGGCGTTGTATGGAGGTTTCCAAGCAGAGGTGCGAAGCAGCACATCTAGTTGAAAGACTCTCATTCTTATTTAGAATGGGAAGATCTTTCAGTTCGTAAAAGCTTAGTCCAGTCTATCAATCCATTCAAGTTATTGGGGCATTTCTGCATTGGTTGAGTGCCTAGTAGGGGAATAGCTTTCATCTGCTACGCTTTATGCGCCTGCTTTTCTGGCCAATCCTTTGCTTTGGAATATTATTTTCGAGCACTAGAACGAAACCCATTCTTACCACAAGCTTTTAATAATATGGCCGTGATCTGTCATTACGTGCGACTATCTCCACTATAGAAAGAAAAAAAGAAAAATCTAGTAAAGTAACTACTAGAACCAAATAGGCGGAATGGAATGTGCCCTATCCCGCGAAGGAGAGGAGCCTGTCATGTAAGGAATTTCGGTCAAAACTTATCAATAAAATTTCCATTTATCCGTGATCTAGGCATAGGTAGCAATCTATTCTAGAATTCTTTTCATTACCTCTCGCGCCGACCTATTCAATTCTAAAATCAGACCTGCTATTAATGTGGGTATCTCCGTTTCCAGAGTGGGGTCCGCAGCTCAAATAAAAGCCATGAAACAGGTAGCTGGTAAATTAAAATTAGAACTAGCTATCTTTTTTTCCTCCCAGGGATGTTTAGGAATCAATATCAGTAGTTCATCCAACGATAAACAACACCCGAATTATAGAGCTACGACACAATCAAACCCGAACGAACAAAATGTTGAATTTCATCGTAACAGTCTCTACTGGGGGTTATTACTCATTTTTGTACTTGCTTTTTGATTTTCCAATTATTTCTTCAATTAACAAAATGAAAGAGAATAAATAAGATTCTGATGACAGCTTATTTTATTATAGAAAAATAAAGGAAACCTATCCATAGTAAACAAGAACTAGAGTCGGGCAGCAGTGTTCTCACTTCCAGGAAGAGCCACATCAGGGAGGATGGCTGCTGAAAGCAGAATTTGTAGGATTCGTAAAACAGGAGAAGAGCATCTCAAAGTATGGGCAAAGGATGTTGCGTTTTGACTTTGTCTCCCAGGATCTGCTTGTTGTGTATTTTGGTTTGACACTGCTTCACACCCCAAAAAAAAAGAAGGGAGCTACGTCTGAGTTTAACCTACATGTCCAATTGAACTATGAGCTAGAAGTCTTTTTACTTTCGTTTGAGCCATGGCGGCCAGTGCTCCTAAGATCATAGAAGCAATGCTGCAGAAAAAGAAGATTTGTTGCAATGTAGCTCCATAAGAACCATAAATAGAAACACGTGAAATATTAGCAGAAATAGAGCCTAGCTCTAACAATCCAACTCCGTTCCTAGTTTCGCTACCCTGCTTTAGCCTCCCCCCTTATAACGAGCAAGTAAGTATACTAGCTGAGCTATCCGCATTCCTAGTTACTACTTAGTAGCCTTATTTCACTTACAGCTATCTAAGACATTCAGGGGCTCTATAACTGCTGTTAGAACGCTTCGGTACGGATGTCGAAAAGTGAAGATTGGTTCTGTGCCAGGTCATGGTGATATGCTGGATTGGATAAAGGGTTGTTTCGTCGATTCATCTCGTGTAGTCATTGTGGACTCGTACAAGGATATTGAGTAGACGGTTGATGTATCAGACTCGACCCTATCTTTCGTAGCATGCATTCCCATCCGTGTCGCAACTGATTCGGTAAGCTACGTGTCCGGTGCACGGAGAACTGCCTTCGGTCCCCCAAACTTACTTACTCGTGGCAACCTTCCGGCCGCCCAATGACCTATAACGCTAGTCACTACTCCCACTGGGGATCGTCGAACGGATAGCAGCATCGCATTGAGAATTGACTCGTCGGATTAACCACTTAGACGGAGAGTTCCCCATATTCCATTTCATTGGCAACTGAAATAGATCTAAACGGATTGCTTGGTACCCAGGGCTTCAAAAATGAATTGAAAATAATATCGCTTTGCTTGACCTGATCGTTCTGCCAAGGGCTGGTGGTACCTTTGAATAAAGCATTGATAGCTTTGCAGAGGAGAAAAACTTTGATTCTTCCCGAAGGTGTTCCTTGCATGCTGAAGCGAACATGGGCGGTACCAACTACGACTAGAAAGTGGTCACTCCTGTCAATGAACACCATTCATGGTTGTCTATGTTAGTAACATAGCCATAACGACTTTGTTTTACTGCTTGAGGTGGACCAAGAGCTCCCTGGCGACGACAGAGGAAGCAACCCGTCTGCTGTGGCGGGGCGGCTTTTTTCTTTCACAATAAGACCTGGACGATTATCCCTACCTTCGGTAGCTTACGAGTTTACGTCCATCCATGGTCGGGTACAGTTTCCTTTCGATTTCTCCCTTGTAGCCGTTACCCAAATTCGCGCAAGTGTGTCCACACACCCCAAAGCAACTGCACCGGCAAATAAGAGAACAGCGCATAACATAACAAATAAAAAATTGAGCTCATTATTATAAATCAAGTTATTGAATATTTCGAATAAATCTCTAAATTCGAAATGGCACTTTGAAGCAAGTTGATTCTAGAAGACTAACCTCGGAGCTCACTTAGATCAATCAGTTCAAGCATTGACAAACCCGCCTTCCGCCCCCCAACCATTCCGCTATTCCTGCCCTAAAGCAAGGGAATTCGCTCTGACCCACCACCCTGGTAGGAATTGCCAGATTTACAGTTAATGAATCCTTGTAATACAAGTTCTTTCCTCTAACGATGGCTACGAACTACGCGAACTGAACTGTCAAGGCTTTCAAACCAAGACTGAGAAAGCGCTATGGATCGGGGCGAGGGTCGAAGCGAGCGAGTTGGTTTGTGAGGGTATACGTGTGCGAGCATGCTATTCATGAAAGTCTTACCTATAGAGTAAGTAGGGCCGGACTGGGACTGCTTTAAAGGAGAGATTCCTCTTAGCCATCGGTCGACTTACTCCCAATCCTGCGCGAAACAGAAGTCCTATACCACGTGGAATCTCGTGTGAATCAGCAAGGACCACCTTGCAAGGCTAAATACTCCTGGGTGACGATAGCGAAGTAGTACCGTGAGGGAAGGGTGAAAGCCCGGTGAGGCCTCAACCGACAGCCTTGCTTCGTTCTGCGGCGGTTTTCAAGCTAGCACCCGTTTCAGCATATCATCTCGCTCGATTCAAAAAAAAAAAAAAAGAGACGCAGTTTTTGATTATCCAGTTCTATATCGAAAACGAGCAGTTGATCCCATGAAAGCAATGCTGGCTTTGTTGCGGGTTCAACTGGAATTGTAAGAAGTGAGGTAAATTACCTTTCTCCCCACCCCATATGCCTCCTGGCTGGACGAGTGGAATGAGGGAAAGCGGCTCGATCGACAAAAAAGAAGAGTAGCCTCCCTAGAACCTGGCAAAGTCATTATCAATGAATTCCCGAGCAATTCTCAACCAACATATGCGATTCATTCTCGTAAAGATTATAACACACAAGAAGGTAGCTCAGCTGGTTAGAGCAAAGGACTAAAAATCCTTGTGTCAGTGGTTCGAATCCACTTCTAAGCAGGCGAAAGGTCTAAACCGTAGCCGGGAAGGTTTCAGCCCCATCTTGTATGTTATCCGTTCCACGCGGACTTCTGTTTTAGGCCAAATCACCCGGAATAAGTTCTCCACCTCTACTAGTTGTATACGAGATGGGTCAGAGTACTGGCACTCAAACCACTCTGAAGTGGCATGTTTTTTAGCAGGCCCCTTGAACTTGATTATGGAATGGGGTCCAACGGGAAAACTCTTTCAATCAAGCAAGTAAGCCAAGCAAGGCAAATCGCCAATCGATTTGCCGATCCAACTACGGACAAAACACCACGCCCACGGGATCGGCCGAATTCAATCTTCCTTGAGCTTTTAGTGGGAGTTCCTTTTTGATGCCCATTCGCGAGTGGCTATAGGGAAATTTGCTTGTTCCGATAGTTAGTCTAACCCCTTTCCCACAGCATTCCATTCGAAGTAGTCGAAAAAGTCTAAGACGGAGAAAGTGGTGATGCTCTTTGATTGCATCTCTTGCTTGATCTTTAATCGTCTAGCTGTCCCCTAAGCCCCTTTCGCCTATGTTGTCTCAGTCTTGGCTTAGAGGCGCTGCCGCAGGCGTCAGCACCGACATAAATTGCCCACCCTGCTCCTGATCAAAAAGAGCGTGCGAGACTTCGAAAGGACATTCACACTTTGATTCGTGAGCAACTTCACGAGAACATTGTGAAAGGGGGAAATATTTCTCATCTTGCTTGGAATTTGATTCGCTATCAAAACAATAGGTACGTTTCTTGTTTTGTTAAGAACCTCTCCATACTTGGCCGAAGGAGCAATTTGAATTACTGCAGACTGGTTTCCTCCCATATACCCCCGCTCACCAAGTCAAATGTATTCAAAAAGGGCTATACCTCTGCCTAGACAAAGAGGACTTTAAGGCAGCCTCGGCGCCTATGGGAAGCTATAACTATCCAAGAAGACACTCGAAACTGGAAGGATAAACAAACCCACCCGGTGGACTGTCGAGCTACAAGTCCTACGACACAGGAGCGGGATTCTCTAAAAAGCTAAGGTCGTGGGTGGCCAAGAGGGCCCACTTGGAGACTTGGGATCTCAGCAGGAAATGCGAAGGTTGCAACAAGCCGGCCGGCCAAAGAGAATCAACTAGTTTAGTTCTGATCTAAGTAGCCTCATAATTAGGGAATACCCTAACCCTGGGAACCGGGGCCTGGCCATCCTTCGTTTGCGGTCGACGTTCTGGCTTTGTCCGTCGACAGCTGAATGTTTTGGTCTAGTTCGATTCATAATGACCAGCTCCTTCATGAGCGACTAGGTCAGTTCTATGGGATAGTCAATATTCCATTCGGGCATGCAGCGCTGGTCACCTTCACAAGCTGCAGGACCAGCCTGGCATCCAATCAAGAAAGAATCACTTCGGACAATTAGACTGATCTTCCCCCTTGTCTCTCTTCTTTAGCTAATGATGAAGCAAATCCCTAAAGTCAAAGTAGTCCATGAAAGCATCTATTTTTTCCGTTCAAGAAATAGCTTATGTAAAGATGGGGTGAGTCCCTTATAAGATCCGCCTATTTAGCTAGTGGGGCATTGGTCATAGCCAAAATTCGTCGAAGGGATAAAACCAAAATAAAGAAGAGAAAGAAAGGGAAGTTTATTCTTTCGAACTCCATTTTCACAGAATTCTGGGTCTGGGCGCTTAGCAGCCCCTACTTTCACATTTCTTCCTATGTTGGTCTACTTCCATTTAGACTGACCTGGCTCTGGACCAGAAATCCTGCCTTTCTGCATTGCAATAAAGTGTTGACAGAGCAGAGTGAAAGGAACCACATCGAGAGAGAGGGCTGGGGAAAGACCCGGACATTGAGAGGCGGACAAGGAGGTTATATCGCTGGAAAGGGTCATGAGGCTCAGGTTTAATTCAAGAATAGCCAACATAGACGAAGAAAGATTAATTTTAACCCTCAAAGGATGCATAGAAAGAAGAATAAAAAAATACCAAAAAAAAAAAAAAGGAAGAAGAGATCTCTTCTGGTTGTGCCATTACCAATCGCGGGTAACCCCCGGTCCGGCCGCCCCTGATAGTCGAGAGGGAAACAGCCCAGATCGTACGCTAAGGTCCCTAAGCAATCACTTAGTGGAAAAGGAAGTGATCGAGCGATGACAACCAGGAGGTGGGCTTGGAAGCAGCCATCCTTTGAAGAAAGCGTAATAGCTCACTGGTCTAGCTCCATGGCAACGAAAATGTATCAAGGCCGGTTGATTACTCGGATTGGTTCTCGCATCCCTCCAAAAGGATGGGCGAGTTCGGTTTGAGCGTTCATAGATCGGGTGGATCTATATGCTTCGGGGTGGTGAGACGAGGTGTAGCGCAGTCTGGTCAGCGCATCTGTTTTGGGTACAGAGGGCCATAGGTTCGAATCCTGTCACCTTGATGCGATGTGGCGAAAAAGAAGATACTCTTTCAATGATTATGCTGGCGTTAAGATTTCAAACTTGTCGTCTACTTTCAGGAAAGGTTATGATGAGCGTGATCACAAAAAAGGTTATGATGAGCTTGAGTCGAGTCACAAAAAGGGCTATGATGAGCCCTTAAAAGCTGTAGAATTTGGTGTTGAACGATCTACTCTACACAGGTGTGGGCTTACAGGGCTAGGGCTCATAAACCCTTTCAGGTCAGGAACTCCTGCAATAGGCAGCTAGCCTATTGGAAAAAGACTACTCTTTCGAACTTGATGCACAAATAGATAGAATAGCAGCAAATAGCATCTTTCTAGCCTGCATATTCGTGGAACTCAATCTCATTTAGAAAGCCTGATCTCTATCTTTCAGCAACTGAACGGGAAGTGGTTTAAGAATAAGAAAGGACTTTAGAATCGGATGCATGTTGCGTTTTGACTTTGTCTCCCGGGATCCACCACAGGTTGGGTTTGAGAGCCGTGTGATGGGTGACTATCCAGCACGGTTCGGAGAGCACTTTTAGTCTGCGAAAGCCCTTGGGCCAACAACTCTCAATAAAAGTCGTGTAGTTATAGTTAAAAGGCTCGGTCGATTGAGAAGTACTGGCGGCGGTGGAACAACGCATTCAACAGCTCCTTAACCAAATTCAAACCCTGGAAGAAGAGGGGAGGACCCATTCCCGAGACAGGGAAGACCTTATTGGTAGGATGGCCTTCCAGAATTCCTGAGCCTGGCAGAAAGTAATTCGCTGTTTTCTGTAGGCGAGTCTTCAAAAGTCAAAGGAAATTTGTCCAATTGATGATTCGGGAGCTCAAAAAAAGGAATTTCTTTTTCGCTATGGAAGATCCGGTGAATCAATTCAATTAGATGCCGCTTACCTAGATGTGGTGCTTGTCCCTCGAAGCGAAGGTAAAGACCAAGACATTGGGGATTCTAAATCTGACCGCACTTTCCTCATGTCGAACGGCTATCGATCCTGGCCCCTAGAACAAAACAAGGGGCGTTGTATGGAGGTTTCCAAGCAGAGGTGCGAAGCAATTGAGATGCATATAGAATAGATGGTAGGGTTCCAAACCTCGCCTAGCACCGAAAGAGAAGGCCTTGTTCTGCAGGGTACGGCCCTGGACAGTGGAAAAATAGAATAAGATGGAGCCTACCTACTTGGTTTGGACGAAGTAGATAGATCAAAGGAATGGAATCCAGGTGGCTCTTATGCCACTTTTGATGGTCTCGGTTCGGACGAGATAGATGGAAAAGCATTAGGTCGATGGCCAAGGTAATTTCCTTCCCACTCCGAGGCATATTGATCTGGATCCCTGGGAACAGGTAGACTGGCCTTTCCTTGGCGATTGGATCCGTGAGTTCAATCAAATCGGATGTGGTATTCAACTTAGGCTAATTAACTTAATTAAATAAATTAGTTAGCTAATTACCAAAACGCCCCTCCTAAATTGACTAAAAATAGGAGAGCATTTGACTTAGCCAAATTCTGAAAATTTGGTAAGGGTCTCGGCTTTGACCATGAATTTAATTTAATTAATTAAGTTGCTAATTTAATTAATTAAGTGACCTAAAGTAATTAGTAAAGTACCCCTAAGTCACTAGGACCATAACCAACCCCTTTGGACCATCCTAGGTTAGGTACAAGGATGTTTGTTTAGTTAGCTACTCGGCTAGTGTCATCCGATTAGGTCTTAGGATTTCGGGCACACTAGTTAGTTCATTTTTGTTAATCCTAGGTTTTTTATCTAGTTAGGTAATTTAGTTAGAGCCTAGGATTGGTTAGGAAGCTTGGCCCCACGTGGCTTGACCCGATGTGTGCCGGCCTCCTAACCGCCCTAACCGAATCGGTTGGGCTTGGTCGCTTGGTCTCTCGGTCGGTAGCACATGTGCTTGCACATGTGTTACCGTGCACTCTGTATTTGCACCTGGAAAGTTCACTTTTTTCCCCAAGGATCCTCACTATGTCCTTCGGCACTGCTTAATCTACATGATCATTCTAAATGATCATGTGTTATGGTACCTAGGCTTGACACTTGGATGCCTCGTACATAATGTGTGTAAGCGATGAAATTAAACAATTTAGCTTAGGGTCTTCATTGTAGGTACAATTCCTAAACAAGCTTGGATTGGAGCATTTGAACATCAAAGTGTATTTTAAGTTACTTGTTAATACATAGAAATTGGCTAACACCCTTAAGCCAATATTCTATAACATGCCCAATATTACTCAATATTGGGCATTGGGATGCCTATGTACCCCCAATATATATTCTTAAACCTAATAGACTCTTCAATAGACAAGTACATTTTCTGGAATGTTACATTATCCCCCCCCCCCTTAGGAACATTCATCCCCGAATTACACTACACATCATTTTGAATCGAAGAGGGTATTTTCGAAAAAGACAACAACATACTTAAAACTTTACTCTTTGTGAATATCTGATTCACAACTTACTCTGGATGATGCACATCACTGAAAGCTTATCTAAAGCTTCATATCTCAGATTGAGGAACTACCTTCTCAATCTCACTTTAACTCAATGCACATCACAACTCATGCAACACAAAAATCATGTCAACGCTATACAAAAACAGCAACATGAATGCAAGCATGAACTCATATTAGCTCATGTAGTGCAAGTATAAAACACACAGTCATGGACTTAAACACACCAAAATGGACTAATGTACTAAAATTTAGAGTTTCATAAACAAAATCAGACTTAGGAAAAGTATATCTAACCTCAAGAACTGAACAAGTGAGGGTAACGGGATCTCATAAGGACCTATATACCTCGGACTCAACTTCCCTTTCTTACCAAACCTCATCACCCCTTTCATGGGTGATATCTTTAGGTAGACTTGATCACTTACCTCGAATTCAAGAGCCCTCTTCCTGTTATCAGCATAGGATTTTTGATGACTGTAAGCTGTAGCCAATCTATCCCTGATCATTCTCACCTTTTCCATAGCCTCATGTATGATCTCAGGGCCAAGGATGGAGGACTCTCCTACCTCAAACCACCCAACTGAGGGCCTAGATATCCTGCCATACAGTGCTTAAAAAGGTGTTATCCCAATACTGGAATGGTAGCTATTATTATAAGAGAACTCAATCAGTGGCAAGTGATCATCCCAACTCCCCTTAAAATTCAATAACACATGCTCTCAGCATGTCTTCAAAGGGTCTGCATGGTATGCTTTGCATGTCCATCCGTCTGAGGATGAAAAGCAGTACTGAACTTCACCTGTGTACCCAAGCTCTTTGGGAAAGATCTCCAAAAGTGAGAAGTGAATTGGGCTCCACTACCCAAAATGATAGATAAAGGGATCCCATGCCACCTCACTATCTCATCAAAATACAACTTGGCATAATCTTCGGCCCTGTAAGTTGTCACGACCGGAATCTAGACCCCAGACGAGACCGGCGTCGTTGACCTCTCAGAGGTCGCAGACAAGCCTACTTACGTCATTCTTACTTTACATAGGTTAATTTTAGCGGAGAATTTCAAACTTTTTGTTTCTAAACATTACTTACTAAACACTTCTAGTACATTCGTAATTCGTTCAACATCAACCATCTAAACATTAAGAGATAAACAAATGAAAGGAATAGTTCATTAAACATAATTGTATAATTGCCAAAATGGCCCAATACATAGTCTGAAAGAAATAAGAATGAAACGCTAGTGGAACATACTCCACTAGCTCAACTCCTAAACTAAGCTAGAACATAAAATAGTAGCATCCTCGAAAGCATGAGGACCTACCAAAGCCGGATGAATGCTGAACGTCCGGATAACTGCAGCGATGATCCTGTAGCTCTATCGTCCACATGTGCCTGCACCTAAAAATAGTAGAGTTTGTATGGGGTTAGTACACACTTGTACTAAGTATGGGTATATGCAAGCACACACCAAGGACATGCATGAGAAAGAATAGGTCTTTCCTAACAACATGATTTTTGGAACTCAAGTCAGTGGACTTGCCAAATTGAGATTAGGAAAGTTTCCTAATTTGGATTAGAAAAGTAAATGATCTTTCCAAATTTGGATTAGGAAAGTCAGTGGGCTTTCCAGATTGGGAATAGGAAAGTTATGCCATGAGAATAACATACATTATCATACTTTTCACATTTACACACATCACATAACATTTACACATAGCACATAACTTAGTTCATATCATTCGTTCATATGCCACGAGACCTTGGAATCATGCACTTGACATTAAGACATCCCAGAAATGAAGGCTCAACATATGGGACCTCAACTGGGAGTCTTCGTTAGCAAACACAGAGTCTGCTTCATTCATTCATACATACTTCATTTCATTTCGTTCATAGTCCAGTGTAACCACCGGTTATACCTAGGATGTAGTTTAAGACTTTCATTCGGTTCGTTGTGCAATGACCAAGAAGGACCTAATGTCATTACTTGAATCTAACTCACCTTTTGATTATCCTATCCTAACACCTTTGGTATTCATTCATTTCATTGTGTACATCATTTGAGGCTGGCCTCATTCATTCATTGGGAACTTTAACTTTAACCGACATAGATTATGTGAGCATCATGAAATCCAGTGCCTCCCCCACACCGAAAAGAGGTGGAATCACCGGCCAAAGTGATCCAATAACATGCTAGCGTACATGGTAATTTAACCCCGCCAGATCCCTATATTGGCAGTATAGGTTCGAAGACTAGGAGATGTATGGAGACCCATACCCAGCAAGACGGACAGTCTTATCTCATGAGAGTTATGTGAACCTTCGCCCTTCCCTAAAGAAGACATCACCGCTCATAGCTAGTCTATCGGTGCTCAGTATAAAGTTCCATTTCATTCAACTCATACGTCATGGAAGCTAACTTCTAGTATGAGGACATCATAGCTCATTAGATGATTTCTCATCTCATCATTCGTATTAAGTGTGTTAAGCTCAATACTCTCATTAGAGTGTTCATAGAGACTGGTCTCTTCATTATCTTACACTCTCATAGGTGAATACATGTTGGTAACCTTTACTTAGGCTCATTTGAGATTACTCTCCTCATTTACATTAGCCTCATATCATGTTGTCACCACATTCATCATCATTTGCATCTTTGTTTTTCTTAGTTATTCACCTCTCATTACGTGTATGTTTATTTCGTCATATGCCAATGCACTTGGCCATTTGGTGTGTCTCACACCCTTACTTAACCCCTCTAGGGTTCATCATTCCACTTCATACATCTTAGGTTCACTTACTTTTGAACGTATGTTAGACTTATGAGTCTAAACACACAAGCCATGAGGCTTCATTCGTAGTTCGTTAAGTAATTCTTACATTCCTAAGATTATGTAGTACAAGACTTATGTATCTTGTAGTTATGCCAAGATCTTGAATTTGATCTAAGTAGGTGGCATTATTCTTGGATGATTTGTTCACGTATGACTTATGTATCAAACGGAAGTTTGGGCAAGGAATCCCAAGTCTTGAATCAATTGAATGTCATTTACATTATTAATTGATTTTATTCTAATAGTCATAACATTTTAACTCTAAGTCAAATCACAATATTCACTTTGAAGGCTTACTTTTCTATTTTAAATTTCTCTTGCATTGGCCGATGGGTTGTGGGTTCAAGCCCCAACAACCCCATTTTCGTATTTCTTTTATTTTTTTCAGCTCATATGAGGCTTTGGGACCCGAGGTCGAGTCCCCTCAGCCACACTAAATTATTCTTTAATTTCCCTTCCCTTCCATTCGCTTAGGCCGAGAGGTTGTGGGTTTGAACCCCCACAACCTCTTTATTTTATTCTCTTTTTTGAAAGTTGACTTATTTGAGTTGACTGTGAGGTTGTGGGGTCGAATCCCCACAGCCTCATTTTATTTTTATATTTATCTCCCTCATCCGCATAGAGGTCGTGGGTTCGAAACCCATGCCTCTCAAAATTTTTCTTTATTTTTCCTTTTCCTTGGTTTCTAACCGAGAGGGTGTGGGTTCGAACCCCACCCCTCTCATTTCTTATTTTCTTTTTCTTCACACTTATTCCCCAACCAAGACAGGTTCGAATCCCCCTCACCACATAAATTTTCTTCTTCTTTAATTAAACCCTTTTTTTATTTTATTTTAAAGGGGTGAGGTCTCGGGTTTGACCCTCAATGACCTCACCTATTCTTCCTTATTTTTCTTGACATTCTAAACATCTTAATTAGGTAGAGATATATTAACATAATGCTGGAAATTTAAAGTAACCCCATTACTCATTTTTATTTCCATTTGTTAGTAAATTCATAGGACAATACATAGTTCATTTGGTATGTTCTTTAATACAATTTTTCACGAGTTCTTAACTAAGATGTTTACTCCTCAAATCAGCCACACTTTATGTCACATGAACATCACATTTTTCTTCAATTGGAGTACATAAAACAACAACATAACATTAACAAAAATAAAGTCTCTAGGCCGAGACTCACACATGCCATGCATTTTTCTTTTCTTAATTCGAACACACACACATAGTTGTCTTTTCATGAATTAACATACATCCAATACATTACATTCAGCACAAACATCACATAATCCTAAGTCTACCAGCATTCATACCGACCTACATTCGTTGGGAGCTAATGACAGGGACATGCAACTGGGGAATCAACCTTAGTTTTTGAGCCGAATATACTGAGTCCTAGGGGTCTCTTAGGAACGGGACCAAGAGTAAGAAGACCCATACCTTTGTTTTCTTGTTAAATCTCCAGAATGCTACCCAAAAACCTCTCCAAAAATCAGTCCAAACACCCACACTCACACCTCACCCGACTAGCGTAGTATGCTTTGCTTAACGTTACCGAATTGCTTTCTCTTTTGTGTTTTGCTTGTGAATTCTTCAAGCATGAAGAATTTTTGTTTTCTTTCTAACGTTTGTTCACGTTTGCAGCCAGAGAGTGTGTGAGAAAGAGAGAGAGAAATCGTGCAAGAGAGTGTGGGGAAATGGGAGATAGAAGTCTAGTATAAGTAGGACTTTGTGGGTATGAATTAGTCAACTTAGTAATTAATCAAAATTAATAAAAATCTGATTTCTTTTTGTTAAATAAGCTATTATTAATTATTTATTAAAAACTAAGTTAACACATTAAAATAAAAGCAAGTTAAATCTTGCTTCTAGTGGGGTTCGAACCCTGGTGACCCCATTTTGCAAAAATGGGTCACTTCGGGTTGCCCCACTCGAATTTCTTTATTTTTTTAACTTAATTAATTAAATAATTAATTACTCAGGGTAATTACAATATTACCCTTGGCCTGGAAAAGACCATTTTACCCTTGGACCCTCAAAACATAAAATTTCTTCTTTTGAGTCCGGTAAAAACTTTTTCGATTAAATCTTCGTTTTGGTGAGCCTCACATGGTTGGTTCCAACCTTTCCAAGCTCAATTAACTCCCCAAGTTAGTTGTCTTGGTCGTAGTAAGGGTTCTGAGGTCTGGTTCTATGCGTATCAATACGTGTGGACCTTGGTCTAATCGCAAGCATTCTTGAAACACCTAAGTCTTGATCCTATTCATTTTTAGGGTTGTTACATTATCCCCCCCCCTAGGAACATTCGTCCCCGAATGACACTACTACTTCATGTTGTAATGCCATTCAGGTCGTAATAAAAGCACTATACACAGTCAATCAATAGCAACAAAGTACGAGGAGGTAAGGAAGCATAGGTTTAAGAGTATAAAGTCTAACCTGAAGAGCTGAACAGGTGAGGGTAGCGGGCCCTCATGTCGGCCTCAGCTTCCCACGTAGCACCCTCAACAAGATGATTTCTCCACAATACTTTCACTGTGGCAATCTCATTGTTCCTCAGCCGCTTGACCTGTCTGTCTAAGATTTCAACCGGTACCTCCTCATAAGACAAGTCTTCATCAACCCCCAAACCTTCAACAGGTAAGATTGATGCTGGATCACCTAGGCACTTCTTCAACATAGATACATGGAAGACTGGATGGACAGAAGCTAACTCTGCGGGCAATGCCAACTCATAGGCCACCTCACCCACACGCTGTAGGATCTCATATGGCCCAACATATCTCGGACTCAGCTTCCCTTTCCTACCAAATCTCATCACCCCTTTCATAGGTGATATTTTTAAGTAAACCTGGTCACCAACATCAAACTCTAAGGGTCGCTTCCTGTTATCAGCATATGACTTCTGCCGACTATACGCAGTGATCAACCTGTCCCTAATCATTCTGACCTTCTCTAAGGCCTCATGAATGATCTCCGGCCCCAAAATGGATGACTCTCCAACCTCGAACCACCCAACTGGAGATCTACACCTCCTACCATACAGTGCCTCAAACGGTGCCATCCCAATGCTGGAGTGATAGCTATTATTATACGAGAACTCTATCAAAGGCAGATGGTCATCCCAGTTACCTCTGAAGTCAATCACACACGCCCTCAACATATCCTCCAATGTCTGTATGGTGCGCTCTGCCTGCCCATCTGTCTGAGGGTGAAAGGCAGTGCTAAGCTTCACCTGCGTGCCCAAGCTCTTCTGGAAAGATCTCCAGAAATGAGAAGTAAACTGAGCTCCTCTGTCTGAAATAATAGACAAGGGAATCCCATGCCATCTCACAATCTCATCAATGTAGAGTCTCGCATAATCCTCGGCTCTGTAAGTAGACTTCACAGGGATAAAGTGGGCAGACTTAGTCAATCTGTCCACAATAACCCATATAGAGTCATGCTGCCTCCTAGTCCTCGGAAGCCCAACCACGAAGTCCATATTAATGGCCTCCCATTTCCAAGTCGGAACCTCAATAATCTGCGTCAGACCACCAGGCTTAAGATGCTTTGCCTTAACCTGCTAACAATTAGGACACTTGGCCACATATTCTGCAATGTCCTTCTTCATGCCATCCCACCAATAATTCTGCTTGAGATCATGATACATCTTGGTGGAACCTGGATGTATGAAATATCTGGAACCATGGGCCTCTGCAACAATCTTGGTCTGCAAATCATCCACATCTGGCACACACAGCCTGTCCTGATACCTAAGTATGCCATCACCTCCCAAAGCGAAAGACTCATTCATCTTCATCAGCACTGAGTCCTTCAGCTCCATCAACACGGGATCTAGATGCTGACCCTGCTTGACTTCAACTACCAAGGATGATTCAGAACTAGGATGAACTGAAACATCCCCACTGGTGGAGTCAACCAAACGCACACCCAGTCTGGCCAGTCTGTGTAAATCTTTAACCAGCTCCTTCTTCTCATCCTCATCGTGAGCTGTACTTCCCATGCTCATCATGCTCAAAGTATCAGCTACAACATTAGCCTTACTTGGATGATAGTGCACATTCATGTCATAATCTTTCAACAGCTCCAACCATCTCCGCTGACGTAGATTCAACTCCCTCTGTGTGAACACTTACTGAAGACTTTTATGGTCTGTGAACACATCTACATGCACTCCATACAGATAATGCCTCCACAGCTTCAGTGCAAATACCACGGCTGCCAACTCCAGGTCATGAGTGGGATAATTCTTCTCATGAACCTTGAGTTTTCTAGATGCATAGGCTATCACCTTGCCAACCTTCATAAGAACACAACCCAAACCAACCCTAGATGCATCACAATAAACAGTGTAGTTCTCACCACACTTAGGCAAGGTAAGCACCGGGGCTGAAGTGAGTCTGTCCTTGATCTCCTGGAAACTCTTCTCACAAGTCTCCGTCCATTCGAACTTGGCTTTCTTCTTAGTCAAAGCTGTCAATGGGGCAGCAATGGAAGAAAAGTCTTCCACAAACCTGCGATAGTAACCAGCCAATCCCAAAAAGTTACGGATGTCAGTAGGAGTAAGAGGTTTTGGCTAGTTCTTCACAGCCTCAGTCTTCCTGGGATCCACCTCCACGCCCTGATCGGACACAACATGACCTAGGAAGGTCACTGATCTCAGCCAGAATTCACATTTGCTGAATTTGGCATACAACTGATGTTGTCTAAGTACCTGCAAGGTTAGTCTCAAATGTTGTTCATGCTCTTCCTTGGTCTTAGAGTAGATGAGAATGTCATCAATGAATACTATGACGAAAGAGTCAAGGTATTCACGGAAGACCCTGTTCATGAGGTCCATAAATGCAGTAGGTGCATTCGTGAGACCAAATGACATGACTAAAAACTCATAGTGACCATAGCGGGTACGAAAGGCTGTCTTTGGGATATCTCCATCCCTAACCCTAAGCTGATGATACCCTGAACGAAGATCAATCTTAGAGAAGAAACTAGACCCTTAGAGTTGATCAAACAGATCATAAATTCTGGGGAGTGGATACTTATTCTTTATAGTGACTTTGTTGAGCTGCCGATAATCGATACACATTCTAAGGGTTCCATCCTTCTTCTTTACAAACAACACTGGAGCGCCCCAAGGGGATATGCTCGGTTGAATGAAACCCTTGTCAGTGAGATCTTTTAACTGTAGCTTCAACTCTTTGAGTTCCGCTGGAGCCATTATGTAAGGAGGAATTGAGATTGGTTTAGTATCGGGTTCTAAATCGATACCAAAGTCAATCTCTCGAAGGGGAGGGACTCCAGGTAAATCATCAGGGAACACATCTAAGAACTCATTCACTACAGGTACTGAGTGTATGGAAGGAATGTCATGATCTAAATCATTAACACTCACAAGATGACATAATAACCCCTTGGACATCATTTTATTGGCCTTAAGGTTAGAAATCAAGGGGTTAGGACGACTCGAATTGTACCCCTCCCAGACTAACTCTTCTTCATTAGGAAAGCAAAATCTCACCACTCTACTACGACAGTCCAAGCAAGCATAACAACTGTGAAGCCAATCCATGCCAAGAATAACATCAAAATCGTGCATGGGTAACTCAACCAGGTTTGCACACATAGTTTTTCCACTCACAATTATTGGGCAATCTTTGTATACTCTATCAGCTCTTACATTATCTCCTAAAGGTGTACTAACCACTATAGGATCATGTAGAACTTCAGGCAATACCTCAAAAGTAAGAGCAAGCAGAGGAGTTAAGTGTAGACCCTGGATCAAGTAAAGCATAAACAGAAGTTGAGAATACTTGTAGAATACCTGTGACCACATCAGCGGACTTCTCCTGCTCTTCTCTGCCCTTCAGGGCATAGAACCTGTTCCTCTTAGGAGGCTCGGCTGCTGCTGCACCCTGTGGGTTAGGCCTAGGCTGAATATTACCTCCAGCCTGACCGCTGTTCTGTGGGCAGTCTCTGACCATGTGTCCACTCTTACCACAACCGAAGCAGGCATTAGTGCCCTGTCTGTACTCTCACTGTGAGCTCGGCCACACTTAGCACAATTCTTCTTAGTACGCTGCATCTCACCTCCATTTCCCTTCTTGGTCTCAGGTCTGCCTCCATTAGGTGTAGCACTCCTCTGAGAATTAGAATTCCCAGAACTCTGTTGCCCTTTTTTGAACCTTGGCTGCTCACGGACGCCAAAGTTATTCCTGTGGCCTCCATGACTGGGTCCTGCCTGATCTTGAGGCCTGGGCCTCCTAGCATCACGAACACCTCTTTTTCTCCGGGTGTCCTCTACCTGCTGGATATGCACCATCAACCTGGAAAGATCCATATTGTCATGGAGCATAGCAGATCGACACTCCTCCTCCAGGTCTCCATTGATTCCTGTGAGGAACCTGCTCATCTCATCCATGCTGTTAGAAACCAGGGAAGTAGCATACCTGGGAGATTTCAACAAGGTTCAGTATTATTCTTATTCTTGCTATTAAATACTTAGGGAAAAACAACATACCTTGACAGATTAAGAAACTTCAGGGAATACTCCCTAACTGTCATGGAGCCTTGTTTGAGGTTGATGAATTCCTCAACCTTGGCCTCGCTCATCTCCCTGGGAAAGAATCTCTCCAGAAATGCTATCTTGAACAACTCCCATATGACTGGTACTCCAACTAAGACACGGCTATCTTGCCACATCTTGTACCAAGTCTGTGCTACATCCTTGAGCTGATAGGAAGCCAGCTCAGCCTTCTCAATGTCAGTGGCCCCCATAGCCACCAGGATCTTATGCACCTCATCTACAAACTCTTTAAGATCCTCCGATGTCTTAACCCCTGTGAAAATGGGAGGATTCATCCTCGTGAAATCCCTCAGTCTGTCAGCCATGCTACGGTCTGGTGGGTTCTCCCTCTGAACATCCTGTGTGTTGACCTGGGCAGTCATAGCCTGGGCCTGCATGATAATGGCCTGTGCCATTTGGGCCAAAGATGCCCGCACCTCAGCATCAGTCAACCCAGCTGGGTTAACTGGTATGGCCACTCCTTCAGCTGGAGCCTGGGGTAGATCCTGATTATCCCTAGCAGCTGCTCCTCCTCTCCTCTGACCAAATCCTCTCCTAGTGTTCATTCTCTCGAAAAACAAAAAGGATTGATGTTAGACACGCTCATAACACCAAGAATTTAGACAGTTAGAAAAGCACGATAAGATCAGAAGAAGGGAAACATTCCTACACATCATGCAGTCTCTAATCCAGGATAGTGGTGCACTTCACTACCATGACTTAGAAACTACTCAATGTGGTTGATGTGAACTTATTATTTTCGTAATTTAACCTAGTGCTCTGATACCAACATTTTCACGACCGGAATCTAGACCCCAGACGAGACCGGCGTCGTTGACCTCTCAGAGGTCGCAGACAAGCCTACTTACGTCATTCTTACTTTACATAGGTTAATTTTAGCGGAAAAATTGAAACTTTTTTGTTTCTAAACATTACTTACTAAACACTTCTAGTACATTCGTAATTCATTCAACATCAACCATCTAAATATTAAGAGATAAACAAATGAATGGAATAGTTCATTAAATATAATTGTATAATTGCCAAAATGGCCCAATACATAGTCTGAAAGAAATAAGAAAGAAACGCTAGTGGAACATACTCTACTAGCTCAACTCCTAAACTAAGCTAGAACGTAAAATAGTAGAATCCTCGAAAGCATGAGGACCTACCAAAGCCGGATGAATGCTGAACGTCCGGATAACTGCAGCGATGATCCTGTAGCACTACCGTCCACCTGTGCCTGCACCTAAAAATAGTAGAGTTTGTATGGGGTTAGTACACACTTGTACTAAGCATGGGTATATGCAAGCACACACCAAGGACATGCATGAGAAAGAATAGCTCTTTCCTAACAACATGATTTTTGGAAGTCAAGTCAGTGGACTTGCCAAATTGAGATTAGGAAAGTTTCCTAATTTGGATTAGGAAAGTAAATGATCTTTCCAAATTTGGATTAGGAAAGTCAGTGGGCTTTCCAAATTGGGAATAGGAAAGTTATGCCATGAGAATAACATACATTATCATACTTTTCACATTTACACACATCACATAACATTTACACATAGCACATAACTTAGTTCATATCATTCGTTCATATGCCACGAGACCTTGGAATCATGGACTTGACATTAAGACATCCCAGAAATGAAGGCTCAACATATGGCACCTCAACTGGGAGTCTTCGTTAGCAAACACAGAGTCTGCTTCATTCATTCATACATACTTCATTTCATTTCGTTCATAGTCCAGTGTAACCACCGGTTATACCTAGGATGTAGTTTAAGACTTTCATTCGGTTCGTTGTGCAATGACCAAGAAGGACCTAATGTCATTACTTGAATCTAACTCACCTTTTGATTACCCTATCCTAACACCTTTGGTATTCATTCATTTCATTGTGTACGTCATTTGAGGCTCGCCTCATTCATTCATTGGGAACTTTAACTTTAACCGACATAGATCATGTGAGCATCATGAAATCCAGTGTCTCCCCCACACCGAAAAGAGGGGGAATCACCGGCCAAAGTGATCCAATAACATGCTAGCGTACATGGGAATTTAACCCCGCCAGATCCCTATATTGGCAGTATAGGTTCGAAGACTAGGAGATGTATGGAGACCCATACCCAGCAAGACGGACAGCCTCATCTCATGAGAGTTACGTGAACCTTCGCCATTCCCTAAAGAAGGCACACCGCCCATAGCTAGTCTATCGGTGCTCAATATAAAGTTCCATTTCATTAAACTCATACGTCATGGAAGCTAACTTCTAGTATGAGGACATCATAGCTCATTAGATGATTTCTCATCTCATCATTCGTATTAAGTGTGTTAAGCTCAATACTCTCATTAGAGTGTTCATAGAGACTGGTCTCTTCATTATCTTACACTCTCATAGGTGAATACATGTTGGTAACCTTTACTTAGGCTCATTTGAGATTACTCTCCTCATTTACATTAGCCTCATATCATGTTGTCACCACATTCATCATCATTTGCATCTTTGTTTTTCTTAGTTACTCACCTCTCATTACGTGTATGTTCATTTCGTCATATGCCAATGCACTTGGCCATTTGGTGTGTCTCACACCCTTACTTAACCCCTCTAGGGTTCATCATTCCACTTCATACATCTTAGGTTCACTTACTTTTGAACGTATGTTAGACTTATGAGTCTAAACACACAAGCCATGAGGCTTCATTCGTAGTTCGTTAAATAATTCTTACATTCCTAAGATTATGTAGTACAAGACTTATGTATCTTGTAGTTATGCCAAGATCTTGAATTTGATCTAAGTAGGTGGCATTATTCTTGGATGATTTGTTCACGTATGACTTATGTATCAAACGGAAGTTTGGGCAAGGAATCCCAAGTCTTGAATCAATTGAATGTCATTTACATTATTAATTGATTTTATTCTAATAGTCATAACATTTTAACTCTAAGTCAAATCACAATATTCACTTTGAAGGCTTACTTTTCTATTTTAAATTTCTCTTGCATTGGCCGATGGGTTGTGGGTTCAAGCCCCCACAACCCCATTTTCGTATTTCTTTTATTTGTTTCGGCTCATATGAGGCTTTGGGACCCGAGGTCGAGTCCCCTCAGCCACACTAAATTATTCTTTAATTTCCCTTCCCTTCCATTCGCTTAGGCCGAGAGGTTGTGGGTTCGAACCCCCACAACCTCTTTATTTTATTCTCTTTTTTGAAAGTTGACTTATTTGAGTTGACTGTGAGGTTGTGGGGTCGAATCCCCATAGCCTCATTTTATTTTTATATTTATCTCCCTCATCCGCATAGAGGTCGTGGGTTCGAATCCCATGCCTCTCAAAAATTTTCTTTATTTTTCCTTTTCCTTGGTTTCTAACCGAGAGGGTGTGGGTTCGAACCCCACCCCTCTCATTTCTTATTTCTTTTTCTTCACACTTATTCCCCAACCAAGACAGGTTCGAATCCCCCTCACCACACAAATTTTCTTCTTCTTTAATTAAACCCTTTTTTTTTATTATTTTAAAGGGGTGAGGTCTCGGGTTCGACCCTCAATGACCTCACCTATTCTTCCTTATTTTTCTTGACATTCTAAACATCTTAATTAGGTAGAGATATGTTAACATAATGCTGGAAATTTAAAGTAACCCCATTACTCATTTTTATTTCCATTTGTTAGTAAATTCAAAGGACAATACATAGTTCATTTGGTATGTTCTTTAATACAATTTTTCACGAGTTCTTAACTAAGATGTTTACTCCTCAAATCAGTCACACTTCATGTCACATGAACATCACATTTTTCTTCAATTGCAGTACATAAAACAACAACATAACATTAACAAAAATCAAGTCTCTAGGCCGAGACTCACACATGCCATGCATTTTTCTTTTCTTAATTCGAACACACACACATAGTTGTC
Source organism: Solanum sitiens (assembly GCA_016801875.1). Lineage (NCBI taxonomy): Eukaryota > Viridiplantae > Streptophyta > Magnoliopsida > Solanales > Solanaceae > Solanum > Solanum sitiens. The sequence continues at coordinate 564,112 of JABWTJ010000533.1, forward strand.
TTTTCATGAATTAACATACATCCAATACATTACATTCAGCAGAAACATCACATAATCCTAAGTCTACCAGCATTCATACCAACCTACATTCGTTGTGAGCTAATGACAGGGACATGCAACAGGGGAATCAACCTTTGTTTTTGAGCCGAATATACTGAGTCCTAGGGGTCTCTTGGGAAAGGGACCAAGAGTAAGAAGACCCATACCTTTGTTTTCTTGTTAAATCTCCAGAATGCTGCCCAAGAACCTCTCCAAAAATCATTCCAAACACCCACACTCACACCTCACCCGACTAGCGTAGTATGCTTTGCTTAACGTTACCGAATTGCTTTCTCTTTTGTGTTTTGCTTGTGAATTCTTCAAGCATGAAAAATTTTTGTTTTCTTTCTGACTTTTGTTCACGTTTGCAGCCAGAGAGTGTGTGAGAAAGAGAGAGAGAAATTGTGCAAGAGAGTGTGGGGAAATGGGAGATAGAAGTCTAATATAAGTAGGACTTTGTGGGTATGAATTAGTCAACTTACTAATTAATAAAAATTAATAAAAATCTGATTTCTTTTTCCTAAATTAGCTATTATTAATTATTTATTAAACTAAGTTAACACATTAAAATAAAAGCAAGTTAAATCTTGCTTCTAGTGGGGTTCAAACCCGGGTGACCCCATTTTGCGAAAATGGGTCACTTCGGGTTGCCCCACCCGAATTTCTTTATTTTTTTAACTTAATTAATTACTCAGGGTAATTACAATATTACCCTTGGCCTGGAAAAGACCATTTTACCCTTGGACCCTCAAAACTTAAAATTTCTTCTTTTGAGTCCGGTAAAAACTCTTTCGATTAAATCTTCGTTTTGGTGAGCCTCACATGGTTGGTTCCAACCTTTCCAAGCTAAATTAACTCCCCAAGTTAGTTGGCTTGGTCGTAGTAAGGGTTCTGAGGTCTGGTTCTACGCGTATCAATACGTGTGGACCTTGGACTAATCGCAAGCATTCTTGAAACACCTAAGTCTTGATCCTATTCATTTTTAGGGTTGTTACATTATCCACCCCTTAGGAACATTCGTCCCCGAATGACACTACTACTGCATGTTGTAATGCCAGTCAGGTCGTAATAAAAGCACTATACACAGTCAATCAATAGCAACAAAGTACGGGGAGGTAAGGAAGCATAGGTTTAAGAGTATAAAGTCTAACCTGAAGAGCTGAACAGGTGAGGGTAGCGGGCCCTCATGTCGGCCTCAGCTTCCCACGTAGCACCCTCAACAAGATGATTTCTCCACAATACTTTCACTGTGGCAATCTCATTGTTCCTCAGCCGCTTGACCTGTCTGTCTAAGATTTCAACCGGTACCTCCTCATAAGACAAGTCTTCATCAACCCCCAAACCTTCAACAGGTAAGATTGATGCTGGATCACCTAGGCACTTCTTCAACATAGATACATGGAAGACTGGATGGAGAGAAGCTAACTCTGCGGGCAATGCCAACTCATAGGCCACCTCACCCACACGCTGTAGGATCTCATATGACCCAACATATCTCGGACTCAGCTTCCCTTTCCTACCAAATCTCATCACCCCTTTCATAGGTGATATTTTTAAGTAAACCTGGTCACCAACATCAAACTCTAAGGGTCGCTTCCTGTTATCAGCATATGACTTCTGCCGACTATACGCAGTGATCAACCTGTCCCTAATCATTCTGACCTTCTCTAAGGCCTCATGAATGATCTCTGGCCCCAAAATGGATGACTCTCCAACCTCGAACCACCCAACTGGAGATCTACACCTCCTACCATACAATGCCTCAAACGGTGCCATCCCAATGCTGCAGTGATAGCTATTATTATATGAGAACTCTATCAAAGGCAGATGGTCATCCCAGTTACCTCTGAAGTCAATCACACACGCCCTCAACATATCCTCCAATGTCTGAATGGTGCGCTCTGCGTGCCCATTTGTCTGAGGGTGAAAGGCAGTGCTAAGCTTCACCTGCGTGCCCAAGCTCTTCTGGAAAGATCTCCAGAAATGAGAAGTAAACTGAGCTCCTCTGTCTGAAATAATAGACAAGGGAATCCCATTCAATCTCACAATCTCATCAATGTAGAGCCTCGCATAATCCTCGGCTCTGTAAGTAGACTTCACAGGGATAAAGTGGGAAGACTTAGTCAATCTGTCCACAATAACCCATATAGAGTCATGTTGCCTCCTAGTCCTCGGAAGCCCAACCACGAAATCCATATTAATGGCCTCCCATTTCCAAGTTGGAACATCAATAATCTGCGTCAGACCACCAGGCTTAAGATGCTTTGCCTTAACCTGCTGACAATTAGGACACTTGGCCACATATTCTGCAATGTCCTTCTTCATTCCATCCCACCAATAATTCTGCTTGAGATCATGATACATCTTGGTGGAACCTGGATATATGGAATATCTGGAACCATAGGCCTCTGCAACAATCCTGGTCCACAAATCATCCATATCTGGCACACACAGCCTGTCCTGATACCTAAGTATGCCATCACCTCCCAAAGCGAAAGACTCATTCATCTTTATCAGCACTGAGTCCTTCAGCTCCATCAACACGAGATCTAGATGGTGACCCTGCTTGACTTCAACTACCAAGGATGATTCAGAACTAGGATGAACTGAAACATCCCCACTAGTGGAGTCAACCAAATGCACACCCAGTTTGGCCAGTCAGTGTACATCTTTGACCAGCTCCTTCTTCTCATCCTCAACGTGAGCTGTACTTCCCATGCTCATCCTGCTCAAAGCATCAGCTACAACATTAGCCTTACCCGGATGATAGTGCACATACATGTCATAATCTTTCAACATCTCCAACCATCTCCGCTGACGTAGATTCAACTCCCTCTGTGTGAACACGTACTGGAGACTTTTATGGTTTGTGAACACATCTCCATGCACTCCATGCAGATATTGCCTCCACAGCTTCAGTGCAAATACCACAACTGCCAACTCCAGGTCATGAGTGGGATAATTCTTCTCATGAACCTTGAGTTGTCTAGATGCATAGGATATCACCTTGCCAACCTGCATAAGAACACAACCCAAACCAACCCTAGATGCATCACAATAAACAGTGTAGTTCTCACCACACTTAGGCAAGGTAAGCACCGGGGCTGAAGTGAGTCTGTCCTTGAGCTCTTGGAAACTCTTCTCACAAGTCTCCGTCCATTCAAACTTGGCTTTCTTCTTAGTCAAAGCTGTCAATGGGGCAGCAATGGAAGAAAAGCCCTCCACAAACCTGCGATAGTAACCAGCCAATCCCAAAAAGCTACGGATGTTAGTAGGAGTAAGAGGTTTTGGCCAGTTCTTCACAGCCTCAGTCTTCCTGGGATCCACCTCCACGCCCTGATCGGACACAACATGACCCAGGAAGGTCACTGATCTCAGCCAAAATTCACATTTGCTGAATTTGGCATACAACTGATGTTGTCTAAGTACCTGCAAGGTTAGTCTCAAATGTTGTTCATGCTCTTCCTTGGTCTTAGAGTAGATGAGAATGTCATCAATGAATACTATGTCGAAAGAGTCAAGGTATTCACGGAAGACCCTGTTCATGAGGTCCATAAATGCAGCAGGTGCATTAGGGAGACCAAATGACATGACTAAAAACTCATAGTGACCATAGCGGGTACGAAAGGCTGTCTTTGGGATATCTCCATCCCTAACCCTAAGCTGATGATACCCTGAACGAAGATCAATCTTAGAGAAGAAACTAGACCCTTGGAGTTGATCAAACAGATCATCAATTCTGGGGAGTGGATACTTATTCTTTATAGTGACTTTGTTGAGCCGCCGATAATCGATACACATTCTAAGGGTTCCATCCTTCTTCTTTACAAACAACACTGGAGCGCCCCAAGGGGATATGCTCGGTTGAATGAAACCCTTGTCAGTGAGATCTTTTAACTGTAGCTTCAACTCTTTGAGTTCCGCTGGAGCCATTATGTAAGGAGGAATTGAGATTGGTTTAGTATCGGGTTCTAAATCGATACCAAAGTCAATCTCTCGAAGGGGAGGGACTCCAGGTAAATCATCAGGGAACACATCTAAGAACTCATTCACTACAGGTACTGAGTCTATGGAAGGAATGTCATGATCTAAGTCATTAACACTCACAAGATGACACAATAACCCCTTGGACATCATTTTATTGGCCTTAAGGTTAGAAATCAAGGGGTTAGGACGACTCAAATTGTACCCCTCCCAGACTAACTCTTCTTCATTAGGAAAGCAAAATCTCACCACTCTACTACGACAGTCCAAGCAAGCATAACAACTGTGAAGCCAATCCATACCAAGAATAACATCAAAATCGTGCATGGGTAACTCAACCAGGTTTGCACACATAGTTTTTCCACTCACAACTATTGGGCAATCTTTGTATACTCTATCAGTTCTTACATTCTCTCCTAAAGGTGTACTAACCACTATAGGATCATGTAGAACTTCAGGCAATACCTCAAAAGTAAGAGCAAGCAGAGGAGTTACAAAGGAAAGTGTAGACCCTGGATCAAGTAAAGCATAAACAGAAGTTGAGAATACTTGCAGAATACCTGTGACCACATCAGTGGACCTCTCCTGCTCTTCTCTGCCCTTCAGGGCATAGAACCTGTTCCTCTTAGGAGGCTCGGCTGCTGCTGCACCCTGTGGGTTAGGCCTAGGCTGAATATTACCTCCAGCCTGACCGCTATTCTGTGGGCAGTCTCTGACCATGTGTCCACTCTTACCACAACCGAAGCAGGCATTAGTGCCCTGTCTGTAATCTCACTGTGAGCTCGGCCACACTTAGCACAATTCTTCTTAGTACGCTGCATCTCACCTCCATTTCCCTTCTTGGTCTCAGGTCTGCCTCCATTAGGTGTAGCACTCCTCTGAGAATTAGAATTCCCAGAACTCTGTTGCCCCTTTTTGAACCTTGGCTGCTCACGGATGCCAAAGTTATTCCTGTGGCCTCCATGACTGGGTCCTGCCTGATCTTTAGGCCTGGGCCTCCTAGCATCACGAACACCTCTTTTTCTCCGGGTGTCCTCTACCTGCTGGACATGCACCATCAACCTGGAAAGATCCATATTGTCATGGAGCATAGCAGATCGACACTCCTCCTCCAGGTCTCCATTGATTCCTGTGAGGAACCTGCTCATCTCATCCCTGCTATTAGAAACCAGGGAAGTATCATACCTGGGAGATTTCAACAAGGTTCAGTATTATTCTTATTCTTGCTATTATATACTTAGGGAAAAACAACATACCTTGACAGATTAAGAAACTTCAGGGAATACTCCCTAACTGTCATGGAGCCTTGTTTGAGGTTGATGAATTCCTCAACCTTGGCCTCCCTCATCTCCCTGGGAAAGAATCTCTCTAGAAATGCTGTCTTGAACAGCTCCCATATGACTGGTACTCCAACTAAGACACGGCTATCTTGCCACATCTTGCACCAAGTCTGTGCTACATCCTTGAGCTAATAGGAAGCCAGCTCAGCCTTCTCAATGTCAGTGGCCCCCATAGCCACCAGGATCTTATGCACCTCATCTACAAACTCTTGAAGATCCTCTGATGTCTTAACCCCGGTGAAAATGGGAGGATTCATCCTCGTGAAATCCCTCAGTCTGTCATCCATGCTACGGTCCGGTGGGTTCTCCCTCTGAACATTCTGTGTGTTGACCTGGGCAGTCATAGCCTAGGCCTGCATGGTAATGGCCTGTGCCATTTGGGCTAAAGATGCCCGCACCTCAGCATCAGTCAACCCAGCTGGGTTAACTGGTATGGCCACTCCTTCAGCTGGAGCTTGGGGTAGATCCTGATTATCCCTAGCAGCTGCTCCTCCTCTCCTCTGACAAAATCTTCTCCTAGTGTTCATTCTCTGGAAAAACAAAAAGGATTGATGTTAGACACGCTCATAACACCAAGAATTCAGACATTTAGAAAAGCACGATAAGATCAGAAGAAGGGAAACATTCCTACGCATCATGCAGTCTCTAATCCAGGATAGTGGTGCACTTCACTACCATGACTTAGAAACTACTCAATGTGGTTGATGTGAACTTATTATTTTCATAATTTAACCTAGTTCTCTGATACCAACTTTTTCACGACCGGAATCTAGACCCCAGACGAGACCGGCGTCGTTGACCTCTCAAAGGTCGCAGACAAGCCTACTTACGTCATTCTTACTTTATATAGGTTAAATTTACCGGGAAAATTGAAACCTTTTTGTTTCTAAAAATTACTTACTAAACACTTCTAGTACATTCGTAATTCGTTCAACATCAACCATCTAAATATTAAGAGATAAACAAATGAATGGAATAGTTCATTAAAAATAATTGTATAATTGCCAAAATGGCCCAATACATAGTCTGAAAGAAATAAGAAAGAAACGCTAGTGGAACATACTCCACTAGCTCAACTCCTAAACTAAGCTAGAACGTAAAATAGTAGCATCCTCGAAAGCATGAGGACCTACCAAAGCCGGATGAATGCTGAACGTCCGGATAACTGCAGCGATGATCCTGTAGCTCTACCGTCCACCTGTGCCTGCACCTAAAAATAGTAGAGTTTGTATGGGGTTAGTACACACTTGTACTAAGCATGGGTATATGCAAGCACACACCAAGGACATGCATGAGAAAGAATAGCTCTTTCCTAACAACATGATTTTTGGAAGTCAAGTCAGTGGACTTGCCAAATTGAGATTAGGAAAGTTTCCTAATTTGGATTAGGAAAGTAAATGATCTTTCCAAATTTGGATTAGGAAAGTCAGTGGGCTTTCCAGATTGGGAATAGGAAAGTTATGCCATGAGAATAACATACATTATCATACTTTTCACATTTACACACATCACATAACATTTACACATAGCACATAACTTAGCTCATATCATTCGTTCATATGCCACGAGACCTTGGAATCATGGACTTGACATTAAGACATCCCAGAAATGAAGGCTCAATATATGGGACCTCAACTGGGAGTCTTCGTTAGCAAACACAGAGTCTGCTTCATTCATTCATACATACTTCATTTCATTTCGTTCATAGTCCAGTGTAACCACCGGTTATACCTAAGATGTAGTTTAAGACTTTCATTAGGTTCGTTGTGCAATGACCAAGAAGGACCTAATGTCATTACTTGAATCTAACTCATTTTTTGATTATCCTATCCTAACACCTTTGGTATTCATTCATTTCATTGTGTACATCATTTGAGGCTGGCCTCATTCATTCATTGGAAACTTTAACTTTAACCGACATAGATCATGTGAGCATCATGAAATCCAGTGTCTCCCCCACACCGAAAAGAGGTGGAATCACCGGCCAAAGTGATCCAATAACATGCTAGCGTACATGGGAATTTAACCCCGCCAGATCCCTATATTGGCAGTATAGGTTCGAAGACTAGGAGATGTATGGAGACCCATACACAGTCTCATCTCATGAGAGTTACGTGAACCTTCGCCCTTCCCTAAAGAAGGCACACCGCTCATAGCTAGTCTATCGGTGCTCAGTATAAAGTTCCATTTCATTCAACTCATACGTCATGGAAGCTAACTTCTAGTATGAGGACATCATAGCTCATTAGATGATTTCTCATCTCATCATTCGTATTAAGTGTGTTAAGCTCAATACTCTCATTAGAGTGTTCATAGAGACTGGTCTCTTCATTATCTTACACTCTCATAGGTGAATACATGTTGGTAACCTTTACTTAGGCTCATTTGAGATTACTCTCCTCATTTACATTAGCCTCATATCATGTTGTCACCACATTCATCATCATTTGCATCTTTGTTTTTCTTAGTTATTCACCTCTCATTACGTGTATGTTCATTTCGTCATATGCCAATGCACTTGGCCATTTGGTGTGTCTCACACCCTTACTTAACCCCTCTAGGGTTCATCATTCCACTTCATACATCTTAGGTTCACTTACTTTTGAACGTATGTTAGACTTATGAGTCTAAACACACAAGCCATGAGGCTTCATTCGTAGTTCGTTAAGTAATTCTTACATTCCTAAGATTATGTAGTACAAGACTTATGTATCTTGTAGTTATGCCAAGATCTTGAATTTGATCTAAGTAGGTGGCATTATTCTTGGATGATTTGTTCACGTATGACTTATGTATCATACGGAAGTTTGGGCAAAGAATCCCAAGTCTTGAATCAATTGAATGTCATTTACATTATTAATTGATTTTATTCTAATAGTCATAACATTTTAACTCTAAGTCAAATCACAATATTCACTTTGAAGGCTTACTTTTTTATTTTAAATTTCTTTTGCATTGGCCGATGGGTTGTGGGTTCAAGCCCCAACAACCCCATTTTCGTATTTCTTTTATTTTTTTCGGCTCATATGAGGCTTTGGGACCCGAGGTCGAGTCCCCTCAGCCACACTAAATTATTCTTTAATTTCCCTTCCCTTCCATTCGCTTAGGCCGAGAGGTTGTGGGTTCGAACCCCCACAACCTCTTTATTTTATTCTCCTTTTTGAAAGTTGACTTATTTGAGTTGACTGTGAGGTTGTGGGGTCGAATCCCCACAGCCTCATTTTATTTTTAAATTTATCTCCCTCATCCGCATAGAGGTCGTGGGTTCGAATCCCATCCCTCTCAAAAAATTTCTTTATTTTTCCTTTTCCTTGGTTTCTAACCGAGAGGGTGTGGGTTCGAACCCCACCCCTGTCATTTCTTATTTTCTTTTTCTTCACACTTATTCCCCAACCAAGACAGGTTCGAATCCCCCTCACCACACAAATTTTCTTCTTCTTTAATTAAACCCTTTTTTTTTATTTTAAAGGGGTGAGGTCTCGGGTTCGACCCTCAATGACCTCACCTATTCTTCCTTATTTTTCTTGACATTCTAAACATCTTAATTAGGTAGAGATATGTTAACATAATGCTGGAAATTTAAAGTAACCCCATTACTCATTTTTATTTCCATTTGTTAGTAAATTCATAGGACAATACATAGTTCATTTGGTATGTTCTTTAATACAATTTTTCACGAGTTCTTAACTAAGATGTTTACTCCTCAAATCAGCCAAACTTCATGTCACATGAACATCACATTTTTCTTCAATTGGAGTACATAAAACAACAACATAACATTAACAAAACTCAAGTCTCTAGGCCGAGACTCACACATGCCATGCATTTTTCTTTTCTTAATTCGAACACACACACATAGTTGTCTTTTCATGAATTAACTTACATCGAATACATTACATTCAGCACAAACATCACATAATCCTAAGTCTACCAGCATTCATACCAACCTACATTCGTTGTGATCTAATGACAGGGACATTCAACAGGGGAATCAACCTTAGTTTTTGAGCCGAATATACTGAGTCCTAGGGGTCTCTTGGGAAAGGGACCAAGAGTAAGAAGACCCATACCTTTGTTTTCTTGTTAAATCTCCAGAATGCTGCCCAAGAACCTCTCCAAAAATCATTCCAAATACCCACACTCACACCTCACCCGACTAGCGTAGTATGCTTTGCTTAACGTTACCGAATTGCTTTCTCTTTTGTGTTTTGCTTGTGAATTCTTCAAGCATGAAGAATTTTTGTTTTCTTTCTGACTTTTGTTCATGTTTGCAGCCAGAGAGTGTGTGAGAAAGAGAGAGAGAAATCGTGCAAGAGAGTGTGGGGAAATGGGAGATAGAAGTCTAATATAAGTAGGACTTTGTGGGTATGAATTAGTCAACTTACTAATTAATAAAAATTAATAAAAATCTGATTTCTTTTTCCTAAATTAGCTATTATTAATTATTTATTAAAAACTAAGTTAACACATTAAAATAAAAGCAAGTTAAATCTTGCTTCTAGTGGGGTTCGAACCCGGGTGACCCCATTTTGCGAAAATGGGTCACTTCGGGTTGCCCCACCCGAATTTCTTTATTTTTTTAACTTAATTAATTAAATAATTAATTACTCAGGGTAATTACAATATTACCCTTGGCCTGGAAAAGACCATTTACCCTTGGACCCTCAAAACTTAAAATTTCTTCTTTTGAGTCCGGTAAAAACTCTTTCGATTAAATCTTCGTTTTGGTGAGCCTCACATGGTTGGTTCCAACCTTTCCAAGCTCAATTAACTCCACAAGTTAGTTGGCTTGGTCGTAGTAAGGATTCTCAGGTCTGGTTCTACGCGTATCAATACGTGTGGACCTTGGTCTAATCGCAAGCATTCTTGAAACACCTAAGTCTTGATCCTATTCATTTTTAGGGTTGTTACATTATCCCCCCCTTAGGAACATTCGTCCCCGAATGACACTACTACTGCATGTTGTAATGCCAGTCAGGTCGTAATAAAAGCACTATACACAGTCAATCAATAGCAACAAAGTACGGGGAGGTAAGGAAGCATAGGTTTAAGAGTATAAAGTCTAACCTGAAGAGCTGAACAGGTGAGGGTAGCGGGCCCTCATGTCGGCCTCAGCTTCCCACGTAGCACCCTCAACAAGATGATTTCTCCAAAATACTTTCACTGTGGCAATATCATTGTTCCTCAGCCGCTTGACCTGTCTGTCTAAGATTTCAACCGGTACCTCCTCATAAGACAAGTCTTCATCAACCCCCAAACCTTCAACAGGTAAGATTGATGCTGGATCACCTAGGCACTTCTTCAACATAGATACATGAAAGACTGGATGGACAGAAGCTAACTCTGCGGGCAATGCCAACTCATAGGCCACCTCACCCACACGCTGTAGGATCTCATATGGCCCAACATATCTCGGACTCAGCTTCCCTTTCCTACCAAATCTCATCACCCCTTTCATAGGTGATATTTTTAAGTAAACCTGGTCACCAACATCAAACTCTAAGGGTCGCTTCCTGTTATCAGCATATGACTTCTGCCGACTATACGCAGTGGTCAACCTGTCCCTAATCATTCTGACCTTCTCTAAGGCCTCATGAATGATCTCCGGCCCCAAAATGGATGACTCTCCAACCTCGAACCACCCAACTGGAGATCTACACCTCCTACCATACAATGCCTCAAACGGTGCCATCCCAATGCTGCAGTGATAGCTATTATTATATGAGAACTCTATCAAAGGCAGATGGTCATCCCAGTTACCTCTGAAGTCAATCACACACGCCCTCAACATATCCTCCAATGTCTGAATGGTGCGCTCTGCGTGCCCATTTGTCTGAGGGTGAAAGGCAGTGCTAAGCTTCACCTGCGTGCCCAAGCTCTTCTGGAAAGATCTCCAGAAATGAGAAGTAAACTGAGCTCCTCTGTCTGAAATAATAGACAAGGGAATCCCATTCCATCTCACAATCTCATCAATGTAGAGCCTCGCATAATCCTCGGCTCTGTAAGTAGACTTCACAGGGATAAAGTGGGCAGACTTAGTCAATCTGTCCACAATAACCCATATAGAGTCATGCTGCCTCCTAGTCCTCGGAGGCCCAACCACGAAGTCCATATTAATGGGCTCCCATTTCCAAGTTGGAACCTCAATAATCTATGTCAGACCACCAGGCTTAAGATGCTCTGCCTTAACCTGCTGACAATTAGGACACTTGGCCACATATTCTGCAATGTCCTTCTTTATGCCATCCCACCAATAATTCTGCTTGAGATCATGATACATCTTGGTGGAACCTGGATGTATGGAATATCTGGAACCATGGGCCTCTGCAACAATCCTGGTCCGCAAATCGTCCACATCTGGCACACACAGCCTGTCCTGATACCTAAGTATGTCATCACCTCCCAAAGCGAAAGACTCATTCATCTTCATCAGCACTGAGTCCTTCAGCTCCATCAACACGAGATCTAGATGCTGACCCTTCTTGACTTCAACTACCAAGGATGATTCAGAACTAGGATGAACTGAAACATCCCCACTAGTGGAGTCAACCAAACGCACACCCAGTCTGGCCAGTCAGTGTACATCTTTGACCAGCTCCTTCTTCTCATCCTCAATGTGAGCTGTACTTCCCATGCTCATCCTGCTCAAAGCATCAGCTACAATATTAGCCTTACCTGGATGATAGTGCACATTCATGTCATAATCTTTCAACAGCTCCAACCATCTCCGCTGACGTAGATTCAACTCCCTCTGTGTGAACACTTACTGAAGACTTTTATGGTCTGTGAACACATCTACATGCACTCCATACAGATAATGCCTCCACAGCTTCAGTGCAAATACCACGGCTGCCAACTCCAGGTCATGAGTGGGATAATTCTTCTCATGAACCTTGAGTTGTCTAGATGCATAGGCTATCACCTTGCCAACCTTCATAAGAACACAACCCAAACCAACCCTAGATGCATCACAATAAACAGTGTAGTTCTCACCACACTTAGGCAAGGTAAGCACCGGGGCTGAAGTGAGTCTGTCCTTGATCTCCTGGAAACTCTTCTCACAAGTCTCCATCCATTCGAACTTGGCTTTCTTCTTAGTCAAAGCTGTCAATGGGGCAGCAATGGAAGAAAAGCCCTCCACAAACCTGCGATAGTAACCAGCCAATCCCAAAAAGCTACGGATATCAGTAGGAGTAAGAGGTTTTGGCCAGTTCTTCACAGCCTCAGTCTTCCTGGGATCCACCTCCACGCCATCGGACACAACATGACCCAGGAAGGTCACTGATCTCAGCCAGAATTCACATTTGCTGAATTTGACATACAACTGATGTTGTCTAAGTACCTGCAAGGTTAGTCTCAAATGTTGTTCATGCTCTTCCTTGGTCTTAGAGTAGATGAGAATGTCATCAATGAATACTATGACGAAAGAGTCAAGGTATTCACGGAAGACCATGTTCATGAGGTCTATAAATGCAGCAGGTGCATTCGTGAGACCAAATGACATGACTAAAAACTCATAGTGACCATAGCGGGTACGAAAGGCTGTCTTTGGGATATCTCCATCCCTAACCCTAAGCTGATGATACCCTGAACGAAGATCAATCTTAGAGAAGAAACTAGACCCTTGGAATTGATCAAACAGATCATCAATTCTGGGGAGTGGATACTTATTCTTTATAGTGACTTTGTTGAGCTGCCGATAATCGATACACATTCTAAGGGTTCCATCCTTCTTCTTTACAAACAACACTGGAGCGCCCCAAGGGGATATGCTCGGTTGAATGAAACCCTTGTCAGTGAGATCTTTTAACTGTAGCTTCAACTCTTTGAGTTCCGCTGGAGCCATTATGTAAGGAGGAATTGAGATTGGTTTAGTTTCGGGTTCTAAATTGATACCAAAGTCAATCTCTCGAAGGGGAGGGACTCCAGGTAAATCATCAGGGAACACATCTAAGAACTCATTCACTACAGGTACTGAGTCTATGGAAGGAATGTCATGATCTAAATCATTAACACTCACAAGATGACACAATAACCCCTTGGACATCATTTTATTGGCCTTAAGGTTAGAAATCAAGGGGTTAGGACGACTCGAATTGTACCCCTCCCAGACTAACTCTTCTTCATTAGGAAAGCAAAATCTCACCACTCTACTACGACAGTCCAAGCAAGCATAACAACTGTGAAGCCAATCCATGCCAAGAATAACATCAAAATCGTGCATGGGTAACTCAACCAGGTTTGCACACACAGTTTTTCCACTCACAACTATTGGGCAATCTTTGTATACTCTATGAGTTCTTACATTCTCTCCTAAAGGTGTACTAACCACTATAGGATCATGTAGAACTTCAGGCAATACCTCAAAAGTAAGAGTAAGCAGAGGAGTTACAAAGGAAAGTGTAGACCCTGGATCAACTAAAGCATAAACAGAAGTTGAGAATACTTGCAACATACCTGTGACCACATCAGCGGACTTCTCCTGCTCTTCTCTGCCCTTCAGGGCATAGAACCTGTTCCTCTTAGGAGGCTCAGCTGCTGCTGCACCCTGTGGGTTAGGCCTAGGCTAAATATTACCTCCAGCCTGACCTTTGTTCTGTGGGCAGTCTCTGACCATGTGTCCACTCTTACCACAACCGAAGCAGGCATTAGTGCCCTGTCTGCACTCTCACTGTGAGCTCGGCCACACTTAGCACAATTCTTCTTAGTACGCTGCATCTCACCTCCATTTCCCTTCTTGGTCTCAGGTCTGCCTCCATTAGGTGTAGCACTCCTCTGAGGATTAGAATTCCCAGAACTCTGTTGCCCCTTTTTGAACCTTGGCTGCTCACGGACGCTAAAGTTATTCCTGTGGCCTCCATGACTGGGTCCTGCCTGATCTTGAGGCCTGGGCCTCCTAGCATCACGAACACCTATTTTTCTGCGGCTGTCCTCTACCTGCTGGACATGCACCATCAACCTGGAAAGATCCATATTGTCATGGAGCATAGCAGATCGACACTCCTCCTCCAGGTCTCCATTGATTCCTGTGAGGAACCTGCTCATCTCATCCCTGCTGTTAGAAACCAGGGAAGTAGCATACCTGGGAGATTTCAACAAGGTTCAGTATTATTCTTATTCATGCTATTAAATACTTAGGGAAAAACAACATACCTTGATAGATTAAGAAACTTCAGGGAATACTCCCTAACTGTCATGGCGCCTTGTTTGAGGTTGATGAATTCCTCAACATTGGCCTCCCTCATCTCCCTGGGAAAGAATCTCTCCAGAAATGCTGTCTTGAACAGCTCCCATGTGACTGGTACTCCAACTAAGACACAGCTATCTTGCCACATCTTGCACCAAGTCTGTGCTACATCCTTGAGCTGATAGGGATCCAGCTCAGCCTTCTCAATGTCAGTGGTCCCCATAGCCACCAGGATCTTATGCACCTCATCTACAAACTCTTGAGGATCCTTCGATGTCTTAACCCCTGTGAAAATGGGAGGATTCATCCTCGTTAAATCCCTCAGTCTGTCAGCCATGCTACGGACCGGTGGGTTCTCCCTCTAAACATCCTGTCTGTTGACCTGGGCAGTCATAGCCTGGGCCTGCATGGTAATGGCCTGCTCCATTTGGGCCAAAGATGCCCGCACCTCAGCATCAGTCAACCCAGCTGGGTTAACTGGTATGGCCACTCCTTCAGCTGGAGCCTGGGGTAGATCTTGATTATCCCTAGCAGCTGCTCCTCCTCTCCTCTGACCAAATCCTCTCCTAGTGTTCATTCTCTGGAAAAACAAAAAGGATTGATGTTAGACACGCTCATAACACCAAGAATTTAGACATTTAGAAAAGCACGATAAGATCAGAAGAAGGGAAACATTCCTACGCATCATGCAGTCTCTAATCCAGGATAGTGGTGCACTTCACTACCATGACTTAGAAACTACTCAATGTGGTTGATGTGAACTTATTATTTTCGTACTTTAACCTAGTGCTCTGATACCAACTTTGTCACGACCGGAATCTAGACCCCAGACGAGACCGGCGTCGTTGACCTCTCAGAGGTCGCAGACAAGCCTACTTACGTCATTCTTACTTTACATAGGTTAATTTTAGCGGAAAATTTGAAACTTTTTTGTTTCCAAACATTACTTACTAAACACTTCTAGTACATTCATAATTCGTCCAACATCAACCATCTAAACATTAAGAGATAAACAAATGAAAGGAATAGTTTATTACACATAATTGTATAATTGCCAAAATGGCCCAATACATAGTCTGAAAGAAATAAGAAAGAAACGCTAGTGGAACATACTCCACTAGGTCAACTCCTAAACTAAGCTAGAACGTAAAATAGTAGCATCTTCGAAAGCATGAGGACCTACCAAAGCCGGATGAATGCTGAACGTCCGGATAACTGCAGCGATGATCCTGTAGCTCTACCGTCCACCTGTGCCTGCACCTAAAAATAGTAGAGTTTGTATGGGGTTAGTACACACTTGTACTAAGTTTGGGTATATGCAAGCACACACCAAGGACATGCATGAGAAAGAATAGCTCTTTCCTAACAACATGATTTTTGGAAGTCAAGTCAGTGGACTTGCCAAATTGAGATTAGGAAAGTTTCCTAATTTGGATTAGGAAAGTAAATGATCTTTCCAAATTTGGATTAGGAAAGTCAGTGGGCTTTCCAGATTGGGAATAGGAAAGTTATGCCATGAGAATAACATACATTATCATACTTTTCACATTTACACACATCACATAACATTTACACATAGCACATAACTTAGTTCATATCATTCGTTCATATGCCACGAGACCTTGGAATCATGGACTTGACATTAAGACATCCCAGAAATGAAGGCTCAACATATGGGACCTCAACTGGGAGTCTTCGTTAGCAAACACAGAGTCTGCTTCATTCATTCATACATACTTCATTTCATTTAGTTCATAGTCCAGTGTAACCACCGGTTATACCTAGGATGTAGTTTAAGACTTTCATTAGGTTCGTTGTGCAATGACCAAGAAGGACCTAATGTCATTACTTGAATCTAACTCATTTTTTGATTATCCTATCCTAACACCTTTGGTATTCATTCATTTTATTGTGTACATCATTTGAGGCTGGCCTCATTCATTCATTGGAAACTTTAACTTTAACCAACATAGATCATGTGAGCATCATGAAATCCAGTGTCTCCCCCACAACTAAAAGAGATGGAATCACCGGCCAAAGTGATCCAATAACATGCTAGCGTACATGGGAATTTAACCCCGCCAGATCCCTATATTGGCAGTATAGGTTCGAAGACTAGGAGATGTATGGAGACCCATACCCAGTAAGCCGGACAGTCTCATCTCATGAGAGTTACGTGAACCTTCGCCCTTCCCTAAAGAAGGCACACCGCTCATAGCTAGTCTATCGGTGCTACGTATAAAGTTCCATTTCATTCAACTCATACGTCATGGAAGCTAACTTCTAGTATGAGGACATCATAGATCATTAGATGATTTCTCATCTCATCATTTATATTAAGTGTGTTAAGCTCAATACTCTCATTAGAGTGTTCATAGAGACTGGTCTCTTCATTATCTTACACTCTCATAGGTGAATACATGTTGGTAACCTTTACTTAGGCTCATTTGAGATTACTCTCCTCATTTACATTAGCCTCATATCATGTTGTCACCACATTCATCATCATTTGCATCTTTGTTTTTCTTAGTTATTCACCTCTCATTACGTGTATGTTCATTTCGTCATATGCCAATGCACTTGGCCATTTGGTGTGTCTCACACCCTTACTTAACCCCTCTAGGGTTCATCATTCCACTTCATACATCTTAGGTTCACTTACTTTTGAACGTATGTTAGACTTAT
Organism: Solanum sitiens; assembly: GCA_016801875.1. Classification (NCBI taxonomy): domain Eukaryota; kingdom Viridiplantae; phylum Streptophyta; class Magnoliopsida; order Solanales; family Solanaceae; genus Solanum; species Solanum sitiens. The sequence continues at coordinate 581,347 of JABWTJ010000533.1, forward strand.
GAGTCTAAACACACAAGCCATGAGGCTTCATTCGTAGTTCGTTAAGTAATTCTTACATTCCTAAGATTATGTAGTACAAGACTTATGTATCTTGTAGTTATGCCAAGATCTTGAATTTGATCAAAGTAGGTGGCATTATTCTTGGATGATTTGTTCACGTATGACTTATGTATCATACGGAAGTTTGGGCAAGGAATCCCAAGTCTTGAATCAATTGAATGTCATTTACATTATTAATTGATTTTATTCTAATAGTCATAACATTTTAACTCTAAGTCAAATCACAATATTCACTTTGAAGGCTTACTTTTTTATTTTAAATTTCTCTTGCATTGGCCGATGGGTTGTGGGTTCAAGCCCCAACAACCCCATTTTCGTATTTCTTTTATTTGTTTCGGCTCATATGAGGCTTTGGGACCCGCGGTCGAGTCCCCTCAGCCACACTAAATTATTCTTTAATTTCCCTTCCCTTCCATTCGCTTAGGCCGAGAGGTTGTGGGTTCGAACCCCCACAACCTCTTTATTTTATTCTCCTTTTTGAAAGTTGACTTATTTGAGTTGACTGTGAGGTTGTGGGGTCGAATCCCCACAGCCTCATTTTATTTTTAAATTTATCTCCCTCATCCGCATAGAGGTCGTGGGTTCGAATCCCATCCCTCTCAAAAATTTTCTTTATTTTTCCTTTTCCTTGGTTTCTAACCGAGAGGGTGTGGGTTCGAACCCCACCCCTCTCATTTCTTATTTTCTTTTTCTTCACAGTTATTCCCCAACCAAGACAGGTTCGAATCCCCCTCACCACACGAATTTTCTTCTTCTTTAATTAAACCCTTTTTTTTATTTTAAAGGGGTGAGGTCTCGGGTTCGACCCTCAATGACCTCACCTATTCTTCCTTATTTTTCTTGACATTCTAAACATCTTAATTAGGTAGAGATATGTTAACATAATGCTGGAAATTTAAAGTAACCCCATTACTCATTTTTATTTCCATTTTTTAGTAAATTCATAGGACAATACATAGTTCATTTGGTATGTTCTTTAATACAATTTTTCACGAGTTCTTAACTAAGATGTTTACTCCTCAAATCAGCCAAACTTCATGTCACATGAACATCACATTTTTCTTCAATTGGAGTACATAAAACAACAACATAACATTAACAAAACTCAAGTCTCTAGGCCGAGACTCACACATGCCATGCATTTTTCTTTTCTTAATTCGAACACACACACATAGTTGTATTTTCATGAATTAATATACATCGAATACATTACATTCAGCACAAACATCACATAATCCTAAGTCTACCAGCATTCATACCAACCTACATTCGTTGGGAGCTAATGACAGGGACATGCAACAGGGGAATCAACCTTAGTTTTTGAGCCGAATATACTGAGTCCTAGGGGTCTCTTGGGAAAGGGACCAAGAGTAAGAAGACCCATACCTTTGTTTTCTTGTTAAATCTCCAGAATGCTGCCCAAGAACCTCTCCAAAAATCAGTCCAAACACCCACACTCACACCTCACCCGACTAGCGTAGTATGCTTTACTTAACGTTACCGAATTGCTTTCTCTTTTGTGTTTTGCTTGTGAATTCTTCAAGCATGAAGAATTTTTGTTTTCTTTCTGACTTTTGTTCACGTTTGCAGCCAGAGAGTGTGTGAGAAAGAGAGAGAGAAATCGTGTAAGAGAGTGTGGGAAAATGGGAGATAGAAGTCTAGTATAAGTAGGACTTTGTGGGTATGAATTAGTCAACTTATTAATTAATCAAAATTAATAAAAATCTGATTTGTTTTTCCTAAATCAGCTATTATTAATTATTTATTAAAAACTAAGTTAACACATTAAAATAAAAGCAAGTTAAATCTTGCTTCTAGTGGGGTTCGAACCCGGGTGACCCCATTTTGCGAAAATGGGTCACTTCGGGTTGCCCCACCCGAATTTCTTTATTTTTTTAACTTAATTAATAAAATAATTAATTACTCAGGGTAATTAAAATATTACCCTTGGCCTGGAAAAGACCATTTTAACCTTGGACCCTCAAAACTTAAAATTTCTTCTTTTGAGTCCGGTAAAAACTCTTTCGATTAAATCTTCGTTTTGGTGAGCCTCACATGGTTGGTTCCAACCTTTCCAAGCTCAATTAACTCCCCAAGTTAGTTGGCTTAGTCGTAGTAAGGGTTCTGAGGTCTGGTTCTACGCGTATCAATACGTGTGGACCTTGGTCTAATCGCAAGCATTCTTGAAACACCTAAGTCTTGATCCTATTCATTTTTAGGGTTGTTACATAAGTAGACTTCACAGGAATGAAGTGAGTAGACTTAGTCATCCTTTCAACAATGAACCAAATGGAATCATGCAGTTTCCTGGTCCTGGGCAGACCAACCACAAAGTCCATATTAATAGCCTCCCACTTCCATGTTGGGATCTCAATCGACTGGGTAAGACCTCCAGCTTAAGGTGTTCGGCCTTAACATGTTGGCAATCGGGGCACTCCTCCACAAACTTAGAAATATTTCTCTTCATACCTTCCCACCAATAGATCTCCTTGATATCATGATACATATTATTGGAACCTGGATTAACGGAATACGTGGAGCCATGAGCCTCTACAATAATATTAGGTCTCAGATTATCAATATTGGGCACACACAATCTGCCATGGTATCTAAGCACACCATCCCCCCTAGGGAGAATGATTCATTCAGCTTACTCAACACTGAGTCTTTCGACTCCATAAGTATTGGGTCGAGATGCTTCTTAGCTTAAACATCTACAACAAATGAGGATTCAGAACTGGAATGAACTGAAACACCCCCACTTGGTGTATCTACCAGCCGTACACCTAACCTAGCCAATTGGTGTACCTCATTAACCAGCTCTTTCTTCTCATCATCAATATGAGACACACTGACCATGCTCAATCGGCTCAAAGCATAGTCCACTACATTGGCCTTACATGGGTGATAGTGGACACTCATGTCATAATCCTTGAGCAGCTCTAGCCATTTCCTCTGACAAAGATTCAATTCTCTCTGTGTAAAAACATACTGAAGACTTTTATGGTCGGTAAATACATCAACGTGTACACCATATAAGTAATGTCTCCAAAGTTTTAACGCAAATACCACAGCAACTAACTCAAGATCATGGGTAGGGTAATTCTTCTCGTGGATTTTCAACTGTCTTGATGCATATGCAATCACCTTACCATCCTGCATAAGAACACATCCCAAACCTACTCGGGAAGCATCACAGTACACCACATACCCTTCACCACTCCTCGGCAATGTGAGAACTGGGGCTGAAGTTAGTCGGTCTTTCAGCTCTTGGAAGCTCTATTCACAAGTTTCAGACCACCCAAACTTGGCCTTCTTCTTTGTTAAAGGTGTCGATGGAGCAGCAATAGCGGAGAAGCCCTCTACAAAGCTGCGATAGTAACCAGCCAAATCCAAGAAACTCTGGATGTCCGTAGGAGTGAGGGGTCTCGGCCAGTTCTTTACTGACTCAATCTTTTTTGGATCAACCTCTACACCCTGGTAGGACACAACATGACCAAGGAAGGTCACTGATCTCAGTCAAAACTCATATTTGCTAAATTTTGCATACAACTGATGTTCCCTGAGTACTTGCAATGTCATTCTCAAATGATGTTCATGTTCTTCTATGGTCTTAGAGTATATAAGGATGCCATCTATGAATACTATGACAAAAGAATCAAGGTATTCACGGAAGACCCTATTTATAAGGTCCATAAACACGGCTGGTCCGTTAGTGAGACCAAATGACATGACAAGAAATTCGTAATGACCATACCTATTACGGAAGGCAGTCTTAGGAATTTCCTCTTGTCTCACTCTAAGCTGGTGATACCCTGACCGGAGATCTATTTTAGAAAAGAAACTTGAACCTTGGAGCTGATCAAATAGATCATCAATTCTGGGAAGAGGGTATTTGTTCTTTATAGTGACTTTGTTGAGTTGCCGATAATCGATACACATTCTAAGGGTTCATCCTTTTTCTTAACGAACAACACTGGAGCACCCCATGGGTATATGCTCGGTTGGATAAAGCCCTTATCAAGTAGATCTTTTAGCTGCAACTTCAACTCTTTGAGTTCAGCTGGAGCCATTCTATAGGGAGGAATGGAAATTAGTTTGGTTTTGGGATCTAAGTCAATACCAAAGTCAATTTCGCGTTCAGGAGGGATTCCTGGTAAATCCTCCGGAAAGACATCTTGAAACTTATTCACTATGGACACAGAGTCTATGGAAGGAACTTCATGTTCTAAGTCATTGACTCTAACTAAGTGGTATAAATACCCCTTAGATAACATCTTATTGGCTTTAAGATAGGAAACTATTTGGCCTGCTGGATTTGAACTACGCCCTTCCCATTCTAGCTCTAACTCATTAGAAAATTGAAACCTTACTACCTTGTTTCAACAGTCTATGGTAGCATAGCATTTATGGAGCCAATCCATACCCAAAATTATATCAAAGTCAAGCATGGTTAATTCTATTAGGTCAGCATAGGCAACTTTATCAAGAACAGTTATGGGGCAATATCTATATACTCTTTCAGCTCTAATGTTGTCTCCTATGGGAGTACTAACTAGAAAAGGTTCATGCAAGTTCTCAGGAAGCAAGTCAAATTTACTAAATACTAAAGGAGTAACAAAATACAAGGTGGATCCTGGATCTAACAATGCATACACAAGAAATGAAAAGACATGCAAGGTACATGTGACCACATCACCTGACTTCTCCTGCTCCTCTCTACCTTTCAAAGCATAGAACTTGTTCCTCTTGGGAGGCTCGGCTGCAGCAATAGGATTAGGCCGAGGCTGAGTATCTGCCTTGGCCTGATTCTTCACATGTGGGTAGTCCCTGATCATATGCCCACTCTTGCCGCACCCATAGCAGGCATTAGAACCTACCATACACTCACCTCCATGCAAACGGCTAGACTTACCACACGGCTTTCTGTCACGCTGGGCATTTCTATCATTGCCCTTCTTGGGGCCAGACTTGCCCCCTTTGGCATTAGTGTTCCTGAAAGGAGTAGGATTACCTGAGTGCTGGTGGCCCTTCTTGAACATGGGCCTGTCCTGGACTCCAAACGAACTCCTACCAGTGCTAGAACCATCCTGATCCGAGGGCCTAGGCTTCTTTCCTTCTCGGCCTCTCTTTCTTCGATGACTCTCCTTCACCTGCTGTGCATGTACCATCAACCTAGCAAGGTCCATGTTATCATGCAACATGTCTTCCCGCATTCCTCCTCCAGATCCTCCGATACACCAGTCACAAACCTGCTCATCTCATCCCTGCTACTGGATACCAGGGAAGAAGCATATTTGGAAAGTTTAACAAACTTCAAGGAGTATTCCTTGACTGACATACCTCCCTGACGTAGGTTGATGAACTCCTCAATCTTAGCCTCTGTCTGCTCTCTGGGAAAGAACCTCTCCAGGAATGCAGTCTTGAGAATGTCCCAAGTGATGGGGACTTCTGCTGGTTCTCGGCCATCTACCCACATCTTGTACCATTCCTGAGCTACATCCTTGAGCTGGTATGCGGCCAACTCAGCCTTCTCCTCTTCATTAACACCCATAGCAAAGAGAATATTGTGGACCTCGTCCACAAATTCTTGGGGATCCTCATTGGTTCTGGACCCGAAGTAGACTGGAGGATTTATCCTGGTGAAATCTCTCAGTCTGTTAGCCATGGTGCTAGCATGTAGGTTCTCCCTGGGAGCACCCTCTCTAATGGTCTGGGCTGTGATATCCTGTGCCTGAGCAGTGATGGCTTGGGCCATATGAACCAGTGCTGCTCTCACTTCTCCATCCGTCAACGCAGCTGAGTTGATAGGCACTTGCACTCCAGCAGCTGGGGCTTGAGGAGGAGCTTGGTTTCCCCCAGCAGCTGCTTCTCCAACTCTCCTGCCTGCATTTCTTCTTGTGTTCATTTTTCTACATGCACACACAAGAAGGAAGTTAGATGCTAGAATGACCTAAAATGTCAAAACTCTACACAACACGATAAAGAGTAGAAGAAGGTAAAATTCTTAACATCACTAAGTCTCTACATGGTTGTGGTGCACTTCACAACCATAAGCTAGAAACTACGCAACGTGGTTATTTTGAGCCTTAGTTCCTAGGTAATTTAACCTCGTGCTCTGATACCAAGTTTGTCACACCCGGGTCATAGACCCTAGATGAGACCGGCATCGTTAACCTCTCAGAGGTTGCAGACAAACCTCTTCTTAGCTTTCATCACAATCATACAATTAAATTTCGCTCAAAATTTAAAACTTTTTAAATTTACTGAAGTGTACTTAGACTTCATATAATTCTTGCATAAGGGTGATATCCTAACATCTCAAAATAAACAACCATCTATTAACAGATTGAACAATTGAAATGAAGAATTCATAATATCATTAATAGTTGCCAAACCGACCTTAATACAAAAGCTTGAACAAATGTTTGAAAGGAAACGCAGGGACATCATCCACTAGCTATGTCTAATCTACTAAAGTTAGAAAATAAAGCGTAGGCATCCTCGAACTCGAGGACCTACAAAAGTCTGGAGGTACTAGTCCAAACAGCTTCAACTGATCTTCAATCTTCTTCAAGGACCTGCACCTATAAAAATAGTAATTCTATATGGGTTAGTACACACTTGTATTAATTATGGGTGTATGTACATAAACACATAAGAACTATGTATGATCAAGGAAAGCTCTTCGTATAGCAACATGCAATTTAAGGAAAGTGAAGTCACTTCACTTTCCTAATTCGTTATTTATGAATCACGCTATGAATTGACATATTTTCATGCATTTAAAGAACACAACTCATTTTATATATGAACATAAGACCTTGGAATCATGAACATAATTTTAGAACAACTCAAGCAAAATTTAATATGTTTGCTCCCCTTAAGCCGAGAGCTCCCTCTCCCCGACTTAGTTTATTTTTCAGTCTTTTCTTCTTTTTGTTGTGTAGTGCAATGATCTCCTTTGATCCTATGTTTTACTTACGAGTGCAATGATTCATTTGACTACCCTACTTACAAGTTATTATTTTCATTCTTGTTAAATTGGGCATGAAGTCTTTATAAGCCAATCTTTATTGGCTATGCCCATTCTTTGATTATTTACATAATATATAGATATTGGGGTATATATTCATACTCCAATTGATGAGTCATTATGTTTTGCTCCCTTTATTGGCATAAACCAATAACTGTTAAAACTTCATTCTTATCAACTACTGATGATTTGATATACTTATGCTTTTGCTTACTTAGTTCACTTTGAACTTACATTTCTTCTTCTTTGATCTCATGTTCACTTTGAACATGCTAGGTTAACTTAGTATATTCTTTTAAGACTTCCATTGGGATCTTTCTGTGCAATGACTAAGAATGACTTACATCATTACTTAGTCTAACCTCACCCTTTGGTCATCCTATCCGAACACCCCTCATCTTCCTAGTTCTTTCTTTCTTTCTTTCTTTCTTACTTTCTTAAAGAAATCTTTAGCATTTAACCGACATAGATCATGTGATCTAACATGAAATCTAGTGTCTTCCCCACACTAAAAAGAGGTGGTTCATCGGCCAAAGTGAAATCGAATACTTCCTAGCTTTCTTAGGTGGATCCACTAGCTAGTAACCTATGCTGGCGACATAGTTCAAAGACTAGGAGAATTTGCAGATCCTTATCCACCTTTGTGGTAGTCTCATCTCATATGGATTGCATGTGCTTGCACAATCTCATTACTAGTCTATCGGTGCTTAGCTCAATTTATTATACTTTACAACTTTTAGAGTTGACTCATACACTATGGAAGCTTTCTTCTAGTAAAAGGTATGCTTAGCTCAATGGATGACTTGTCATCCCTTTCTATACTTGATGAATATGAACTTAAATCTTACATTATAATCATGGTGTTAATGAGACTTGTCTCACGATTTTTAACACCCTCTTATGTGAGTATCTGTAACATAATTGTTTAGGTACAAGTGAGACTTGTCTCACCTCCTTTAACACACCATTCTAGGTCAATTTCATAACTCATATGCTTTTATTTATTTCATTACTCACCTTATCTTGTTCAATGTTATTTGGTAGTCTTGTACCATTCTTTATGAAAGTTATAAGGATTTATTCAATGTGCTACTATGTTCACAAGTTCATTTAAATAGGGTATGTTGGGACTTGTCCCAATCATTGGCATACCCTAGGTTATGAGTTCATTGAGTTACTTCTTGTCAATTCAATCTTTAACATGTATTTGGCCTTACAAGAAGCATCATAATTTACATTGTCCATATAAGATTGCTATGACTTAGTGATTGGCCAATTCTATTACATATTTTGCAAAAATATTGCTGGCCAATTTATTGGCATAAACCAAACTTTCACTAAACATTTTTCATGATATTATCATTAGCCAAGTCAATTAACTTCATGTATATACTATAGTAATCTCATCATTTTTAAGCAAGCCAACTTTTAACCTTTGATTAGCCTATAAGAACAATTCATTGCTTAGTTTGGCCAAGCTATAAAGTTGATTTGGCATTGAAGATTCATTAACTAGCTTTGATTCTCATTCTTATTTCTTATTGGAAACATTGCATTCCAAACACTTACAAACATATCTATTGTAAACACACAGAGTAATCGAAACCTTCATTCCTTTCAATAGTAAACTGAATTTCATAAATGACTTATAACAATTTCATCTTCTTGAACACAATTAGGCATTACAACATTCCTTATCTCATGTAAATGATACTCTAATCATATGAATCTAACCTATAGGTCTCATTCGACATTATCAAATCACAGAAACCTACACATAATGATAAGTTTGCACCACATGCAAACAACATGCTCGAGATTTGAATTATACATACTACTAGAATCGGAAATAGGGAGAACTAGGGAGATGAACATTCGACAATTTCATTGGGAACAATTCTAGTTTCGGTTTTCTTGAATTCAAAATGTTTGAAAAGACTCTTGGGGAAATAAATCCAAGAGATAAAACCCATACCTTACTGTAGAATTGAATCTACGAAGATCACCCTGTTCTTTGCACGAAAATCTTGAAGAATTGCCTTGAAATCGCCTAAGGAGAACCGAGAGTATTTTTCTGTTTTTTCTAACGTTTGTTCACTATTTTTCAGTCGTGAGTTTCTAATGGATAAACGTGAGTCTAAGTCTTAGGAACTGAATATTTACTAATTCAACTTAGGCTAATTAACTTAATTAAATAAATCAATTAGATAATTACAAAAACGCCCCTCCTAAATTGACTAATAATAGGAGAGCATTTGACTTAGCCAAATTCTGAAAATTTGGTAAAGGTCTCGGGTTTGACCATGAATTTAAATTAATTAATTAAGTTGCTAATTTAATTAATTAAGTGACCTAGTGTAATTAGTAAAGTACCCCTAAGTCACTAGGACCATAACCAACCCCTTTGGACCATCCTAGGTTAGGTACTAGGATGTTTCTTTAGTTAGCTACTCTGCTAGTGTCACCCGGTTAGGTCTTAGGATTTTGGGCACACTAGTTAGTTCATTTTTGTTAGTCCTAGGTTATTTCTCTAGTTAGTAAGTTAGTTAGAGCCTAGGATTGGTTAGGAATCTTGGCCCCACGTGGCTTAACCCGACGCATGCCGGCCCCCTAACCGTCATTACCGAATTGGTTGGGCTTGGTCGCTTGGTCTCTCAGCCGGTAGCACATGTGCTTGCACATGTGTTGCCGTGCACTTTCCTAACCCTGCACTCTGTAGTTTGACTTGGAAAGTTCACTTCTTGTCGCAAGGATCCTCACTATGTCCTTGGGCACTGCTTAATCTACATGATCATTCTAAATGATCATGTGTTATGGTACCTAGGCTTGACACTTGGATGCCTCGTACCTAATGTGTGTAAGCGATGAAATTAAAAATTTTAGCTTAGGATCTTCATTGCAGGTACAATTCCTAAGCAAGCTTGGATTGGAGTATTTGAACATCAAAGTGTATTTTAAGGTATTTGTTAATACATAGAAATTGGCTAACACCCTTAAGCCAATATTCTCTAACATGCCCAATATTACTCAATATTGGGAATTGGGATGCCTATGTACCCCAATACATATTCTTAAAACCTACTAGACTCTTCACTAGACAAGTACATTTTCTGGAATGTTACAGTTCATATCATAAGGAACCGGTTGCAAACAGCCTATTGTCGGTAAAATTTCTTATGTCGATCATAGGAGAAGGGATTTGGAGTTTGATGAAGGTAATAAGGTGTATTTAAAAATTTCACCTATGAAAGGGGTGGTTAGATTTGGCAATAAAGGGAAGTTGAGTCCTCGTTAAGGTTGCCTATGAATTGAAACTTCCTAGTGAATTGGCTTCGGTTCATCCAGTTTTCCATGTTTCCATGCTTAAAAAGTGTATTGGTGATCCCGAGTCTATTCTTACTATTGAGGGTCATAGTGAAGGATAACCACTCTTATGAGGAAGTTCCAGTTCAAATTCTTTATAGGCAAGTCAAGAAGTTAAGGAATAAAGAGGTGGCTTCCGTAAAGGTGTTATGAAAAAATCATCTAGTTGAGGGTGCAACATGGGAGGCCGAGGCCGATATGAAGTCCCGTTACCCTCATCTATTTGATAACTAAGGTTAGTAGTTCTTACTAATAATGAAAATAATGACAAAAAATTGAAGTTGCTTTGATTTAGGTGAAGTCTTGAAAAATGTACATTTTGAGTAGCTTTATAGCGACTTACAGTGAACTTGTACATTTGAACTTGAAATTTTTGCTCTTTCGCTTGTTTGAGTTATCTTGTGAATTTTGATATGATGAGTCTTTATGAAATGATATGTAGCATGTTGGTAAGTTGAACTTTGGCTTAATTGACTCATGTAAAGCATGTTGAGATCATGTTGTTGTTGTGAGAAGGATATTCCTCATAATGTAATGTTGAGCCTTATGTGTGGTAATTAAAGTTTTGAATTACCTTGTGTAAGTTATATGATTGATGTTGCTATGTAAATTTGTTGGTTGGGCTTCTAGTCTTGAGTCTATTCCCTCCTTCTAAAGATTTTTAGTGTCATTCGGGGATGAATGTTCCTAAGGGGGGGGGGATAATGTAACACTTCGAAAAACCAAGACGTGTCTTAAAGACTAACATAAGCGTTATAAGGTCTAGACATTGTTTTAAGTCCTATTTTAATGTTTATAAGTCATTTAGGAAGTTTAGAAACCAAAACGTCCAAGAACGTCCATGACGTCCGGAAACTAGTTCTAGGAGGTACTAGCGCGCCTAAGCCTATTTGACTAGCTTTTAGGGGTCAAAAAATGGTGAAAATTTGTGGAAGGGTGTATAACATGTTTTTAAGTCAATTCGTGGTTGAAAAGTCCGGGTACGACTCCCCTAGGACCAACCAAGGGACCTTGAGGAGGACCCTTGCACGTTAGAGTCAACACTGCCTGGGCAGTGTGCACCCACGAAAGGGCAATCGACGGGGCGTGTGTTGATCGACGGGGCGTCAATGCCAACCGTCGACCAAAACTTAGCCAATTTGTTGAAGGCTCTCACCTGCACAGTCTTTGACAAGAACGATGGATTTGCAGCACGGAGGAGGGCTGGTCCGTCGACTGACCAACGATCCGTCGATCGTGGTGTCGTCTCTGACACTGCAATTTTCCTGCATGTTTTAAGTTAAGTCTTAGCTAATTAATTAAGAGGTTTGGTGGTTAGTTAGGGGATTAGAGAATCCTACTTAATTTAATTAACCCCCATATAAAGACCCCAACCCCATTAGTCTAATTACAACTCTCAAAACAAAACTCTCTTCCTTCTCTCTTCTTTCTCTCTCTATTGGAAGACACCATTGAAGACTAGCTAGGGGAGGGATTTGGGGGCTGTAAAGGGACTATTTCACCATCAAATCTTCATCTAATGTTGAGGTATGGGATCTTATTCACCGTTGAGACCTCTTTCCTCAAAGGGTTCCTTCAAAAGTATTTTCAAAAGTTGCGTTTTCATGTGGGTTCTTTTCAATCTCGAAAATTGTGTTATGAATTGGTTTGTTTATGTTTTATATTGGATAATATGAATTGATTAACATGTATTCGAACCTAGTTATGATATATCTCGATGGTTTGGTCTAGTTTGTAGAAGATGACCCTTAACCCTTAACCCTAGGTTTGATCTTGACATGAATTAGGTTGTATTTGATTCAGTTGATTTGGTTATTGGTTGAATTACTATTATATAATGTTGTTACATTAATCATGAACAAATTATACTGATTTGTAGTGTTTCATGCTAGTTCTTGAGAAGATGATCTAGGTTAGGAAGTGAATTGACCTAAGTATCTTGTATTAAGTTATGATCTAGTATTGAATTGTGATGTAGTGATTCTTCAAGTCTTGTTATCATGTTGATTATTGACTTATGATGATGTATACCAAAATTGGGTTGAATTGAGGGTTTATGGCAAGACCTTGATGATGAACTATGAAGGAGACTTGGTAAGTCTTATGATCTCTATACTTTACTTCAAATTGTTGTTAATTGTGATTAAGTCATGATATTGTATTGTAGTAAACCTTGTATTAGGATTGATAGGGTTGTATGATGTTGAATTGAAATGTCTTGATTATGATTGTGAGGTTGATTAAGATGTAAATGTTATAAGGAGGATGAATGATTTACCAATGTGCCTTATCATGATCTGAAATGTTAATGTGTTAACCTCACCTATATGAATTGTAATGAAAGGACTTATACTCATGCAATTCTTATTGAGCTATGATGATGATGATGTTATACAAGGGTTAGACCCTATGACCTAAACTAAGCTATGATTGATAATAAAGGCTTAAAGACATTTCAAAAAGGGACTCTAGCTTAGCACCGAGTGAACTAGATTGAGGAGTGTCCGTTCCCACTTAGGAAAGGTAGGATCACTAATATACTCTTGACATTGGCGACTACAATGCATGTAGCATAAAGAGGGTCCCAATTATATCTCCTAGTTCTTGAACAATGTTGTCCTCATAGGAATACTAGCTAGTGGATCCACGTAGTTGCTATGTTTTATGTTCTGGTAGTACCTTGGCAAGTAGTCCGCATTCCTTCGGTATAGGGTTTTATGACACTGGATTCCGCACTAGCTCATGCGGTCAATGTCGGTTAGGGAAAGATGTTCCCAAAAGGTAAAATGAATTAAAGGATTGAACTCTAACTAAGATGACCAAAGGGGTCTAGCTTAGTCTAGGTAGGGGTATGGGACTCTACCTAAGCATTACACTAGTTAGCCTTGAGGGGAGTCTTGGGAGGATGTTCTTATGTATGAATATGCTTATAATGCTATATGACATATATATGATGAACTTGAACATTGTTGATATTATATGTTGATTAGTTCACTTATGAATATGTGTTGGTTTATATTGTTAAAGTAAGATGATATGTACACCTAAGTGCCATGCTATGTGAAGTAGGATGTTAGTCATGATTCTTCTTGGGTTACTTGATTGAGTAAGATTATGGGGCTTTACTTAGTCATTGCATTTGTTGACTTGATAGGGGTTCATGGGTAATTGACTTGTTTTGGTTATGTTGAAATGCATTCTTATTCATGCTTATTGTTAATATGACTTGATGATAAAGTTACATTGAGTATGTATTTACTTATATGATATGTATGATTGACTTGACTAGACTTGATGTTGTAGTCTTTGTAATGTATATGCCTATGACTTAATGAATATGCAATATTGATTGGTATGGTCTTGTTGAATATGCATAAGTGTTTTCAAAGTAAATTGCATATCTTTATGAAAGGTCCTTTTTCTTAGCATGATTTCAAAATATGTGTGCATATGGTCTCATACTTAGTACAAGTGGCGTACTAACCCCATTTCTTTCTTTTCCCCAACATTTCAGATTCCGTTCATTGAAGTGTTTTGGCAGGTGACTTGAAGAAGGCTTGGATCTCTTATTCATCCAAGTAAGGTAGGTCCTCATTTTTGGAGGGCGATGCCACTATCTAACTTATGGAGTTCGCTTTTTAGTTAAAGACTATTATATTTCTTTCTTTCCATTTAGTATGAAACATTGTATAGCCCATGTGAGGCATTCTTACTTGATGTATGGGCTATGCCCAAGTTCTTACAATCTTATTAGATGGTAAACTCCGCAATATAAATATCCTTGATCTGGTAGCTAAAAGTCCAATTCTGGTCGCTAAAAGTCTAATTTCTATTCGCTAAAAGCCTGCACTAGATATCAACACTTCAACTAGTTTGATTAAACTTCGAATTTGTTCGAATCCCCGTGCATGCGAACGAGATATGCAACCCTACCAAATTTGATATTCGAACTCAACCGAGCAGTCAAACTTTTCATACGAGTTCATCTCAGCCAAAAATGGGTCCCATACCCGAACTCCTTTTTATGCACAAATCCATAAGGGGGCTCGGAATATGCATGGAAGCCTCGGGATCCAAACAAAGGGTTGTTCCAGATCAAATTCAACATTTCAGAGCTAATCGCATTGAAGGAATTCACATCCAAACTCGTTTGCTTAAAATGTCGACTAAAGTCAAACTTAAGCCTTAACTTGAAAGTTAGAAAGCCTAATCACACAGACTCACACTGAAAGCTTCGGAATTCATTCCGACCATTATACTAACCTACAATGACCCTTTTAGAGCTCATGGAATCGTCATAATTGAATTCTGAGGTCATATTCTTGAATTTTGATCAAAACTGATCGTTAAGGTTCAAAAGCTCCAAAACACTAAAACTAGTGTTTTGGACGACAAAAGGTGACAAGGTCCTGCCTCGCCTCGCGACGAAGCGCTTACCTTTTTTAATTAAGGCGTCAATTGATACCAAAAAATTAAAATATTTAATTGCATATATAAATATCCCAAATTTCAATAGCAATAACATTCATTAGCATATTTCATTTGTAAAATTAATAGTAGATGTTAAATGTCTAGAACTTGAATGACTCAATAATTCATAGGACAATTGACAAGCAATATTCCAATGTCCTTTTTCTTACCATCAGGCGTCATTGAATTCACTATTTCTGAACAAACAAATATTATATTAATTAGTATAAACTAAATTGAGTAGTGAAAAAAATAAATATAGAAGGATTGATTTTTTTTAAAAAAAAATATAGGCAGAAACAGAATGACAAACAATTCATTAGCTATAAATTGAAAAAGAAAAACAGAGCCATGTGCCACTGTTTGAAAAAAAAGAGTAGAGAGGAAGAGAAAAAGAAGAACAAGAAGAAGAGGAGTAACAGAAGAAAGAACAATTAAAGAAGGAAAAAAAAGAATAATAATGTTCTTGAGAGTCGCGACTTGCGATGCAAAGGTCTGTGTAGCAGCGAAGGCCTCGTCCTCTCGAAAGCTAGAGAGTCACGATTGAAGATGAAAAGAGATCGTTCAAGTCGCAATAAAAAGAAGAGAATCCCAGGTTTACAAAAACACCAAAAAAGCCCTAATTTTGCCATTTAATTAATAAATCTGACCTTTTAAAAAAAAAAAAAAAGGCGACGCATGGTGCTCCGCCTTGCCATATCGCCTCTCGCCTTTCTGAAATCGCATCGCGACCCCTATAATAGGGGACGAGGCATCGCCTCTCTCTCGCCTTTGGCGACATGGCGAGCGCCTTTCATAACACTGGCTAAAACTCAGATAAAAACTAAATGAACCAGGTGACTAAACTATCAGTCCTAGCAAGTCATTAATGACTTGGGGTCACTACAGGAATGCTCTAACTGACGAACATGATTTGTAAACACAAAAATGACATGAAGATCGTTACAACATTCGTAGTCCGTGAAAGTAAGAGTCAAGAAGTACTTGAAGGCTCAAAAAAGGCAGGAAACAGCTCCAGCCTATCATGCTCGATCTTCCAGGTATCCTTATCAATTGGACGATGCCTCCAACGGACCTTAACCATAGGAATGGATCTCGAGCGCAAGTGTCACACCTGGCAAGAACGGCAACCTACTCCTCCATGAAGGTCAATCGATCATATATTATATACTAAAAAATTATTAAGTATAAGCATGCAACTTAGTTTAAACAAAATAGAGTAAAGTCAAGAGATGGACCTTTACAAATTTTAATCTTGAACCTTCGTAGATATTTTCTAGAATCAAGAACCGCACATGAAACTCGAAAAAGGACTCAAACTTGATATCACTAATTCTCAAACTCTATTCGTTTTAATAAAAGGGTAAATAAAGGAAGATTTTTTGTTGTTGTGGTGGTGGTGGTGGTGGTTTATGCGTGTATGTTGTATTTGAATTTCTCTCTTGAATTATCTTGTGCGTAGAGTATATATAGGCATATAGTTGCTAAAGATTAGGGATTGTGTAGGAGTGATATTTTAGAGTTTGAGTAATTTTAAGATTGTGTTTTGAGTTTTATTTGCAATTGGAGATAAATTTTTATGGGATTTGGGATTATTTTTTGATGAAATTCTAAAGGGATTAAGACTATTTTTTGAAAGATTTTTCCCTTTTTTTTTTCTTTCTTTTTCTCATTTTTTTTTTTTGCATCTTTTCCTTCTTTTATTGAACATTTTGTTTTATTTTTTCTTCATTATTTTACACGTTTTTGTTTCTTCCTCTTTTAACCTTTATTACTTTTGCCCCTTTTTTTGAAAAAAAAGTTTGTTCTTTTTGTACGTTCTTTTTTTTCTTTCTTTTACTTCTTCTTCTTTATTTAATTCTTAAAATAATTAACTTTAAATCAATTACATATATAAATATATATATATATATATATATATATATATATATATATATATATATATATTTATATATATAGATAGATAGATAGATAGATATAGATATAGATATATATAGATATATATAGATATATATATCTATATATATATATAGATATATATATAGATATAGATATATATATAGATATAGATATAGATATAGATATATATAGATATAGATATAGATATATTGGTAGTATTTCATTCTTTTAAAATAATAATAATAATATTAAAACAAATATATCCTTAAAAGACATTTTATTTTGTAGTTTTGAATAATTTAAAATAAATTCACTAGGAAGAAGTAAAACCTTATACAATTAAATTTTAACCTACAAGAAATAATTTAAGTAATAAAATAGTGTAAAATGTTGGGTTCGATCAAAACTTATTGTTCACACTGACCTCGACACTAGTTGTAGGTGCTACTTGTGGAGCTACTTGTGGAGCGCAAATAATCTGCCTACGAAAAGGGAAATCTCTCTACGAGTGATCCAACTCTCCACAATCAAAATAACTTGGGGATGATCGACTACCAGAAGAACGTCAACCATAGTCTGAAGCACAAGAATGGGACTCATGTCTCTGACTGGAGCCTGGAGCCAACCTCACTCCGGCTATACCAGTCACCCTTTGAAATTTGTGATGAGGACTATACAGGCTACGTGACTGTCGAATCCTATCATATGTGTCTTTTGACCTGTAACATGATCTGTTGTAGCTGCCTTCGTATCTAGCTCTCTTGTCGCTGCCCTTTGGGCCTCACGATGGAGTTGCTCAATAGTGGGGGCGTGATCAACAATCTCCAGAAAGGAACGATCCACGAAGATCATAGATTGACGCTCAATCCGTAGCTGGAACCTCAATCCAGAAACAAGCATCATACTCTCTCCTCCTCCTCATTAGAAAGAATCATAATGGCATGGTGGGAGATGTAAGGTCTCTCAAAATGAAGTAAGGTGCTTAGATCCTCACATGTGCCTAAAAAGGTTGAAATATGTTAAACAAGTGTTTTACAGTATGCATACTTTTTTTAAGTGATTTGGATGTCAAATGTCCAAGAACGTCCGATGACATTCGAAAGTTAGCCTTGAGATGTGCATGTGTGTCTTGGTGTGCCTTGGCATGTTTTACGTGTTCGTTTTAGTTGAAATTGATATGGAAGGTCCCTAACTTATATATGATCGTATTTACATTGGAAACGTCCGGGTATGACTCCCCAAGGACCACCCAAGGGGTCCTTGAGGAGGACCCAAAAGGCTGCCTAGACACTACCTTGGCAGTGTCAATCGACGAGCCAAGAACAACGCCCCAGAGCCAGGTTGACGCCCCGTCGCCTGGAGGGCATAGCCACATACTTATCCTGGGGAAGCCTAAGCCCAAGTGTTGAGCCTCATACCCAAACGGCGGTTGCTAGTACGACCCGTCGATGGGTCTACGAGGCATAGCTTGATGGCCGTCGATGGTGCCTGCATTCTGCTGCAACGCACTATTTCAACAAAGGGGTGAATGAGAAATTCACCCCACGTTCCTAAATTACTATGGAAGGTAATTATGGGGTATTTTAGGTATATTAAGTTAGTTAATAACATGAAAACCCCATTCCCAATTCATTCTTCAAAAATTAGACTTCCCTCTCAAAACAAAACCTCTCTAGAAACCTCCATTGGAGATGAAACTCAAAAACAGCCATGGTGATGGATTGTCAAGCTTTGTTCATCAAGTTTTCGTGGCTTTCTCCTATAATGAGGTATGGTAATCCTTCATCTTTAGATACTCATTCATCTAGAGAGTTCCTTCAAAGCTTTTCAATAAGATTTCATGATCAAACCTTCAATCTTTCAATCTAGCCATGGGTTCCTTCTCAAAACGATTTCAAAAGCATGCTTATGATGAATTATGGATTATCTACTGTTTATAATGAGGTTTTCAATCCAATTTCATGATGAACGCATGTTCCTCCCAATTTCTCAATTTAGCCTTTATTGTGGTTATTGTGATCTTGCTGTTAGGATGATTGTAGTATGATTCGATTGTGACAAATTGATTATTATTACTGCCTTCTATGTATTTTGATGGTGTATTATGGGTAATTGATCAATAAGGATCAAGGTTTGAAGATTTGGTAAGTTTGACCTATATTCCTCCACCTTCTATAGAATTGATGATGTAGTGTGCATAATGTGATCTTGATCCTATGATGGTTGAAGCATGATTTCGATTATGTTATTGCACTTTTAGATACTTCCTTATATATGAATTATTGATTAATTATGAGTATTGATCAATGATGATCAAAGTTCGGAGAATTGGTGAGTTTGCCCTACTTCCTCTACTTTTCAATAGAATTGATAGTTGAATTGGCCTTGTATGGCATTGTGTGGTATGGTCAACTTATGGTGGAGGTGTTTACATTCTTTTCAATCATTCTATATGTTGATCATGTCCTTTAAGGCAAGTTATGTATTATGTATGGTGGTTGTGATGATCACACAATGTGAAGTGATATGCCTACTCTATTAATCTAGTATCATGTGCTAGGTGCTAGTGGTGTCTTCAACATTTCAATGAAGTTGTTAGGGTTAGGTTTGGTGTATGCAGTGCCAATGATGAATTTCTAATGGTGAATGAACCCTACCTATGTACCCCAATATGAATGTGTGATCTTAGCCCAATGTTAGGAGTCTAGCATGCAAATGTTGAAGTTGTCTTGTCTCCAATGCTATTATGTCGTGTGTGGTCTATGCTTGAATGTGCATTGTGGTCTTAAGAGGGCGTCTACCTCAATGTGATGTTGATAGCTATTTTGTGATCATGTTGACGAATGTACACACACTCACACCTCATGCATGCTTATAGGTAGTATAGGTTCATGGTGTCTAATGAAAGGATAATTCTCATATGCACTCATGTCTACTACTATGCATGTAAAGTATATGTACATGAAATATGTTATGTATCTTAATTAGGATGACTTGATAGATATACTAGTGTAGGCAATGGTATGGGCCTTTAACTATACATTGCACATGTCTACCTTGATAGAATAGTTCCTAGGGTGATTACTCTATGTACATGAGTATGAATTCATGATTAAGCCTATGAACATGAAAGTATATGATATGATGAAGTATGAATATATGTAGTATCTAAATGTGTTTATGTGAAAGGTCTTCTCATGTAAGTACGCATATACACACATGAATGCATATAATGAAGTATGTATGATAATCTAGTAAAGAGGGAGTCTCTTGAAAGATATTCGCAATTGTACTTTAAACTAGATTATGCTTGAATATCCTATGTCTATATGAAAGGTTTTCTCACATGATTTAGACTGATTAAAGGACATTCTCAACTATAATCTATGAGCTAATCATATGAGGAGTTAGACCTCCTAAAGCCATTTTTATGAAGTAAAGTTAATAAAGACTTTCAACAAAGGGAACTTAGCTTAGCATCGAGTGAACTTGAAGATGAGGGGTGCCCTTTCCCAATGTGGGAAAGCTTGTTCACCATAGCCCTCACGAGGTGGATAACTACAATGCCCAATAGGCATAAAGAGGGTTTCCATATATACCTCCAAGTTCCATAACTATGTTGCCCCATAGGATCTAGCAAGTGATATCACCTAAGATGCTAGCATGATATTCATATCTTACCTTGGCAAGTAAGATACCCTCTTTTGGTGTGAATGGATGACACCAAATTCCATGTTTGGCTTACATGGTCTTATTGTCGGTTAAGGCTTGGATTTTCCCTAAATTAAAATGAACAATGAAAGTAAAGTAATGGACCCTAACTAGGATAACCTAAGGGAAGATGCTTAGTGTAGGTGAAGGTATGAGACTTTACCTATGCATTGCACAAGTAGCTCTTGAAGGGAGTTCTAAGAAGGTGTTCTATATGTATATGTGTATATGTCCTTTATGCATGACATTATGGTATTGACCTAATTGTATGTTAATATGCATAGTATGAGTTCCATTGTGACTATATGATAAAGGTCTTACCTTGAATATGCATGATGTTGGTCTTACTTGTCATATAATAAAGGTCCTACTTATGTATGTAGTTGACTATACTTGTAATGATTGATGTATAAAGTAAATGATAGGCTTGTAGTCTCTTCGTGAGTTTACTAAGTATGTGCGAGGTTATGGGACTTCACATGTACATTGCACTAGTAGGCTTAGATTGGGAATATGAGTAAGGTCTTGTGATGTCTATATGAAATGAAGTCCAAGTATGCTATTGTTGACTATTGCCTATTATGATGTTGTTGGTAGTGTTGACTTGCATGTGGTCTTGAAGTGAGTCTTATATGTGGTTCATGGAACATGTTGGTTCATATGTGGAGTAGGTGTCTTAGGATATGCTATGTTCCTATGAATGCCTATGTTTACGTAAATGAAGGTTATGTGAATGTTAACCTTGGTGACCTTAAGGTGATGCTTGAGTGTGGGTAGTGGAATAGGAAACTATTCATGTATTGAACCAAGGGTTACTAGAGGTTTACTTGGGGGTTAAAGACTTAAGGTAAACGATAAGATTGTGTTATGATATGCTAAATTAGCTTTAAATGAATAATGTGGCTTTATGTGATGTTATGAATAGTTTACATGCTTATGTGAAGTATATGAGCTATGTTGTGCTTATTATATAAATGTTTTTATGAAATTTTACTAAAAGGCATGATGCATATTTTTCTAAGAAAAATATCCTTTTTAAATGCATGTTTTTGCATGGTTGTCATACTTAGTGCATTCTTGTACTAACACCATTCTTCTTCACCTTTTTTACACAAAGTGTAGGTTATGGATGCTTAAAGGATGTCTCTAAGGTGAAGGGCTTGATATGTGTTTTCCAAGTTCAAGGAAAGGGATCCTTAAGTTCAAGGATTTCCTATGTTATGTTTTATCCAAAGTTATGCAATAGCTTAGTTAATATTTTATGTTGTAAGTGTCGTGTCCCTATTATACTCTAATGATGTTGAGTCTCAGATGACAAAGATACTTAGAGTCTAATTATGTATTACAATATTTTATATAAATAATGGAAGTGATGTTCTAGCATATGATATGTTATGAAGGTTTTAAATTTTCCGCTAAATTTACCTATGAAAATGCGATGAATGATGACTATGAGCTTGTATAAGACCTCCAAGATATTAAGTACGCCATGTTACTTCTAGGGAATGCTCCCCAGTCGTGACAGGAGAGCTCATGGAACCTTGCCTCATACTCTAACACAGTCATGGAGCCTGCTCCAACCTAGAGAAATGATCCTGGAGGTGATCTCTCTAACACTGCAAGGGATGAACCTAGCCAAAAAGCCCTAAAACCCCCCAGTCCAAGTGACCTGACCGGAGGGAACAAACTGACATAATCTGAATGAAGGTATGTCAAGACTGTCTGGTTGGCCCATCTAACTGATAAGTAGTGAAGTTGGCTTCTCTCGACTCCACTAGTCCCAAATGCATAAAGCTGCTCCTGGCAAGTAGTTAGAAACTCATGGGCATCCTTATTCATAGCCTGAGAAAACCTCAAAGGTGAAAGCCTGAGAAACACTCCAAGCGTGGTTTAGGGTTTGGGCCTTGATAATAACAATAAAAAAAAAAAAAAAAAAAAAATAATAATAATTATAAATAAAGAAACAAGGGTCAAATTATTTTTTAACTTTGAAATTTAAAATTGATATACCATTTGGTTTTAAAATAATGCATACATATATCCTTTTTATTAAAAAAAACAACTCAAATATATCTTTTTAGGCTGACAGAAGTGAAAACTTAATTTAATTTTTTTAATTATTACAATAAGAATAAAATTCACATAGGGGTACATCTAATTCATTTCGCAAAGTTCAAGGGTAAAATGAAATGTAAAATTTTTTGTTAGTTTAATATGAAAATTACGACTCAATATAGGTTCATTTGCTTAGATGTATTCTTATTTAGGTTGAACTAGAAAAATTACCCGCGCTTTGCGGGGGAATTTAAGATCATGAAATTTATAAAAATAATACTTAAAATCTAACAGTCATTAAAATTAAAAAACTATATTATTACATACAACATAACGTAGTAGCACACATTAATAATGTAAAGGAGAATAAAAATTATAACATCTTATCATTTATGTATCCTTAATAACATAAATATATATTAATGACAGTAAAAATACTTACCAAGATCTGTAACATAATCAATAATGGCAGTAAGTCACTCAACAGGAGCAAAGTACACAAATATTTAATTGTGAAGAAGAAGTAAAAGAAGAAGTTAAGAATTTTTGTTATTATAAATGAGAGGAAATTCTTCTATTTATAGACAACAAAGGGTAGTGTGAATAAAAATTTATTGTGCTTTATCGGAAAGATTACAACTATTTGGAAAAGTTCCAATCCTTTGGAAAGGTCACAACCTTTCATAAAAGTCACAACTCTTCATAATAGTCGCAACTCTTTATTAAAGTCGCAATATTTCATAAAAGTCACAACTTTTCATAAAAGTCGCAACTCTTCATTAAAGTCGCCACTTTTCATAAAAGTCGCAACTCTTCATTAAAGTCTCAAATTTTCATAAATCTCACAACTTTTTCATGAAATGCGAAAGCTAGTTTGGTAAATAAATAAAACTAAAAGAGAATTCTGGTGTGTGGTGGCTCCATGTAGGGGCCTAAGGTTCTCTTTTATATATATATATATATGATCATATTTTTGTTCATTTGATTTTCACATTATTGTTCATATTTAATTATCTTTTTCTAAAAAATGAACGGGCACTATTTGAGATCTGATAAAAAAAAATATAGAAATAGAGTGATAATGAGAAGTGTAATAGACAATTGTGTTTAGTCTATTGATAAATCATTGAAATATACAAAAAAAAACGTGAACACTATTAACGAGCAAAGTTGCATATAACATAAAATGTAGTTAAATTTTTTAGTTGAGTGTGTTCTTTTTTTTAAAAATAATATACATTATACTTAAAGCAATTATATTATAAGAAATTTAATGCCGTATTCAAGACTTTTTATAAATGTCTCATGATTATTAGCATTTATTTAAAACATATAAGTCCAAAATTATATTCATATTTATTTTCTTGAAAGAAAACATATACATAGTAGTATGAACATATGCAATTTTGTTCGTCGATTACATTTACGAAAAATTCAATTGGAAATTTTTTAGAACTCATACTTACTTCAATTTACAATATTGTGTATTACTAACTATAAACATAATTTTTATTAGAGAAATATTTATTTATTATTATTTAGGTAGAGTTTAGTTGTTTGCTTCAATAGAAAGTCATATTAAATGAAAATTGAATATCTTTTTTCTCATAATCTATATCGTAATTATGTATTATTATATTTTACATACATTAAAATGATGTAATCTAGTACACTTTATATATGGTAGCACATTGTAGATCATATAAAATTATGTAGTTCATAATTGTTGACACTAATTAATCGCAACCCAAAGATTGCGCGTTATAACTATTAAACTAATTATGGTCATAACTTTCTTGTAATCAAAGTAAATATTAATTATGCCAAAATTGAATCATTAAAACATTGTGGCTATATCACTTAACTAATTTTATAATTTTTTCTACAAATGATAGTAAAAATATATATATTTAACTATAATATTTTGTTTGAAATAATTTTATTAATACTAAAAGATCACTACTACTAAAATAACTTTTATTGAAGAGGAAAACAAAGCTACAAATTTATTATAGCGAAAAATCTATTTATATCATCTTTTTTGAAGATAACGCGGGAAGACCTTGTCTAGTAGTGATTTTTGGGATAGATAGCTCAATGGAAACTTCATTCTTGGCTTTTGACTCTCAACCTGGTAGCATAAGACTAAACGATTCTAAATAGACCAGGTTCAGGGAGAAGTTTATTTTTGTAGGTATTGGCGGAAGACACATGATTGGTGATTTTGTGGGAGTTTAGTGGATGCACATGTTGTTTATTCTGAAGGTTAGGCGTATGTTTCTCAAAATTGAAAGTGAGTTTATTGAGGTCATGAGGGGTGGATGTGGGAAATTTTTGAGACTGTTTTCATTGTTTTGGGGATTATGTTAGGGAGGTATATCAAAAGTGTTAGTCACTTGATCAGTATTCTGCATATTTTTCAATTAGTTGTTCACAATTTTGCTCACTTGGAATGACTTTCATTGGAGTATCAACTACACCTACTGAGTTAGAAATCATAGGACTTGAAGAATGTTAGAATACTTACCTTGGATTGCTTGGTTCCTAGGCATTTGCTGAACATGGGTGGAGGAGACTTCATCTCCTTTCATTGATTCCAGCCTTGTTCTTTATTGTTCCCCTCACTGTTCTTACCATGTCGACTCCCTCGAAGTACATCGTTATCTTCAAGATCACGTTTAGCTACTCTAAAGTAAAAATTCGAGGATCTTTGATCTTCATCAATTTGTTCTATATTAGACTTCCTCTTTTGATCATTTAGATGTCTCATATCACTATTGAATCGTTTATATCGGTGACCTGAACTTCCTTGTCCAAAATTTTCCTCTGTTGTTCTTCAGAGATTATGATCCACTTGTTTGATTTGTAGAATGGATCCACACTTGATATTTTAGAGGTTTCCTGATCATTTTGATGTTTGGTTTGAAACTCTTGGGTCACCGGAGCTTCGACATCTTCAACATGAATTCCGGCAGAATTGGTAGTGTGTTTCCTTCAGTGATAAGTTTTTAGAGAGGATTTTTTGACAAAACAAATTCAAGAAATGAGGAAGAGATGGGGTTCCACAACAGATTCTAAACACAAACCCAAGTAGCCACGCTCTCAACGATCACACAGGACTACCAATCACTCAAATTGGAGCTCGAATGAGGGAGAAATTGCTTTTTAAAATAAGAATTAAGACTGCAAGTTTGCTATATAAATAGCCTAGATCTGATCTCTAAAAGTTTTATTCTGGTCGCTAAAAGTCTGCACCAGATATCAACACTTCAACTAGTTTTGTTAAACTCCAAATTCTCCGACAATGTGCTCCGAATTCGTTCGAAAACCTATGAAAGCAAACAAGAGATGCAACCTTACCAAATTTGATATTCCAGATAAAATGTCTTTTATGCATATTTCAAATGTTTTATGTGCATGGCACCATACGTAGTATGTGTGTTGTACTAACTCATATTATTTCCCTCCCCCCCCCCCCCCCCCCACATGTAGGTTCGGGCCTTTGAGGAGATTCAAGGCTATTTCTCAAGTTACTTGGATTGCTTCTCCAAGTTGGTGAGTCCTCAAGTCCGAGGACAACACCCTTATGTTCTAGTTTTTAGTTCTTTGATTATGTTGGAAGACATTGTTGTATTTCCTATTTCCACACTTCCTAGTGATGTAAGGTCTAAGTCCAAAATTTCTAAACTTCTATGTCTAGATGGTACGTTGTGACGAAGTTAGATTCTATTTTTCTTATGAAGTGAATTTGAACTTCCAAAGTAAACGTTTTAAATTTTCCGGATTTTTATTCTATTATACATGCTATGACGAATGCTAAGGGCTTGTATAAAACCTCTTCGAGGTCGAATACACCAGTAACGACTAAGGGGTTCTTTCGGGTTGTTACAAACTTGGTATCAGAGCATAAGGTTGAGAATAATGTAGGATTAATGTCACAAAATACCACGTCGAGTAGAGTCTTGTTCATGGGTGTGAAGCGTGCCACACTTATAAATGAGAGGCTATGAGATGCTTAGGAACTTTCAGTCTTTTGTTATTCATAAGTCGTGCTTAAGATTCTTAACTCTATCTAGTCCTTTCTTCTAATACCATTCTTGTGCTTATATTCAATGAATACAAGAAGGCTTAATGCAGGAAACCGATGAGGAGAATGTGAATGAGGCGGTTCCTCCTCAAGCTCCTCAAAACTCTCAAGTTCCTATTGAAGAAGGGGCTATGTCTTGTGTTGAGATAAAGGCGGCTATTCATAGTTTGACTCAAGTGGCTAGGGACACAAGGGTGCAAGTGAACTTCAATGCTAGCACAACCGCTTCAAGGATTAGGGATTTCACAAGGATGAATCCCCCCACTTTCTTTGGCTCCAAAGTGAAGGAGGACCCGCAAGGGTTCATTGATGATGTGTTCAAGGTGCTAGATTCTATGGGTGTGTCTTCTCAAGAAAAGGCAGAGAAGGTGCCCTTATACACCCCTGAGTAAGTATACTAAGATTTTTTGAAGTCTCATTCTCAGGTCACAGTGAAGGCGCCCTTTTCAAAGTAAAGAATTCTGGGAGTTGCGAGACTATCATCTTTTACGTCCTTTAATCTAGTCCAAAGAAAATAGGAATCTTATTTTTGAAGCAACCGGAAGAGGAAACTTGCTACTTATTGTTGAACAGTTCTTGAGTTTCCCTATGAGTTAGGTGAGTGATTCATTGCTAGACAAACCAATAATGGGTTTACTTACAAACTCATGTTCACTACATTCAAGCTCCTAATGTTATTGTTGGTTTAGGCCACCTAAAAAGACCCAAGAAATCTAAGAATATACAACCATAAGAAAACAATAAATCAAATTATGAACAGTATGCAAAACAGAGGAAAAACCTTTCTCCTCTAACGACAAGTACACCAGCCATGAGACTATGATCGGATATGAACTTAGTAGCTGAATGCATCACAATATCTAAAAAACCATTGACAAGTAAAACAGATGTTTAGCCTGGAAGTTTTTTTTTTCACGGTTACATTTAAGAGACTATTGAAATGATGCAAGTTTGAGTTCTATTATTGCTGAATGCAGATTATTGATGATGCTCATATCTTGAATGTTCTCCTTGTAATTCCAAAGCTGGACCAACAATCCATTGGAAGGATTCAAGGTTTTTACTTGATATGATTTATACTTGGATGCATTTTATCATCAATCCCTTTTTTCGTTCGGTGATTTCATTTTTTGGGGAGTAATCATTTCTTTTTCTTTTTTTTTTTGCAGCAACTTCTCTGAAATTTTTTATGTCAATTGGTTTATTTCGTATCTCTCAAAGGATGTCAAAATAATTAAGGATCTCCCTAGAATGGGGAATGAACACATAATTCCGCACAAAACACGTGTTCCAAGGAAGTGCAATGCTGAGTGTTATCAGACTTGTATCCAGACAATTTTAAATAAAAAGCATGTAAGTCAATTTAATATAAGAATTACTTCATTGTTGCTTGGCTTGTGTCCTGTATCTTAACATGGTGCCACTCCTTGACAGAAATTTTCGCAAGATTACTTGCAGTTTCTCTAAGTTAGTGTCCTATTTTCTTTGTTGATTTATATGTGTATGTACTGATTATGGTGAAATTCAATATTTCTTTTCTTCCGGTCAAGATCAATAGTGTTTATATTCTACGGAAATTAGGAAATAAAATAAGCTACATTTGTATCAAGTTTAACTTATTTTCTAGACTAGAAGTTTTGAAAGACTGGCATATCTGCTTTGCTGATGCAGGCTGTTCAGTTAACCAAATTTGATTACAAACTTCAATCATTTGGATACGGAGCTACAAAAGCTGAGATGTAGAGTTAACTATCACGCACTGAAGTTTATTGATCCCATTTCACTGAAGTTTACTGATCCCATAATTGAAATGGGAAAAAATTGGTTGAAAGGATAAGAAAGAAAAGCCAGCACTTCCTTGCGCTGCATCTAAGGTAATGTGCATATTTGATAATTCCCGAGATTTTCCTGGCTGTTATTTTTTTCCTACTTGACAATCAATAGAAACAGATATCCAGACTATTTTGAACTCCATTATGACTCTTTTAATTTCTAGATAGGGTGTACTTCTAAAGCTCAGTCTTGTTGTTGCACTTATTCAGTTGTGTCAAACTAGAATGCATGTTATATGAGAGTATTCTAGTTAGTGGAACAAAAAGTATTTTCAAAATACTTGCTCCGAGCTCCAAAGGATGGGACAATACCTGGACATAATTTTGTTATCTACCACCACAAAATCCCCATGTACATGAGCCACCTTGGAAATTTTCTGTAATAAATTAGGGGAGACAACAATATGAGACAAAATGGATTTTTTAAAGAAAAGTTGTAGTAAAGAATCAATTATTTATATATGTTACTACCACGTAATGTCTTGTTAACAACTACTACCTCCTCTACATTGTTTTTAAATTCTTTGATTAAATTAAAACATAAATGACCCGTATAAATAAAAGAGACAAGCATGAAGCTCTAGCTCCCTCCACCATAATTTTTTTTAGATAAGCACTAATCGATTTAGATAAGCAAACAGAGGCTACCTCAAATATATCACTAATCGATTTAGATATGCAGACTCCATACTAAAGGAAAGAAAATTTAACAACACTAAAATACCTTTAGAAGAGTAACCATTGCATACACTTGAGTCATTTTCGTTGCCCCTGAAGTGTTTGTGTAATACTGTTTAAATGTGATTGGTTGATCTTGTGCACAAGTGAAAATCTTAAGAAAGTGACAACTATAACGGGTGTGTCATTTAACGTTTAAACTCCTCTATAACATGTGAGGATATAATATTGCATAAACTAATAAATTCACATCCATTTTGTATATGATTGATGTATCGAAACTCATTATAGACATTATTTTTTGAAATTGGTAAATTGTAATCATTCAGCACATAATGTTGGCCACCTCTAAAAAGTTTACAAAAAAGAAAAGAGAGATACTTACAAAGAGACTTTAAAATACACTAGTTGGATTTCTTCTTCTATTTTGTGTTCTTTACACCAAAAACCTAGTGAAGTAATAACTTTCCATTTAATCTTCAATATAGAGGATTATTTTCCTTCAAAGATCCTCTGGTTCCTTTCCTTTCAAATGGTCCACCAAATGCAGGCTGGAACTCTACCATCTTTTTTGGCTTTTGCTTCCTCCTCTTCTGATCCAACATCTAAGCAAGTTTGCAGTATGTTAAGGCATGATCCAGTTGATTCCAGCAATGGAAGTGAAAGCCCAAACTCGTGTCGTTAGTTTCCAATGCATGAAAAAGTGTTTTGTTGGTTTCTAGTGCCTCCTTGCAGAGGAGACATCTACATGCTATGATGGAACCCCTTTTTTTGCAATGCCTCATGTGTCAAGCATACTTTCCTAGCTACTAGCCAAGTGAAGCATTTCACTTTATTAGGAGCCACACTCTTCCATATAGTATTCCAAGGTCCAGTCGACTTGCCTGCAGCTACACTGAGTCCCCTTTTGTATACTCTGTTAACAGTGAAAATTTCATCATTGTGGTGCCTCCAAATGAGATTGTTTCAGTTTGTATTAGTGCTTGGGAAGTTTACTATTAGTTTTAGAAAATCTACTACCCATGGTATTTCCCAATCATTTAGGGGTCTTCAGAAAGTCAGGTTCAACCCTTGAGGGGACCACATTTCTTATATATTTCATCTAGTATTCAAGCTTATTGAAAACAGTCCAGGAAAAAAGGAATGTAGTGGTCCAGTCTTCTTATGAAAAAAGTATCTTGTCTCCCCTACCAACTCTAACTTTAGTGTTTAGCTCAAAAGTCATCCCTAGATTTGTGATAGATTTCCAAACCCCAACCCCATATGTATTAGTCACTTTATTAGTGCACCAATGCCCATCCGGACCATACTTGTGAAGGATAATCTCCCTCCACAAGGACTGATTATCTTGAGTATAGTATCTCCATATCCATTTGATGAGTAAACCATTATTATGAAGCTTTAGGTAACTCACTCCTAGACCTCCAAAACTCTTGCATTGCTCACTGTGTTCCATTTTACCTGGTTGAAACTTTTCTTAATCTTTCTTCCTTGCCATAAGAAATCCCTCCTCAGCTTGTCTAAGATTTCCACCACCTCACCGGGGATGGGAAATAAAGACATTACATATGTTGGCAGAGAATCTAGGACAACAGTGATCAAAGCAACTCTACCTTCCAAGGAAAGGTATTGTTTTTGTTAATTGGTAACCTTGGTCTATTCCTCAAAAGTCAGTACTAAAACTATACTGGTTAGTATTTACAACATGTACTTCAAATCCTACTATCTCTTACTAAATTAAGTCTAGTACATCAATTATGGAGATAGTATCATTTGAGTATAATTGATTACACCAAAAAAATTAGTAGCATAAGACAATTCAATTTGACTTTTTGCATACTATTCTCTACACTATAAAAAGCTATACAGTTCCTTTCCTTTCATATTGCGCACCATATACTAGCTGCAAAATTCTTCACCTATCTCTATTATTGGATTGCTATCCTTCTTACTCCCAACTCTGGATTCCTTCTGTGATCTTGGCAAGCATGGTCCATGACATACCCTTAAGATTCATGAATAACCTCCATAGTTGGCCAGTGATCTTGCAGTCTTGAAAGAGATGGTTAACAGTCTCGTCATTTTCCCTACAAAAGAAACATCTAGAACATAATGTTATCCCCCTTCTGTTTAAGTTGTCTTGAGTCTGTACAACCTCCTTGGGTAACAACCAGACAAAACATGCCTCTTTGAGTGGAATTTTTGACTTCCAGACAAACCATGCCACTTTATCAATTGCACACTTTTTCAGACATTTTAGGACCTCACTCTCCTAAAAGTTCCTTTGCAGATTCTCCTTTTCCTCCTCTCTTAACCCAGGGCAATTAGCACCAGTATAGGCAGGTCTTTACTCAGTAGTATCCACTATAGCTTTTTGTAGAAGTCTACTATCTCTCCTTCTATTCTTACAGGATCTTGGGTTAGTTCTCCTTGGATTACTATATGTTGATGACACTGTAGTTTTCAACGAAGCTGAACAAGAACAAATTTGCTACCTAAGGGTGATACTGGTGATATTTGAAGCTTGCTTTGCGTTGAAGATTAACTGGAGGAAAAACAATCTTTTTGAACCAAAAGTTTTCTTTACCTTGAGGTTGATTTCACAGGTTGCTTCTGGGGTTATTTTATCCTATAATCACTTGATTATCTAGGAGAGGGTCTTTCAAAAAGAAAATCTCTACCCCAAGATATGCGTACAATTGTCTTACATCGTTCGCTTTTCAAACCTCACTTTTTGGGATTACATTGATTATGTTGTTGTTGTTGTAGTAGTAGTTAGTGTAAGGGCTCCTCATTTTGCGAATTGATTTGGTTGATTTATGCAAGTTACAATTTTGGGTGTTCTTTGTTGAATGTTTTTTTATTACTAGTGGAAACATTTGCTTTTTTAATAATTATTCCATACTTGAATTCTATGATTGTTTTTAGAGTCTGATTCTAAATTTATAGTTTAAATGCTCATGCCATGACTTTTGTGTGCTATATCAAGATAGAGAATCGTGATATCCTTTGGCATCTTCATCTTTCTATTGTGCTGAGAAGTTCTGATTCATAAAATTCTGGCAAATCATAGTGTTCTATTAAATAATTTATATATCTTGCAGGAGAATGCACAAAAAAACTGATGAATATTTATCTTCCCATCCACGAGGCAAGAAGGTCAATGATAAAGGTCTTTCTGACCATCCAGGGAGGTCTTTGCACTTCTCTCAAGTATTCAAACAATTGACTTTTTTTGGGAATTTGAACTTAGGATCTATGGTTGTCAGTATCCCGCAACCATAAAGCTCTTCATTGAAACTTATTGTTTAAATGTTGGTCAATTTGCTAGCTATAGGTGCAGGATCGATGTTGAGTTTTCTGACTGGTTCATTAGCACTCTTTAAGCATGTTGCTGAGGCTACCAAGTACTAAATCATTAAATTTAGTTTTGATTAGTTTCATCTCATGCTCAATTACAATTTTCTAAAATCATATTTTTCCCATCAAACTACTCCATAATGACATTTGTCGTCGCAATCTTTCCCCCATTGCTTATAGTAAGCGTGCAAATATTATTTTTCTTTGGTAGTGCGTCGTATTCTCTTTTATATTTGGACTGTAAGGATACAATCACATTTTAAGTTGGGGGTGTCTACCTACATTTTGTTGATTGTTTCTTTATACTGTGCTTGTGCTTGTTATGGAATAGTGTGCCCTTTACAGGCTTTGATATTGCGAATGTTTCTATTGATATTATGTTGGATTGGCGTATTTTAGTTTTTAAGTTGTAGTTTGTAGCTTCTTTATGTTTTTTTATTGTAAGATTTGGAATGACGATGTCCGATGATAGATAGAGAGTGACGACTTTCTAGAGGTTAAATCGCTGAATGCATATGAGTGTCTGATTAGTGTTGATTGTGGTGAAGTTTGAGTAGTTTCCGAGTTTACATGAGGTTGCCTATTGATGGATTGGTTGATTTTTTTAAGGGTGAAATCATCGTCTATTTGGGAAGGTTTTGACTTGGTTGGTACTAAGAGCATAGTCATGCATGTGAATAGGATTGAGCATACCTCTCCATTTTTAAAAGGTCAAACATTTTATGACAACTCTTACAACTCTTTTTGCGACTTTTGAGTTGTTAGCGTCTAAAATGTTCAATACTACTTGTATTTTGAAAAGAAAGTAAGATATTGAACTATCTTGATTGATTTGTAGGCCATGTTTGGTGAATTGTTAAATAATGTCTTATGTTCGCTTTTGTAACCTAGAACTTGCCCGGCTGGTTTTGAAATATTAGTCTTGATCTAGTTTGGTTTGAGAAATGATTTTAGGCTTTCTTTGATGTTGTTGAAGTCCACCTGGCCAAAGAATCCCATGTTTGCATAGATATATCCATAGTTGTTCTCTTTGCGCCTAGTCCTTTTTATTGACAACCACATTACAAGCCTTATCCATTTTGAAAAAGTAACCCTCTTTTGCACCCTTACCTACTTGAACTTCAGGTTGTGAAAGTTGAGGCAAAAAGTATAAGTTGTGGTTTTATGGGAAATTCATTGAAGGATGCTTACAAGATGAGGGCTTGATTGAAATTAAAAATGAAAAAAAAAAGAAGAGAGAAATTGAGGGTTGGATAGAAAGTCTTAAAGAAGGAAAAAGCTTTGAAAAAAGGAAATAAAATGAATAAATGAGACTTGGAAGAGAATCTAGGACTGCATTGATCAAAATAACTCTACCTCCCAAGGAAATGTATTGTTTTTTAAAATTGGTAACTTTGTCTATTCCTCTTTGATCTTGACAGGCATGGTCCGTGACAAAGTCCAACTTATACTCTTTAGATGGTTTTTATGTGAGACAAGTTTTAGAATATTGTATGTATGTTATCATGTCGCTATAAGTAAAGCCTAAGTAAGATTCTATGTGAGAGGTCTAAGTATACCTCAATATGTACATAAGTATGAAAGTTTTAATTTTTCCACATTTTTAACTGATGACATGTTATGATGAATGCTAAGGGCTTCTCTGAGTCCTCTGAGAGGACGACGACGCCGGTTACATCTGAGGGGTGCTCTCCGGATGTGACAAACTTGGTATCAGAGTATGAGGTTGAATATCCTTAGGATCAATGTCTCACTAAACCACATTATATAGTGTCTTGTTCATGGTTGTGAAGCGCGCCATAATTATGGATGAGAGGCTATGTGATGATTAGGAAAATTCTCTTTTTTTGGTAATCATATGTCGTGCCTCTAGAGTTTTGACACTATGTGTCTTTTAGCATCTAATCCTTTTCTTGTGGATATAGGTGATGAACACAAGAAGGATAGCCGCGAGGAGAGTAGGAGAAGAGATTGCAAATGCGGGAGCTACTCCCCAAGGCAATCGAGCTCCTCCTCAAGTGCAAGTTTCTGCGAATGATCAAGCTCCGGTCAATCCTCCGGCCATGATCGATGGTGAGGTGAGGGCAGCCCTGTTCCAAATGTCCCAAGCCATCACCACTCAAGCTCAAGCCATCACGGCACAAGCTAACAGGGAGGTTGTTCCTCGATAAAACCAAAATTCTAGTACTATGGCAAGTCATCTGAGGGATTTTACGAGGAAGAATCCTCCTATTTCCTTGGATCAAAAGATTATGAAGACCCCCAAGATTTCCTAGATGAGTTCTATAAAATCTTGATTGCTATGGGGGTGAGTACTACTGAAAAGGATGAGCTTGCTGCCTATCAACTCAAAGACGTGGCTCATACATGGTACAATGAGTGGAAGGATAGTAGGGTTTTAGGAGGTGGTCCCGTGACTTGGGAGATCTTCAAAAAGGCGTTTCTTGACAGATTCTTTCCAAGGGAGCAAAGGGAAGCTAAGGTAGAGGAGTTCATCAACCTTCGTCAAGGAGATATTAGTGTTAACCAATACTCCTTAAAGTTCATTAAGTTGTCCAAAAATGCTTCCTCTTTGGTTTCCAAAGATAGGGATGAAATGAGCCGTTATCTAATGGGCGTGTCCGATGAGATTGAAGAAGAATGTCGTGCCGCTATGATTCATGACAACATGGATCTTTCTAGGTTGATGGTTCATGCACAACAAGTAGAGGAGAGTCGTCTAAGGAAGAGGAATAGAGAAGCTAAGAAGGAAAGGTCTTTTGAAAGTGGTTCTTCTAAGAGTAGGCTTGATATTCAAGACAAGCCTAATTTCAGGAAGAGGTTTTCAAACCAAGTTCCTTCAATTGTCTCCAAGACTCACAATGACAGGGTGACTAATCCTAGACCTCAAAAGGGAAGAAATGTCGATCCACCAAGAGAAAGACCAACTTTTGGTAGGTGTGGTATGAAACATGTGCGTAAATGCCTTGTTGGAACTAATAGTTGCTATGGTTGTGGCAAAAGTGGTCATATGGTGAATGATTGTCCTAATGTGAAGACTCAAGGAAATAGGAATAGCCAAGATCAATCAAGCGTACCTAGTTCCGAATCTCCAAAAAGGAACCATTTTTATGCGCTCAAGGCTAGGGGTGAACAAGAGAGTTCTCCCGATGTTGTGACTGGTATGTTACAAGTATTCTCTGTTAATATTTATGCTTTGCTTGATCCAGGTGCTACCCTTTCTTTTGTTACACCTTTGGTAGATAGGAAGTTTGATGTACTTCTCGATATTTTGATTGAACCCTTTTCGGTTTGTACCCCAATGGGTGATTCTATAGTTTCAAAGAGAGTCTATAGGAAGTGCCCTGTAATGCTGCCCAATAGAGTTACTCTTGTTGATTTGGTAGAACTTTACATGCTTCATTTTGATATCTTCTTGGGTATGGATTGGCTTCATGCTTGTTTTTGCTTCCATAGATTGTAGAACAAGATTAGTGAAGTTTCAATTTCCAATTGAACCCATTTTAGAGTGGAAGGGGGAAAATTCTATGCCAAGGGGTCAAATCATTTCTTGCTTGAAGGCTTGTAAGATGATAGCCAAGGGTTGGCTATACTATGTAGTGAGGGTTAAAAATCTAGAATGTGAAACTCCTTCTATTTAATCAATCCCTGTAGAAAGGTAATTCCTAAAGGTATTTCCTAATGACCTTCCTAGACTTCCTCCCGAACGGGAAAATGACTTTGGCATTGACTTGTTACCGGATACGAATCCCATTTCAATTCCTCCATATCGGATGGCTCCGGCTGAATTGAAAGAGTTGAAACTCCAACTTAAAGATTTACTAGACAAGGTTTTTATTCAACCTAGTATTTCTCCATTGGGTGCTCCAGTCTTTTTTGTGAAGAAGAAGGATGTGTCCCTTAGAATGTGCATTGATTATCCCCAACTCAATAAGGTCACCATAAAGAACAAGATCCTCTCACTCGAATTGATGATCTATTTGATCAACTCCAAGGTGCTAGCTACTTTTCCAAGATTGACTTAAGGTCGGGATATCACCAACTTAGGGTGAGGGGTGGAGATGTTCCGAAAATAGATTGCTAAACTAGATATGGTCACTATGAATTTCTAGTTATGTCGTTTGGGTTAACAAATGCCCTGGCGGCGTTTATAGACCTAATGAATAGAGTTTTCCAAGATTACCTCGACATATTTATGATTGTGTTTATTGATGATATTTTGATATACTCCAAGAATGAAAACGAGCATGAGAGTCACTTGAGGTTGGCCTTGCAAGTCCTCAAAGAACACCAACTTTATGCCAAATTCAGTAAGTGTGAATTTTGGTTGAGGTCGGTTGTTTTTCTTGGACATGTTATCTCTGGTGAGGGTGTAGAGGTTGATCCAAAAAAAAACATATGTGGTCAAAAATTGGCCTAGACCTTTGACTTCCACCGACATAAGAAGCTTCCTGGGTCTAGTTGGGTACTATAAAAGGTTTGTTGATGGATTATCGTCCATTGCTTCTCCTTTGATAGCTTTGACCCAAAAGAAGGTGAAGTTTGAGTGGTCTAAAGCTTGTGAGAAAGGTTTTCAAGTGTTGAAAGATAATCTTACCTCCGCTCCTATGCTGACTTTACCGGAGGGTAAAGAAGGATTTGTAGTGTATTGTGACGCTTCCCGAGTGGGCTTGGGATGTGTCCTCATGGAACATGGCGAGGTGATAGCTTATGCTTCTAGGAAACTCAAAGTTCATGAGAAGAATTATCCGACTCATGACCTTGAGTTAGCTGCTCTAGTTTTTTCCTTGAAAATATGGAGACATTATTTTTATGGTGTGCGTGTTGATGTGTTTACTGACCATAAAAGTCTATAATATGTGTTCACACAAAAGGAGTTGAATCTCCGACAGAGAAGATGGTTAGAACTCTTGAATGATTACGACATTAGTGTCCTTTAGCACCCCAGCAAGACCAATGTGGTTGCGGATGCTTTGAGTCGTGTGAGTATGAGTAGTGTGTCTCATGTGGAAGAAGAGAAGAAAGAACTTGTGAAAGATTTTCATATGTTGGATCGTCTAGGTGTGCGGTTGGAAGATTCTCTAAATGGTGGTTTTATGGTCCATCATAACTCTGATTCATCATTAGTGGTTGAGGTGAAGTCTAATCAACATCTTGATCATCAATTGATGGAGTTGAAGGAATCTGTGCTTAATAAGCTCAATGAGTCATTCTCCCTAGGGGGATGGTGTTCTTAGGTACCAAGGGAGATTATGTGTACCGGATGTTGATGATTTGAGAAATCGAATTCTAGAAGAAGCCCATGGTTCTCTTTATTCTATACATCCGGGAGCCACCAAAATGTATCATGATCTTAGAAAAGTCTAATGGTGGGATGATTTAAAAAGGGACATAGTGAAGTTTGTTGCTAAGTGTGCAAATTAGCAACAATTCAAAGCCGAGCATCTTAAACCGGGTGGTTTAACCCAAATCATGGATGTTCCTACTTGGAAGTGGGAAGCCATCAATATGGACTTTGTTTTTGGGTTGCCTCAAACTCGGAGGTAAAATGATTCAATATGGGTTATTGTGGATAGGTTGACCAAATCTGCCCACTTTATTCCCATTAAGTCTACTTATACTGCCAAAGATTATGCAAAAATCTATATTAAAGAGATTGTCCGCCTTCATGGGATTCCTTTGTCTATCATTTCGGATAGAGGTGCCCAATTCACTTGTAATTTTTGGAAAGCTTTTCAAAAGGGTTTAGGTACAAGTGAGACTTAGCACCGCTTTTTATCCTCAAACGGATGGGCAAGCAGAACGTACCATTCAGACCCTTGAAGATATGTTAAGAGCCTGCGTTATTGACTTCAAAGGAAGTTGGGATGATCACCTACCATTGATTGAGTTCTCCTACAACAATAGTTACCATTCGAGCATATCCATGGCACCTTTTGAAGCTCTTTATGGTAGAAGATGTAGGACTCTGTTTGGATGGTTTGAGGTTGGTGAGTCCTCACTCCTTGGTCTTGATATTATCTATGAGGCTTTAGAGAAAGTTCGAGTTATAAGAGATATATTGACGACAACCTATAGTCGGCAAAAGTCATATGCCGACAATAGAGTAAGATATCTTGAGTTTGAAATAGGTGAGCAGGTCGATTTGAAGATTTCACCTATGAAATGGGTGATGAGGTTTGGTAAGAAGGGGAAGTTAAGTCCACAATATGTTGGTCCTTATGAGGTTCTAAATGGGTTGGAAAAGTTTCTTATGAGCTGAAACTACCTAGTGAACAAGCTTCGGTTCATCTGGTGTTTCATGTTTCTATGCTCAAGAAATGCATAGGCAACCCGGTGTCTATTCTGCCTATGGAAGGTTTAAGGGTGGATGAGAACCTCTCCTATGAAGAGTTTCATGTCGAGATCCTAGATCGCCAAGTCAAGAAGTTGAGGAACAAAGAGGTTGCCTCCGTAAAAGTTCTATGGAGGAACCATCTTATTGAGGGTGCAATATGGGAGGCCGAAGCCAACATGAAGTCCCACTACCCTCATATTTTTACTCCTTGAGGTTAGACATTCCTCTTAATAAAGAAATTTATGGATAAGTATGAAAGTGACTTATTTTCCAAATAGGTGCATGTTTCGGAAAAAGTTGTACCAACTTGAGTTTTAAGAAAATGCCTTCATACTCTATTCTTGCACTTATATGAAATGTGTATGTATGAGGTCTTTTTGACATTTTGCTATTTTGTTGTTGTCTTGAGAATAATGATAACATGGTAAATCTTTGATGTATTTTGAGCTCATGTTGATGTTGAGAAGGAAATTCCTCATTATGTGTTATGAAATGTTGAGCTCTTATATGTTGTGCGTCATGAATTGAGTTGTTATGTGTAATGTTGTGGTATGTGTTGAAAGGATTTGTGAAGTACTCCTATGAGAAGTGACTCATTATGATTATATGTTGTTGTTGGTTGGGCTGCTAGTATTGAGTCTATCCTTACCCTCCAAATGATTTTAGTGTCATTCGAGGACGAATGTTCCTAAGGGGGGATAATGTAACACTCCGGAAGTTCCATGACTTAGACTAGAACTTATCCTATTCAATAATGATTTTAATGATGTTTCCAGACCTATATTAATGTAATGAACTCAATTAGAAAATCTTTAGAGACAAAACGACAAAGAAAGACCTTGACGTCCGGAAACTAGCTATTTTAAACTATAGACGTCCCTATGTTTGGTGAAGGTTTGGGAGTGTCAAATGAAGTCCAAAACTTGTAAAAAGACTTTAAATAGGTATAATGTAGTAGAAAGGGTCCCAAAGTCCATTAACGACTCCCCAAGGACCATCCGAAGGGTCCTTGAGGAGGACCCAAACCTTGGCGAACAAGCTGCCAAGGAAACTTGCGGCAGCCTAGATTTGAAGGCAACTGCGCGACGCGCAGCTTTCACGTGGAGTATAAAAATGAGCTTTGCGACATGGGGACTCCACGAGATCCCCTGCCTCAATCCGGATTTTGAAAATAAAATATGAAATTGCCCTCGCGACGCGCAGCCACTTCCCAGATTCATTAAAGTCGTATTTTAAGCAATTCAACTTCACAAAAATACCCATTTAAGTGAGGGTTATTTTGGATATTTTAGGGGACGAGTATATAATGGTTTTAGGTCAGTTTTAGACCATTTTCATGCATTTCAAATCAGATTAAACAAATGCCTCTCATCTCTCTCAAGAACTCTTTCTTTTACAACTCCATTAAAAAACAAGAAAAGCTTAACGAAGAAGACGAAGACTTCAAGATTTTCATTCGAAATTTGTTGAATATTCCGTAACAACCCTAAAAAAATGAATAAGATAAGAAATGCTAATGTGTCAAGAATGCCTACGATTAGACCAGGGTTCGCACAGATTGATTCGCGCAGAACCAGACCTCGAAACCCTTGCTACAGCCAAGCCACTAACTTTGGGAGTTAGTTGAGCTTGGAAAGGTTGGGACCAACCATGTAGGGCTCTCGAATACGAAGATCTACTCGAAGGAGTCTTTACCGGACTTAAAAAGAGGAAATCTTAGGTTTAAAGGGTCTAGGGGTAAAATGGTCTTTTTCCTGGCTAAGGGCAGTATCGTAATTACCCTAAATATATATTTAATTATTTATTTAAT
Organism: Solanum sitiens; assembly: GCA_016801875.1. Classification (NCBI taxonomy): domain Eukaryota; kingdom Viridiplantae; phylum Streptophyta; class Magnoliopsida; order Solanales; family Solanaceae; genus Solanum; species Solanum sitiens. The sequence goes on from JABWTJ010000533.1 coordinate 622,045, forward strand.
AAGGTGGAGGGGCAAATTAGGGAGAGAGAGCCAAATTTGAGCTCTAGAAGTTAAGTCTTGCTCCACCCGGGTTCGAACCTAGGTGGGAGAATTGATTTAATGTAATTTTTTTGTTGGTGAATTAATTTAATAAATTAATAATTAATGGCTGATTTAAAAATTAAAATCAGATTTTATTATTAATTATTATTTATTTATTAATTAATGTTTTTTTTAAATTGACTAAGTCTTGCCAACTATCCTAGTTTTAAGAGGCATTATCTCACACAAACTCTCTCTCTCTCACGCCTAATTCTCTCTATCTCTCTCGTTCATTCTGTTTCTTGGCTGCAAAAACAGAAGATAAAAACATTAGAAAGCAATCAAAAGTTCTCTACACTAAAAGAACTTACAAAAAAAAAATATACAACAAGCAAGCTAACATAAGAAACGAAAACTTTGCATCATCTAATCGACGGGATTGTGTTGAAGGTTTAGGGGAGGATTTGGGCAGCACTTGAAAGGTGTGGAAAGCTACAACAAGGTATGGGTTTTCTCTCTTGGAATCCTTTCTTCAAAAGAAATTTCTTTCTACAAAATTCAACGTATGAAACTAGGGCTGTCCCCTTGAATGTTGAACTCCTTGTCCCTAGTCTCCTTCCGATTTCAATATAAATTAGGTTAGAAATCATGTTGTTGGTATGGTTGATGGTAGCTAAGTTTGAAATATGATATTCTTTGTGATTTTGTGCTTAGAAATAGCAAGCATGTTCAATGATGTCAACCAAAAATGATGTTGTGCAATATGTAAATGTTTGTTGTTGTTGCTATCCGTTTTGAAGTCTTAAAATGGTTCGTTTGATGGCTGAAATTAATGTGCATAAAATATGTACATCGTGATGTTCATATGAGGTGTATGTGACTGATTTTAGGTGGAAAGTTGCAGCCAAAAACGACAATGAATCTACACCTAAGAATGTGTTAAACGAATCCATGAAATACACCCAAAAAGTGTTAAACGATCCACCAATTTTCCTAAGTTTTCAAGTGCAAATATTGGTGAAAATAAGCTAATAAAATGACTAATTTTCCAGCAGCAACTACAAGTTTCGTTTAGGCTAAAGTGTAGAGGGGAAAGATGGAAATGTAATTAGTTTTAAAGGGGTGAGGCCACCAGGATTCGAACCTGTGACCTCACCCGTATAGCACCTTAGTTTCGCAAGAAAAAGAAAAAGGGTTGGGGGGATTCAAAATGGGGTCTACTGGCTGAGAAAGGAGAGAGCAACAATTTAAATAAATAAAATGGGAGGTGTGGGAATCGAACCCACGACCTCCAGGCAGCGAATGAAGGGAAAGAAAAAATGAAAGAAAGGAAGTGTGAGGCGGGGGAATCGAACCCACGACCTCAAGGCTGGAAAAGAGAAGGGCGAAATAAATAAGAAAATAAAGTGAGGCTGTGGGGGATCGATCCCACAACTTCACTGCCAAACGCCTAGTTAAGCCAATTTTAAATGAAAATAAAATAAGGAGGTTGTGGGGGTTCGAACCCACAACCTCACAGCCCTAGCGAAATTAAAGAATAAATAAGGAGAGGCTGTGGGGGTTTGATCCCACAACCTCATAGTCTATGCGAAATTGGACAAGAGGAATTAAATAAAAAAACAAAAAGGGGTTGTGGGGGTTCGATCCCACAACCCTTCGGCCAAATAAGAGGAGAATCTAAGGAGAAAAATAAAGATAGAATGTTGATGTTGGGGTTCGATCTAGGGTCCCAATATCATAAAGACTAAAAATAAAGTCAAGGAAAAATGAAAGTATTGTCCAAGGGGTTCGAACTTGGGTTCCCTGGCCCAAAATTTCCGTATTGATACATAAGTCATATGTGAATTAAATGTTCAGGAATAATGATACCTACTTAGATTAAAATCAAGATATTGGCAAACATACAAGATACATAAGTCTTGTACTACATAATCTTAGGAAGACATGAGTCACTTAAAGAACTATGAATGAAGCCTCATGGCTTGTATGTATAGACCCATAAGTCTAGCATACGTTTAAAACTAAGTGAACCTAAGATGTATGTAATGAAATGAAGAAACCCTAGAACGGTTAAGTAAGAGTGTGAAACACACAAATGGCCAAGTACATTGGCATATGATGAAATGAACATTCACGTAAAATGGGGTGAGTAATTATGAAGAGCAAATGTGCTAATGTTAATGAATGTGGTGACAACATGATATGAGGCTAATGTAAAAGATAAGAACAATCTCAAATGAGCCTAAGTAAATGTTACCAAAACGTACTCACCTATGAGAGTGTAAAGTTAATGAAGAGACCAGTCTCTATGAACACTCTAATCAAAGTATTTAGATTAACACACTTAATACTAATGATGAGATGAGAAATCATCTATTGAGGTATGATGTCCTCATACTAGAAGCCAGCTTCCATGACGTATGAGTTGAAGGTAATGGAACTTTATATTGAGCACCGATAGACTAGCTATGAGCGGTGATGCCTTATTTCGAGAAAGGCGGAGGTTCACATAACTCTCATGAGATGAGACTGTCCGGCTTGCCGGGTATGGGTCTCCTTATATCTCCTGGTCTTCGAACCTATACTGCCAATATAGGGATCTGGCGGGGTTAAATTCCCATTACGCTAGCATGTTTTGGGTCACTTTGGCCGGTGATTCCACCTCTTTTCGGTGTGGGGGAGACACTGGATTTCATGATGCTCACATGATCTATGTCGGTTAAAGTTAAAGTTACCAATGAATGAATGAGGCCAGCCTCAAATGAAGCACATAATGAAATGAACAATACCAAAGGTGTTAGGATAGGATAATCAAGAGGTGAGCTAGACTCAGGTAATGACACTAGGTTATTCCTGATCATTACACAACAAACCCGATGAAAGCCTTAAACTACACCCTAGGTATAGCTGGTGTTCACACTGGCCTATGAACGAAATGAATAAAGTACGTATGAATGAATGAAGTAGACTCTGTGTTTGCTAATGAAGACTCCCTAGTTGAAGTCCCATATGTTGAGCCCTCATTTTGGAAAGTCTTAATGTCAAGTCTATGATTCCAAGGTCTCATGGCATATAAATGAATGTTATGAAAGATGTTATGTGCTATATGTTATGTGATAAGTGTTATGTGTAAGATGTTATGTGATGTGGGCAATATGATAAGTATGATGATGCATGTTATTCTCATGGCATGACTTTCCTAATCCAAATTTGGAAAACTCACTGACTTTCCTAATCCAAATTTGGAAAGTTCACTAACTTTTCTAATCCCAATTTGGCAAGTCCACTGACTTGACTTTCCATAATGATGTTTTTAGGAAAGAGCTACCCTTTCTCATGCATGTCCTTGGTGTGTGCTTGCATATACACATACTTAGTACAAGTGTGTACTAACCCTATGCAACTCTACAATTTTAGGTGCAGGCACAGGTGGACGCTAGAGCTACAGGTTGACGCTGAAGCTATCCGGACGTTGAGCATTCATCCGGACTTGCTAGGCCCTCATGCTTTCGAGGATGCTTGCCCATTTATATTCTAGCTTAGTCTTAGGATTGAGCTAGTGGAGTATGTTCCATTAGCGTTTCTTTACCGTATTATTTTAGACATTGTATTGGTGCCATTTTGGCAAGTATTCAGTTATTGCTATATTAAAATATTTCTTTCATTTGATGATCTTAATGTTAGATGGTTGATGGTGAACAAATTATGAATGTATTAGAAATGATTAGTAAGTATGTTAAGAGACAAAAGTTTCAAATTTTCCGCTAATATTAACCTAGCTGAAGTAAGAATGATATAAGCAGGCTTGTCTGCGACCTCTGAGAGGTCAACGACGCCGGTCTCGTTTAGGTTCTAGATTCCGGTCGTGACAAAGTTGGTATCAGAGCACTAGGTTAAATTACGAGAATAATGAGTTCACATCAACCACATTGAGTAGTTTCTAAGTCATGGTAGTGAAGTGCACCACTATCCTGAATTAGAGACTGCATGATGCGTAGGAAAATTTCCCTTCTTCTGATCTTATCGTGCTTTTCCTAATGTCTGATTTCTTGGTGTTATGAGCGTGTCTAACATCAATTCTTATTGTTTTCAGAGAATGAATACTAGGAGGGACGTTGGTCAGAGGAGAGGAGGAGCAGCTGCTGGGAACAATAAGGTTCCACCCTAGTCTCCAGCTGAAGGAGTGGCCATGCCGGTTAACCCAGCTGGGTTGACTGATGCGGAGGTGCGGGCATCCCTGGGTCAGATAGCACAGTCCATCACTATGAAGGCCCATGCTATGACTTCTCAGGTCAACCAGTAGAATGTTCAGAGGGAGAACCCACCGGTACGTAGCATGGCTGACAGGCTGCGAGACTTTACGAGGATTAATCCTCCTATTTTCATAGGGTCCAAGACTTCAGAGGATCCCCAGGAGTTCATGGATGAGGTACACAAGATTTTGGTGGCCATGGGGGCCACATATATTGAAAAGACTGAGCTGGCTTCCTATCAGCTCAAGGATGTTGCACAGACTTGGTGCAAGATGTGGCAGGATAGCCGAGCTTTGGGCGGAGTTCCGATCACTTGGGAGCTGTTTAAGACAGCCTTCATGGAGAGATTCTTTCCAGGGAGATGAGGGAGGCAAAGGTTGAGGAGTTTATCAACCTTAAGCAGGGATCTATGACAGTCAGGGAGTATTCCCTGAAGTTTGTTAAACTATCCAGGTATGCTACTTTCCTTAGTATCTAAAAGCAAGGATGAGATGAGTACTGAAGTTTGTTAAATTATCCAGGTATGCTACTTCCCTTGTATCTAACAGCAGGGATAAGATGAGCAGGTTCCTCACAGGAATCAATAGAGATCTGGAGGATTAGTGTCGATCTGCGATGCTCCATGATAATATGGATCTCTCCAGGTTGATGGTGCATGTCCAGCAGGTAGAGGACAGCCGCAAAAAGAGGGGTATTCGTGATGTTAGGAGGCCTAAGCCTCAAGATCAGGCAGGTCCCGGCCATGGAGGCCACAGAAACAATTTTGGCGTCCGTGAGCAGCACAGTTTCAAGAAGGGGCAACAGAGTTCTGGGAACTCTAATTCTCAGAGAAGTACAACACCTAGAGGAGGCAGACCTGAGCCCAAGAATGGCAATGGAGGTGAGATGCAGCATCCCAAAAAGAACTGTGCTAAGAGTGGCTGTTCTCACAGTGGAGAGTGCAGACAGGGCACTAATGCCTGCTTCGGCTGTGGTAAGAGTGGGCACATGGTTAGAGACTTCCCACAGAATAGAGGTCAGGCTGGAGGTAATGCTCAGCCTAGGCCTAATCCACAGGGTGCAGCAGCAGCCGAGCCTCCTAAGAGGAACAGGTTCTATGCCCTGAAGGCAGGGAGGAGCAGGAGAAGTCCACTGATGTGGTCACAGGTATGCTGCAAGTATTCTCAACTTCTGTTTATGCTTTACTTGATCCAGGGTCTACGCTTTCCTTTGTAACTCCTTTGGTTGCTCTCACTTTTGAGATATTGCCTGAAGTTCTGCATGATCCTATAGTGGTTAGTACACCTTTAGGAGAAAATGTAAGAATTGATAGAGTATACAAGGATTGCCCAATAGTTGTAAGTGGTAAGACTATGTGTGCAGACTTGGTTGAGTTACCCATGCATGATTTTGATGTTATTCTTGGCATGGACTGGCTTCACAGTTGTTATGCTTGTTTGGACTGTCGTAGTAGAGTGGTGAGATTTTGTTTCCCTGATGAAAAGGAGCTAGTCTGGGAGGGGTACAACTCGAGTCGTCCTAACCCCTTGATTTCGAACCTTAAGGCCAATAAAATGATGTCCAAGGGGTTATTGTGTCATCTTATGAGTGTTAATGATTTAGATCATGACATTCCTTCCATAGACTTAGTGCCTGTAGTGATGAGTTCATAGATGTATTTTCTGATGATTTGCCTGGAGTCCCTCCCCCTCGAGAGATTGATTTTGGTATCGACTTAGAACCCGATACTAAACCAATTTCAATTCCTCCTTACAGAATGGCTTCAGCTGAACTCAAAGAGTTGAAGCTGCAGTTAAAAGATCTCACTGACAAGGGTTTCATTCAGCCGAGCATATCCCCTTGGGGCGCTCCAGAGTTGTTTGTGAAAAAGAAGGATGGAACCCTTAGAATGTGTATCGATTATCGGCATCTCAATAAAGTCACTATAAAGAATAAGTATCCACTTCCCAGAATAGATGATTTGTTCGATTAGTTCCAAGGGTCTAGGTTTTTCTCTAAGATTGATCTTCGTTCAGGGTATCATCAGCTTATGGTTAGGGATGGAGATATCCTAAAGACAGCATTTCGTACCTGTTATGGTCATTATGAGTTCTTAGTCATGTCATTTGGTCTTACAAATACACCTGCTGTATTTATGGACCTCATGAACCGAGTCTTCCGTGAATACCTTGATTCTTTCGTCATAGTATTCATTGACGACATCCTCATCTACTCTAGGACCAAGGAAGAGCATGAACAGCATTTGAGACTAACCTTGAAGGTACTTAGTCAACATCAGGTGTATGCCAAATTCAGCAAGTGTGAATTTTGGCTTAGATCAGTGACCTTCCTAGGTCATGTTGTGTCCGATCAGGGCGTGGAGGTGGATCCCAGGAAGACTGAGGCTGTGAAGAACTGGCCAAAGCCTCTTACTACCACTGACATCCATAGCTTTCTGGGATTGGCTGGTTACTACCACAGGTTTGTGGAGGGCTTTTCTTCCATTGCTGCCCCATTGACAGATTTGACTAAGAATAAAGCCAAGTTTGAATGGACGGAGACTTGTGAGAAGAGTTTCCAGGAGCTCAAGGACAGACTCACTTCAGCCCCGGTGCTTACTTTGCCTAAGTGTGGTGAGAAATACTCTGTTTATTGTGCTGCATATAGGGTTGGTTTGGGTTGTGTTCTTATGCAGGTTGGTAAGGTGATAGCCTATGCGTCCAGACAGCTCAAGGTTCATGAGAAGAATTATCCCACTCATGACCTGGAGTTAGCAGCTGTGGTGTTTGCATTGAATCTGTGGAGGCAGTACTTGTATGGAGTGCATGTGGATGTGTTCACACACCACAAGAGTCTCCAGTACGTGTTCACACAGTGGGAGTTGAATTTACGTTAGCAGAGATGGTTGGAGCTGTTGAAGGATTATGACATGAATGTTTACTACCATCCAGGTAAGGCTAATGTTGTGGCTGATGCTTTGAGCAGGATGAGCATGGGAAGTACAACCCACATTGAGGATGAGAAGAAGGAGTTGGCAAAAGATGTACACAGACTAGCCAGACTGTGTGTGCGATTGGTTGACTCTACTAGTGGGGGTGTTTCAGTTCATCCTAGTTCTGAATCATCCTTGGTAGTTGAAGTCAAGAAGGGTCAGCATCTAGATCCCGTGTTGATGGAGCTAAAGGACTCAGTGTTGATAAAGATGAATGAGTCTTTCGCTTTGGGAGGTGATGGCATACTTAGGTATTAGGACAGGCTGTGTGTACCAGATGTGGATGATTTGCGAACCAGGATTGTTGCAGAGGCCCATGGTTCCAGATATTTCATACATCCAGGTTCCACCAAGATGTATCATGATCTTAAGCAGATTTATTGGTGGGATGGCATGAAGAAGGACATTGCAGAATATGTGGCCAAGTGTCCTAATTGTCAGCAGGTTAAGGCAAAACATCTTAAGCCTGGCGGTCTTACTCAGATTATTGATTTTCCGACTTGGAAGTGGGAGGCCATTAATATGGACTTCGTGGTTGGTCTTCCGAGGACTAGGAGGTAGCATGACTCCATATGGGTTATTGTGGACAGATTGACTAAGTCTGCCCACTTTATCCTTGTGAAGTCTACTTACAGAGCCGAGGATTATGCGAGACTGTACATTGATGAGATTGTGAGATGGCATGGGATTCCTTTGTCTATCATTTCAGATAGAGGATCTCAATTTACTTCACATTTCTGGAGATCTTTCCAGAAGAGCTTAGGCACGCAGGTGAAGCTTAGTACTGCCTTTCATCCTCAGACTGATGGGCAGGCAGAGCGCACCATTAAGACATTGGAGGACATGTTGAGAGCGTGTGTGATTGACTTCAGGGGTGGCTGGGATGACAATCTGCCTTTGATAGAGTTCTCATATAATAATAGCTATCACTCCAGCATTGGGATGGAACCGTATGAGGCACTGTATGGTAGGAGGTGTAGATCTCCAGTTGGGTGGTTCGAGGTTGGAGAGTCATCCATTTTGGGTCCAGAGATCATTCATGAGGCCTTAGAGAAGGTCAGAGTGATTAGGGACAGGTTGCCTACTACTTACAGTCGGCAGAAGTCATATGCAGATAACAGAAAACAGTCCTTAGAGTTTGATGTTGGTGACCAGGTCTATCTGAAGATATCACCTATGAAGGGGGTGATGAGGTTTGGCAGGAAGGGGAAGTTGAGTCCGAGGTATGTTGGGCCATATGAGATCCTACAGCGTGTGGGTGAGGTGGCCTATGAGTTGGCATTGCCTGCGGAGCTAGCTTCTGTCCATCCAGTCTTTCATGTATCCATGTTAAAGAAGTGCCTAGGTGATCCAGCATCGATTCTACCTGTGGAAGGTTTGGGGGTCGATGAAGACTTGTCTTATGAGGAGGTACTTGTTGAGATCTTAGACAAACAGATCAAGCGTCTGAGGAACAAGGAGATTGCCACAATGAAGGTATTGTGGAGAAATCATCTTGTTGAGGGTGCTACGTGGGAGGCTGAGGACGACATGAGATCCCGTTACCCTCATCTTTTCATCTCTTGAGGTTAGACTTCTTACTCTTAAGTCTAAGTTTCCTTATTTCTCCATATTTTGTTGCTATTGCTTGACTGTGCATAGTGATTATGTTATGATCTGACTAGAATTACGCTATATAGTGGTAGTGTCATTCGGGGATGAATGTTCCTAGGGGGGGGGGAATGTAACAACCCGAAAAAAATAAATAAGATAAGAAATGCTAATGTGTCAAGAATGCCTACGATTAGACCAGGGTTCGTACGGATTGATCCGCGTAGAACCAGACCTCGAAACCCTTGCTACAGCCAAGCCAACTAACTTGGGGAGTTATTTGAGCTTAGAAATATTGGGACCAACCATGTAGGGCTCTCGAATACGAAGATCTACTCGAAGGAGTCTTTACCGGACTTAAAAAGAGGAAATCTTAGGTTTAAAGGGTCTAGGGGTAAAATGGCCTTTTTCCTGGCTAAGGGTAGTATCTTAATTACCCTAAATATATTTAATTATTTATTTAATAAGGTGGAGGGGCAAATTGGGGAGAGAGAGCCGAATTTGAGCTCTAGAAGTTAAGTCTTGCTCCACCCGGGTTCAAACCTAGGTGGGAGCAATGATTTAATGTAATTTTTTTTATGGGTGAATTAATTTAATAAATTAATAATTAATGGCTTATTTAAAAAGGAAAATCAGATTTTATTATTAATTATTATTTATTTATTAATTAATGTTTTTTTTTAAATTGACTAAGTCTTGCCAACTATCCTAGTTTTAAGAGGCACTATCTCACACAAACTCTCTGTCTCTCACGCCTAATTCTCTCTATCTCTCTCGTTCATTCTATTTTTCTTGGCTGAAAAAACAGAAGATAAAAACATTAGAAAGCAATCAAAAATTCTCTACACTCAAAGAACTTACAAAAAAAAATATACAACAAGCAAGCTAACTTAAGAAACGAAAACTTTGCATCATCTTCTCGACGGGATTGTGTTGAAGGTTTAGGGGAGGATTTGGGCAGCACTTGAAAGGTGTGGAAAGATACAACAAGGTATGGGTTTTCTCTCTTGGAATCCTTTCTCCAAGAGGAATTTCTTTCTACAAAATTCAACGTATGAAACTAGGGTTGTCCCCTTAAATGTTGAACTCCTTGTCCCTAGTCTCCTTCCGATTTCAATCTAAATTAGGTTAGAAATCATGTTGTCGGTATGGTTGCTGGTAGCTAAGTGTGAAATATGATGTTCTTTGTGATTTTGTGTTTAGAAATAGCAGGCATGTTCAATGATGTCAACCGAAAATGAAGTGGTGCAATATGTAAATGTTTGTTGTTGTTGCTATCTTTTTTGAAGTCTTAAAATGGTTAGTTTGATGGCTGAAATTAATGTGCATAAAATGTGTAATTTGTGATGTTCATATGAGGTGTATGTGACTCATTTTAGGTGGAAAGTTGCAGCCAAAAATGACAATGAATCTACACCTAAGAATGTGTTAAACGAATCCATGAAATACACCCCAAAAAGTGTTAAACGATCCACCAATTTTCCTAAGTTTTCGAGAGGAAATATTGGTGAAAATAAGCTAATAAAATGACTAATTTTCCAGCAGCAACTACAAGTTTCGTTTAGGCTAAAGTGTAGAGGGGAAAGATGGAAATTCAATTGGTTTTAAAGGGGTGAGGCCACCAGCATTCGAACCTGTGACCTCACCCGTATAGCACCTTAATTTCGCAAGAAAAAGAAAAGGGGTTGGGGGGATTCGAAATGGGGTCTACTGGCTGAGAAAGGAGAGAGCAACAATTTAAATAAATAAAATGGGAGGCATGGGAATCGAACCCACGACCTCCAGGCAGCGAATGAAGGGAAAGAAAAAATAAAACAAAGGAAGAGTGAGGCGTGGAATCGAAACCACGACCTCAAGGCTGGAAAAGAGAAGGTCAAAATAAATAAGAAAATAAAGTGAGGTTGTGGGGGCTCGATCCCACAACCCACTGCCAAACGCCTAGTTAAGCCAATTTTAAATGAAAATAAAATAAGGAGGTTGTGGGGGTTCGAACCCACAACCTCACAGCCCTAGCGAAATTAAAGAATAAATAAGGAGAGGCTGTGGGGGTTTGATCCCACAACCTCATAGTCTATGCGAAATTGGACAAGGGGAATTAAATAAGAAAATAAAAAGGGGTTGTGGGGGTTCGATCCCACAACCCTTCGGTCAAATGAGAGGAGAATCTAAGGAGAAAAATAAAGATAGAATGTTGATGTTGGGGTTCGATCTAGGGTCCCAATATCATGAAGACTAAAAATAAAGTCAAGGAAAAATGTAAGTATTGTCCAAGGGGTTCGAACTTGGGTTCCCTTGCCCAAAATTTCTGTAGTGATACATAAGTCATACGTGAATTAAATGTTCAAGAATAATGCTACCTACTCAGATTGAAATCAAGATATTGGCATACATACAAGATACATAAGTCTTGTACTACATAATCTTTGGAAGACATGAGTCACTTAACGAACTATGAATGAAGCCTCATGGCTTGTATGTATAGACCCATAAGTCTAGCATACGTTTAAAACTAAGTGAACCTAAGATGTATGTAATGAAATGAACAAACCCTAGAAGGGTTAAGTAAGAGTGTGAAACACACAAATGACCAAGTACATTGGCATATGATGATATTAACAATCACGTAAAATGGGGTGAGTATTTATGAAGAGCAAATGTGCTAATGTTAATGAATGTGGTGACAATATGATATGAGGATAATGTAAAACATAAGAACAATCTCAAATGACCCTAAGTAAATGTTACCAAAACGTACTCACCTATGAGAGTGTAAAGTTAATGAAGAGACCAGTCTCTATGAACACTCTAATGAAAGTATTTAGATTAACACACTTAATACTAATGATGAGATGAGAAATCATCTATTGAGCTATGATGTCCTCATACTAGAAGTCAGCTTCCATGACGTATGAGTTGAAGGTAATGGAACTTTATACTGAGCACCAATAGACTAGCTATGAGCAGTGATGCCTTATTTTGGAAAGGGCGGAGGTTCACGTAACTCTTATGAGATGAGACTGTCCAGCTTTCCGGGTGTGGGTCTCCTTATATCTCCTGGTCTTCAAACCTATACTGCCAATATAGGGATCTGGCGGGGTTAAATTCCCATGTACGCTAGCATGTTTTGGGTTACTTTGGCCGGTGATTCCACCTCTTTTCGGTGTGGGGGAGACACTGGATTTCATGATTTTCACATGATCTATGTCGGTTAAAGTTAAAGTTCCCAATAAATGAATGAGGCCAGCCTCAAATGAAGAACATAATGAAATGAACGATACCAAAGGTGTTAGGATAGGATAATCAAGAGGTGAGCTAGACTCAGGTAATGACACTAGGTTATTCCTGATCATTGCACAGCAAACCCGATGAAAGTCTTAAACTACACCCTAGATATAGCTGGTGTTCGCACTGGCCTATGAACGAAATGAAATGAAGTACGTATGAATGAATGAAGCAGACTCTGTGTTTTCTAATGAAGACTCCCTAGTTGAGGTCCCATATATTGAGCCCTCATTTTGGAAAGTCTTAATGTCAAGTCCATGATTCCAAGGTCTCATGGCATATGAATGAATGTTATGAAAGATGTTATGTGATATATGTTATGTGATAAGTGTTATGTGTAAGATGTTATGTGCTGTGGGAAATATGATAAGTATGATGATGCATGTTATTCTCATGGCATGACTTTCCTAATCCAAATTTGGAAAGCTCATGACTTTTCTAATCCAAATTTAGAAAGTTCAATAACTTTCCTAATCCCAATTTGGCAAGTCCACTGACTTGACTTTCCATAATTATGTTGTTAGGAAAGAGCTACCCTTTGTCATGCATGTCCTTAGTGTGTTCTTGCATATACCCATACTTAGTACAAGTGTGTACTAACCCTATACAACTCTACAATTTTAGGTGCAGGCACAGGTGGACGCTAGAGCTACAGGTTGACGCTGAAGCTATCCGGACGTTGAGCATTCATCCGGACTTGGTAGGCCCTCATGATTTCGAGGATGCTTGCCCATTTATATTCTAGCTTAGTCTTAGGATTGAGCTAGTGGAGTATGTTCCACTAGCGTTTCTTTACCGTATTATTTCATAGATTGTATTGGTGCCATTTTGGCAAGTATTCAGTTATTGCTATATTAAACTATTTCTTTCATTTGATGATCTTAATGTTAGATGGTTGATGGTGAACAAATTATGAATGTATTAGAAATGATTAGTAAGTATGTTAAGAGACAAAAGTTTCAAACTTTCCGCTAAAATTAACCTAGCTGAAGTAAGAATGATGTAAGTAGGCTTGTTTGCGACCTCTGAGAGGTCAACAACGCCGGTCTCGTCTGGCATCTAGATTCCGGTCGTGACATATTCGTAAATAAGGTATGGGTTTTTCACTCTTGGGATTCCTTTCCCCAAGAGGTCCTTTCAAAGATGATTATTAAAAATTCAACTTCTATAGTTTTTACTCTACAACAGTGGTTTTCTTGCTAACTCAAGATTTATGACTAATGATGAAAAATAATGATTTTCTATGGTTAATTAAGTATGTATTGTTGGTTAATTGGTTTGTAATGTTTGATTTTCGTGTGAATCATGTTCCTTCCCTAAATAATGGGTTTTATTGGGTTATATCTATCACTTGATAACATGTAACGTTGGGATTGGAACTATAGCTTGAATGAACTCCTTAATGAACCTTTCCCTTGTCCTTAACTATGAATTGGTATTGTATATAACTTGAAGGGTTGGAATTGTTTATGTTATTGAGTATTTCACTATGTTGTTGGATGATTGTTGTAAATTGAACGTCAGTTCTTGATGAAGGTTCTTGGAAGCAATAGGTAAGTCTTCTAAAGTCATGATTTCTCTATTATGTTAATGTTTCATATAATTGATGTAGCTATGAATTGAAGTATGTATGATGTTGCTATCCATATATGCTGGCCTATGAATATGTTAAATGTGGGGTCATAGTAAGGTTATGATAATGCAAGTTGATGATGTTTATCTTGTATGCCTTACACACTATGATTATGAAATGTTAATATCACAAATGAAGGGTTGTGATGAAAGGAAACTCTCATCCTAATCCTAAAGAGCTTATGATCATGTTTATACAAGGTGTTAATCCCCTATGACTTATAATAATATTTATTAATAAATGATAATCTAAAGGTTGTTCAACAGTGGACTTTAGATTAGCGCCAATGAACTAGTTATGAGAAGTGTCCCTTCCCTAGTTGGAAGGTAGGTTAAGAATGACTCTCATGAGATAGAGGTTGCCATGTAATGTGGAACTATAAGTCTCTAATATATCTCTATGTTCCTGAACTATGTTGCCACCATAGGAATACTAGCTAGTGGATCCACCTAGAAAGCTATGTTCATGTTTTGGTTCTACTTTGGCCGGTAGACTGTCAAGACCCGAAAGCACCCCCTAAAAGTTAGGGAAAACCTTCGAATCATGACCGGGCGTACTTGACCCCTTTGGGATCTCGTACAAGCCCTCTACTAGCATTCATAACATAAAGCATGAAAAGTAGTGCGGAATTAAAACTTTTCACGATAATAATAAAGAAGTCTTTTCATAAATACTAGGAAATCTTATCGTCACAGGACAACTTAAAGACACAACTTGGAATCTTAGGGACACAACCCTTTACAATAAAAGTAAATACATTTTTAATTCTTAATTAAGAAACTAAGAAACATAAAACTATGTCCTCGAATATATGAGGACATACCCAATCCTTGAGAGATAGAATTCCCAAGCTTCAACTCCGATCCTCCAAAAAAAGCTTCCAACCTATACTCATAAGGTATATAAAAGTATGGGGTTAGTACAACAATGTACTAAGTATGGCATATGCAAAAACATACAAAAAGGGACATTTTAGTAAAAATAACTTTTAATGCAATCTAAAGCAATAATCATGAATCTAGAAACAAACAATCATAAGAATCGACAATCAACACCTTATGGCAACTTTACCAAAACTTAGAGTAATCAAAAGGAACATTTCAATGAACTTACTAAACTTACAATGACAATTGAATAAAGCATCACAGTGAATATATTGGATTCTTACAATGAAGACCTTACAGTGAATGGCACGGTCCAAGTCATATGAACTCTTTTTCCTTTGAAGTTGCCCTAACCCAAGGTTATCCTAAGACTCCCTAAAGTGAGCTAAGAAGGGATTTTAATTACACCTCCCTTCAAAGCACACCAAAGCGACCCTTAAAACTACGATATCATAGGCTTACTTCATTGGAAATCAAATCCACGCCCTTGGCTAACATATGCAAAACACTCATGGAAAATATAGGTCATACCAAGTGCAATGTGAGAGTAGCATCCCATACTACCACTCCCACTTAGTACTCCTAATGGATTCCATTTACTCAAGTACTCCACAATAATCATCCATAACACTACACCATAGTACTCATGCACACGGATTTCATGAAGGTACTCTTCTCCCATAGTAGGTATAGGTCACACCAAGTGCAATGTGAGAATAGCATCCCATACTACTGCTCCCACTCAATGCTCCTACTCGGTAACTAATGTGGATTGAGCACTTCACGACATACATACATAAATTCAACAATATACAAGATAATTAGTTTCAAATCAATTCTTTTGTGGGAGTTAGCTTAACCGACAAAGACAATGGGAGCTAGACATGGAATCCCGATATTAACCCCTATCGGATGAGGGATCCTTACTTGCCTAGTGTAAGGTCATGCTTCTTAGCGTTTACATGGATTTTCCAATAGGTACACCTATGCGGGCACATAGTTAAGGGATAAGGAGATTGCTACTACGTAACTCACTCTCTACTAACGAGGAGTACTCATCTCAAGAGGTACTTTGGATTACAACATCTCAACTCATGAAGTGCAATCCACCTCCCCTTCATATCCTCTCGGTGCTAGGTATAACTCCCCACGGATTTCTCAACATAATAGTCTATCTTAGAAAGCTCACTAGGAATGGAGAGGTTGCTACTAGACACTACATCTCAACTCACGAAGTGTGTCCACCTCAAGATTCCCCTTTTTGCTCAACTTGGCATAATACAAATCTTAAAAGAGTGTGTGTGTGTATATGTGCACACCTTGCATATAAGCATCGCTTATTTGTCATCAAGTTCTACACATACTTTAACCTTAATTCATCAAGTTACACACTCTACCTGCTTCTCATAATCATACACTTCATTTAGACATAAACTAGGTCAAACATGCAAATTCAAGTTACATCAAACACAATACAAGACCCATTTCCCATATATCTTTATTTCACATATTAGACCTTCAAGATCCCATACTCAAAACATACTAATTAACATCAAATTCATCAATTAGCACCACCACCCATAAGGTGGACCATACCACTCAAATAGCAATTCATAATAAGAAATATACAATGAGAGCAACTCATCAACAAATCAAACCATCATCACCCATAAGCAATTTATCAATATTTCACCATATTAAGGTCCTTAGGGCAGTAGCTACACCAACATGACAATACAAGAAGACCCAAGTTCATACCCTACTCAAATCATGCTCACATAACCCATTTTCAAGCCAAAAGTTGAAGTATGCATATACAAGAGTTTCATGGAGTTTTTAACATCAAAATCATCAATTCAAACCAAGATAAATACATTTAAATTACTAAACTTAAATACAAGAAGACCCATACTAGAAATCAAAGTTAGAAGAAGTTTGAGTTTAGAAACCCTTTTTGAAAACCATTTTGGGAAGTTGGCTTCTTGAATGAAAAGATATTCAAGAATGGATACCATACCTTTAAGAGAAGGAAACCCACTAATTTTGATGAAGAAACAAGTCCAAAGCATCCCTCCTTTCCCTCCTTGAGCCTTGGCTTCAATGGTGACTTTGAGAAAGTTTTTTTCTTTTTAGAGAGAGAGTTTGAATTTAGAAGTGAGGGTCTTGTCTAGGTCTAGGGTTTAAAACTCATTTAATATAACCTAAAAATCCCTTAACAAACCATCCAAACTCTTATTTAGACGTGGGGTGAATTTACAAATTCACCCCTGACTTGGCAGAAAAATCTGCGCACAGGGACAAGACTTGCGACGACCTGCTTGTGACGGGGCATCTTGGGTGCAACGGCCCGTCCTGACCATCCGTTGAAAACTTAAGAGGCTTGCCAAGGGTCCCCTCTACACCCTTGAACAATTACCCCATGACGGAACCTTGTGATGGGGCGTCACAGCCATGATAGGCCGTCGACTGCTCCGTCGCCAAGGCTGCCTGGGACAGCCTGCTTACCAGGTTTTGGGTCCTTCCTCAAGGACCCTTAGATGGTCCTTGGGGATAATTTCCCGGACGTTTCCAAAACAAATATGATCATATATAAGTTTAACACCTCTCACATGAATTTCATCCAAAACGAACACATAAAACTTGACGAAACGCGTCTAGACGTACAAGGTCGACTCAAGGCATATCTTTCGAATGCCTTGGACGTTCTTGGTCGTTTGACCTCCAAACTTCACGAAACTTTTCACACTGCCTAAGGACACTAAACTAACTCCGTTTAACTTAAAATCAACTCAAGAAACAATCATGAGGCTCTAGTTCACCTTAGTTCATTTTGGGGCATTATATAGACCACCTTATTTCGGCATGGGGTTTCATGACACCTCATTCAATTTTTAGCTTACATAGTCTAATGTCGGTTAATACGATTGTTCCCACAAGTAAAATGAAAGGAAAGTAAATGGACATTGACTAGGGTAACTTGAAGAGTCTACTTAGTATAGGTAGGGGTATGGAATCTACCTAGACATTGCACAAGTTGACTCTAAGAGAAGTCCTAGGAGATTGTCTTATGTAATATGATAACATGAAATGTATAATGCTTATGATATACGATTTTACTCTTATATGATGTTAGTTATGTTGATGAAAACGTTATTGGTTTATATTGCTATATGTGGTGATGACTACCTATAATATACGTTGTATGAAGCAAAGCTGTACTTATGGTCTCCTATCTTGTTTACTTGATTATGTGGAGTTATGGGGCTTCACATGATCATATCACTTGTAGGCTTGGGATGGGATCATTGGTAAGTATTTTGTATGTTATGTTTTAAGTGATCTAATGAACATGAAATTTTAATATGGCTTCATGATGATATGTCTTTGGTTATGATCATGCTTCATGTTGTTGTGATCCTTATCTTGTATATGCTTTAGTATATGTACATTAAAGGTTTTCAAATGACTTAGCATGCTTTCTAAAGAAATGGTCCTTTTTCATGCGTGTCCTTAAATGTTTATGTGCATATACCCATACTTAGTACATGTGGCATACTAAACCCTTACTTTATATAACTACAAATGTAGGGTCCGGTCGTTGAAGATTAAGAAGGTCAATTGAAGAAGCTTGGAACTCTTTATCTAAGGACTCTCTTTATTTCGTTTTATGTTCTTTGGATTCTATTGTAGTAAGGCCTATATGGCATATTGACATTTTATTGGCTAAGTCCAACTTATACTCTTTAGATGTTTTTTATGTGAGACAAGTTTTAGAATATCGTATGTATGTTATCATGTTGCTATAAGTAAAGCCTAAGTAAGCTTCTATGTGAGAGGTCTAAGTATACCTCAATATGTACATAAGTATGAAATTTTTAATTTGCATTTTTAACTGATGATTATGACGAACGCTAAGGCTTGTCTGAGTCCTCCGAGAGGACGATGACGCCGGTCGCATCTGGGGGGTGCTCTCTGGATGTGACAATTTTTCCTTTAGAGCAGCTAAACGTGATTGCAGATTAAGTACCTCGAGGGAGTCAACATGATAAGAACACTGAGGGGAACAATGAAGAACAAGGCTAGAATCTACGAAAGGAAAAAATGTTGCCTTCCACCCCTGTTCGGCAAATGCCTAGAAATGAAGGAATGCAAGGTAAGTGTTCGAACACTTCTTCAAGTCCTATGATTTTAACTCAATAAGTGTAGTTGATACTCAAATGCAAGTCATTGCAAGTGAGGAAAATTGTGCACAACTAACTTCATATATGCAAAATAGTGATCAAGGGACTAACACTTTTGATATACCTCCCTCAAATAAGCCCAAAACAATGAAAATTCCAAAGGATCATGATAATAGTCATTAGTCTCAAAAACTCCCACATCCAGCCCTCATGACCTCAATAAACGCACTTACAATTTTGAGAAACATACTCCTACCTTCAAAATAAACAACATGTGCATCTAGATAACTCCCACAGAAACACCAATCATGTGACTTCCTCCAATACCTACAAATGGATGTTACCAAGGAGAGACCCCTCTCCATGATTGAATGGGATTTGATGATGAATACTTTACTATTGGTAAATGGCAATCTATTCAATATAAGGGACTCCCTGATTATTGGTCCTATTGCAAACATCAAGGCCACCTGTTCCATGTGTGCAAATCAAGCTAAGGGATGAAGAAAAAAAGAGGAGAAAGGAATTTGAAAACAAGATCCATCTAAACCTTCCAGTTCCACCAACCCCCATCCCCTCGGCAGACCAAACACTAGGCTCTATATTCATCAAAACATTTCCAATGATTAGTACAATTATTTGGAATGTTAGGAGTATAAATACCTAAGGTGCAATGGAAATAATCAAATATCTCAAAAAGATCCATCACAAATTTATTATTGCTATCATGGATCCTTTTTCAGAGAACTATCAAATTCAAAATTTCGCAACTCAATCATGTTGCTCATTTGGTTGTTTTGGTCTCGGGATGTGGATTGTAACATTATTGACAATGATGAGAAATAACTTGTGAGAGACACTATGTTGCCTCAGCCTTTTCTTGTATCTTTTCTTTATGCCAAATGTAGATACTCTCTTAGAAGACCCCTATAAGATAGACTTCTAGATCATGCTAATAAGAACCTTGGTGTTTTGTGGGTGATTTCAATGTTATTACCTCCTCGAAAGAAAAGTTTTGAAGATTACTGTAATACCTCAGAATCAAGGAGTCTAGAAGTGGGCTAAGTGGGAAACTCACAAGCCCAACAAGTGGACCATGGAACCCTCCACGGAGCCACCACGGTCCGTTAAGGGGCTCGTGGTAGGTTTCTAGAGCCTACCCCATGTAGGATTTGCTTTGACAGATGCCTAGACGACCCGTGGTGAGGTTGAAGGGCCGTCAAAGTAGTCATCAAGTGGGTCAAGTTAGTAGGGGTCGTCTCCTAGCTACTGGTTAAGGTCCACGCGCATCACAACGGCCCGTGAAGCCTCACATGGACCGTGAGGTCGTCCATGAAGGGTTTTCAATAGATTTAGAGTTTAGGGTCCACTTCAAACGATCATATATTTTAGCACAAAATGAATTAAGTGGCCCATGTCCTACCAAATTCAAGGTCTATGAGTCATTTTTCCAACGCCACTGAGTTTGCCCAATTCCAATCTTGGAGTAAAAAGTTATGTCTGAAGTAGTAAGCACTGTTAGGCTGAATTCCTTTACGACCCGTTTGATAGGCCGTGGTGGTCATGACGACCTGCGATGGGCTTCTAGTGAGCCAATTTGGCAGTTTTTAAGTCAGAGGTTACTGGGTCTTTTACCAATTGTTTTAACTCAATACTAAGTCGCTTCTTCCTTCTACCCAAATTCCTATATAATAATTCTAAACCTCTAAATCACCCAAACTAAATTTGTTCTCTCAAATTCTCAAAAGAAGATTAAGTTCCTCCTTTCAAATATTTCTCCCTCTAGAACTTGAAGGAGAAAAAAGAGTTGGAGCAAGAATCAAGGTCAACTCTCCATTCCTTAAGCATTTTTGGGCTTTTTTTATCAAGGTATGATGGATTTTCATCCATGGAGTCCCCAAGATTCGCCAATTGAAAAGTAGAAATTCCCCATTTGAGTTATAGTTTTCTTCTAATGTTGTGGGTGTTGATGAATATTGATCCAATTGAGTGTATTATGATTATTTATTATTCACCTGATAGGATTACATGTTTTTAGGATGAATTTACATGTACCCATGCCTAACCCATGTCAAGAAATATAAAAATGATGTAAATGGGTTTTATTTTATGAAAGGAAAATTTGTGGGTTTAGATGTATTCTTATATGATTGATGAGATACATTAAGAATTGTTTGATATTGAAGCATATATGATGATTTATGATTAGAATTGTCTTGAGATTTAGGGCTTTGAAAGTAAAGCTTTTATAATGAATTGATGATTTAGATGTAAATGTTCTAAAAGGGATAGTTCCCATATAAATTGCATATGTATGAATGTGAATGGTTTTCTCACATTGAATAATTTTTGGTTGAAAGAATTTCTCACCTAAAATGAATCTAAGAACGTAGATTTATGGTAATACGATCTTGGATTGGTAATGTGATACCTTTCCACGGAAAGCTTGGATTGGTAATGTGATACCTCCATGGATAGCTTGAATTGATAATGAGATCCTCTTCATGGTAGCTTGAAGTGTTAAGGATATTATACCCCTTCATAGTAGCTTGAAGTGGTACGGAGATGATATCCATTCATGGTAGCTTGAATTGGTAAGGAGATGATACCTTTTCATGGTAGCTTAAATTGGTAATGACATTCCTCTTCATAGTAGCTTGAAGTTGTAAGGAGATGATACCTGATGTACCGTGGTTTCACGGTATTTCTAATACTTTTTCCTTAAGTTTAGTGTGTGTCGAGAGCCTTTTTGTGTTGATTTTTGATATAAATTTCTTTTTGTTTGCAGAAAATCTGTCCAAGGATGAACGCGGGAGTTTTTGAGAAAGAATTGCAGAAGAGACCACCTACGGAACCTATGACGGTCCGTCGCGGCTGTGACGGTCCGTAGGTGGCACCGTAGTGAAAGGAGAAGTTGCTGAAGGAAAGTTGGGGAAGTCTGACAAGTGTGGGAATACGGAAGTCCATGACGGACCGTCACAGCTACGACGGTCCATCCTGCATGTTCGTCGTAATGATCAGAGAGTAATCCCAGTACCCAAAATTCCGAAGTTCAAGTGTTTTGGAACGAAGACCCTCGACGGACCGTTGTGCTTGAAACGGTCCGTCATACCTGTCCGTCGAGGGGAATGAGGAAAGAAACATGAGAAGATGTGAAGTATGGGACGACGGAGGCTATGACGGTCCGTCGTGTCCATGACGGTCCCTCACGTGGTCCGTCGACCCAGACGCGTTTGGACAGATTTTTAGTAAATAGAATCCTTATTTGATTAGGTTTTGTTCTTATTATAAATAGTTGGAAAAACCTCGTTTTTGGGGTTAGACATTCTGGATAATTTTTAGTTTATAGTTCTTTAATTATATTATTAAATTCTCGATTTTGGGAGTTAAGATATTTTCCGGGAATTGATTGTTGTGGATTTCGTTGATTAATCAAGTTAAATTCTGGGAAATTATTGGTTCTCATAAAAAGTAAGTGCATGAATTCTTCCATTAACCATATGAATTGTGTAATTACGAACATGGGTAACTAAACCTCATAGCTAGGGTTGTGGGAACCATGGGTGAATAACAAGGTAGTAATCTAACTTCAATAACAATTCTAGAGTGGTGTCTTGCATGTATTGATAATTCTTTCGTTTAGAATTCTTTTTAACAGTGGCCAACATTAGAACTTACCTTAATGCTACTTGCCGGACCAAGGAGGTAGATAATAGGAAAAGAATTATCAACATAGATTTAGTGTAGACTATCTAATAGACTAGTATTGGTTGGTACGAGTTAATAGCTTAGTCAAATACCGAATACGATGTTTAATATGAGGTAAAGATAAGGGTTAGTATAGCAACACACGTAGCCGGACCAAGGTGCGGAGTGAAATTCTCTAGATGCCGGACCAAGGATTTAGAGATACATAACTTATCACTTTACGTGCAAGATATCAGGATAGAGCTGTTATAGTTAGATTTACCAAGTTAGGAACCTGTGGGGAACACTAAAACCCTAGTTACTTTTATAATTTGATTAAACTCCGAAAGTTAAATTTGTTAGTTGTTCATTCTTATTTAGTTAATCATTTTCGTTAATTTAGAAATAAAACCCCCCTTTTTGTCTTTTGGTTTATTGGAAAATAGTTGGCTAAATAATAGTAATAATAAAATAAAGTTAAGTCTGAACTATTTTCCTTGTGGGATCGATCCCAACCTCATTAGTTGGGTTCTTTACTTGATACGACTGCTTTACTTCTTATTTGAGAAGTAAGTTTGAGCGTATCAAATTTTGGCGCCGCTGCCGGGGAAATTAGCTTTTAGATTAACTTAAATTTATTACTAAAATTTAGTCAATATTTTCCTGATTTTACTTTTTCTGTTGTTTTTGATTTTGCCAGGTTTGACGTCCTTGTATGCCAAATACACGGAGAGGAAAAGAACCCTTGTTTCCCTACGATCACGAGTTAGAGCGTACACTACGCAAAATGAATCGAAACTTGGGTATAAATGATGATGATCCAAACCTGAACATCCCAGCTCCGGTTGATGCTCATGGTCGATTATTACCTGATGATCCTGATCAAGGTGCACAAAGGGGACATAATCCCGCTCCATGTCCTCAAGAATACTACAGAGGGTATGACAATATTGCAGATTCTGATGGGCCACTTGTATTGCCCCCTCTACCAGAAGGTCACACCTTTGTAGTCACTAGTAGTCTAATGCAAATGCTCACGGTTAGAGGTTTGTTTTCAGGACTACCGTCTGAGGACCCACATGCCCATATAGCTAAGGTGAGGGCAGTGTGTAAAAGCTGTGTAGGGAGGCCTGATTTGAATTTGGATGTAATAGGGCTAAGAGTATTTCCTCTCTCACTGACGGGAGAGGCTGCCATTTGGTTCACTGAGCTCCCTTATAACTCAATTTTCACTTGGAACCAACTGAGGGACGTTTTCTTAGCACGTTACTATCCGGTCTCCAAGAAACTAAATCACAAAGACAGAGTTAACAACTTTGTGGCACTACCAGGAGAGTCAGTTAGTAGTTCTTGGGATAGGTTCACTTCATTTCTGAGAAGTGTCCCAAATCACCGCATAGATGATGAGTCACTAAAAGAATACTTCTACCGGGGACAGGATGATAATAATAAAGCGGTATTGGATACTATAGCAGGTGGTTCTTATGGGGAGTGTCCTTATGCTGAAATTGCCGAAAAATTAGAGAAAATCTCCCGGAATAATAAAGCATGGAGTACTAGGAAGATAGATACTGGGAGAAATACTTTTGCAGTGCAATCCACACACAATCCAGCCACAGATGAGATTCGTGAAGAGATGGCACAGATGAGAACTAAGCTTGGGTTAGTATTAAAACATGTCACTGGGGGTGCAGAAAAGATAAACGCAGTGAACTACTTGTCTAAACCACCACCACCAACTGATGAATATTATTATGAGGAAGATTCTTATGCAGTAAATGATCAGACGGGGGGTTTCCGACCAAATGCCCAAGGCTCCAATCAGGAGAATTGGCGCCAAGGTCAAGGAAATCAAGGTCGGAACTATGGTAACTACAACCGCGAGGGTAATTATGTTCGTGATGGAAATTACAACCGCGACAACAACTTCAACAGGGGTAACTATGGTAACAGAAATGAGAGGAGTGGGCCCTATGTTCCTCCTCAAAATCGTGAAGTTGCTCCTAGGGATGGTGGAGGTAGTATGGCGCGAGTTGAGGATATGCTGCACAAGATGATGAGGAGGTTCGATGCTAGTGATGAGCACACCAAAGAGTTAAGGAGTGATGTAGCAGGTATTGGACAGAAAGTTGATACACATGCCATATCAATCAAGCAGCTTGAATTGCAAATGGCTCAATTATCTGCAACTGTGAACACACGGCAACCAGGCACTCTTCCTAGCAACACTGTCCAAAATCCGAAAAATGATGGACACTGTATGGCAATTACTACTCATGGTGGTAAACAAACTATTGACCCACCTATGCCGTCTATTGTGGAAAAGGTGCTGAAAGATAATGATGAAGTAGAAGATAACACTGATAAAGATGTTGAAGTGCCTAAAAAGGTAACTCCCATGCCTAGACCTCCACCCCCCTTTCCTCAAAGATTAGTGAAAAAGACCGAGGATGGCAAATATCGGCGTTTTATAACAATGTTGAAGCAACTTTCTATCAATGTCCCTTTGGTAGAAGCTCTTGAACAAATGCCCGGTTATGCCAAGTTTATGAAAGATTTGGTTACAAAGAAAAGATCGGTCACTTTTGAGGATGATGACAGAATGCAGCATTGTAGTGCTATTGCTACAAGGTCTTTGGTGCAAAAGAAAGAAGATCCGGGTGCATTTACTATTCCTTGTACAATCGGGTTATTACATTTTGCGAAAGCATTATGTGATCTGGGGAGAGCATAAATCTCATGCCCCTCTCGATTTACAAGAAGTTGGGTTTGGGTGACCCAAAGCCTACTGCGATGCGGCTACTGATGGCCGATCGAACAGTAAAAAGGCCTATAGGGATACTCCATGATGTGTTAGTAAAAGTGGAGTCGTTCATATTTCCAGCAGATTTTGTCATTCTTGATTGTGAAGTCGATTTTGAGGTGCCTATTATTATTGGGAGGCCATTCCTTGCTACGGGTAGAGCTTTAGTTGATATGGAAAAAGGGCAGATGAAATTTCGGTTGAACAATGAAAAAGTGAATTTCAACATTTGTAGGTCCATGCGGTATCTGCCATATCCTACAAAGTTGGTGAATCACCCAAGACACAAATAGAAGAACGTCTAGGTGTAGAAGCACTAGCAGCAGTGATAATGAATTTTGATAATGAAGGCATTGAAGAATATGTGTCATTAGTCGCTGCTCTTGATCGTGGTAATGTTCGGTTTAAACCGAAGAAATATGAGCTAGACATGAAGAATCGCGAGTCTCCACCCGCTAAACCATCCATAGAGGAGGCTCCAAAGCTAGAACTAAAAGCTCTCCCACCTCATCTAAGGTATGAATTCTTAGGAAACGGTGACACATTACCGGTAATCATTGCATCAGATCTAAATGAACAACAAGTTGAGAGTTTGGTCAAAGTGCTAAAAAGGTTCAAAAGAGCTATTGGGTGGACCATTGCGGACATTATTGGGATCCCTCCTGGTATTTGTTCTCATAAAATCCAACTCATGCCCGATCATAAGCCAAGTATTGAGCACCAGAGACGCTTAAATCCACCTATGCAAGAGGTCGTGAAGAAGGAAATCATAAAATGGTTGGATGCAGGAGTAATTTATCCAATCGCCGATAGTAGTTGGGTATGCCCTGTTCAGTGTGTACCTAAGAAAGGGGGAATGACTGTGGTCCCCAATGAAAAAAATGAACTTTTTCCAATGAGGCCGGTGACTGGATGGAGGGTGTGTATGGATTACCGGAAATTAAATGCATGGACCGAAAAGACCATTTTCCCATGCCCTTCATGGATCAGATGTTGGATAGACTCGCCGGAAAAGGGTGGTACTGTTTTCTTGATGGTTATTCAGGGTATAATCAGATCTCTATTGCACCAGAAGATCAAGAGAAGACCACTTTTACTTGTCCATATGGGACCTTTGCGTTCAAGAGAATGCCGTTTGGGTTGTGCAATGCACCCGCCACATTTCAGAGATGTATGATGTCTATATTCTCCGACATGGTGGAAGATACTATTGAGGTCTTTATGGATGATTTTTCAGTGGTTGGTGAATCTTTCGAGCAATGTTTGAGCCATTTGTCTGAGGTTCTTAAGAGATGTGAAGATTGCAATTTAGTTCTCAATTGGGAAAAATGCCACTTCATGGTCAAAGAAGGTATTGTTTTGGGCCATCGTATTTCAGAAAAGGGCATAGAAGTTGATCGAGCCAAAGTCGAGGTAATAGAGAAACTTCCTCCACCTATCTCTGTAAAAGGTGTGAGAAGCTTTCTTGGGCATGCAGGTTTTTACAGGAGATTCATCAAAGATTTCTCGAAAATTGCACATCCATTGTGCAAACTGTTGGAGAAAGATTGTAAATTTTCTTTTGATGAATCCTGTCTGAAAGCATTCGGCGATCTCAAAGAAAAACGGGTATCTGCACCTATCATTATTTCTCTGGATTGGAATAGTCCATTTGAGGTAATGTGTGATGCGAGTGGGGTTGCCCTTGGTGTGGTATTGGGACAAAGAAGGGACAAAATCCTTCATCCCATTTACTATGCCAGTAAAACCCTCAATGAAGCTCAGAAGAACTATACAGTCACTGAACAAGAGCTCCTTGCCGTAGTATTTGCTTTTGAAAAATTTCGCTCCTATTTGCTAGGTACTAGAGTCATAGTGCATACTGACCATTCAGCCCTGAGATATTTGATGGCGAAGAAGGACGCGAAACCAAGGTTAATTCGTTGGGTATTACTACTGCAAGAATTTGACTTTGAGGTAAGGGATAGAAAAGGGACCGAAAATCAATTTGCTGATCACTTGTCCCATTTAGAAGATGAAGCTATGAGAGAGTTAGGGGATAAGACTGATATTGATGACACGTTCCCCGATGAGCATGTATTGGCTGCCTCACAAGACCTGATTCCGTGGTTTGCAGATTTTGCGAACTACCTAGCTAGTGATCTTGTTCCATCGGACTTGTCTTTTCATCAAAGGAAAAAGTTCATGTACGATGTGAAGAAATTCTTTTGGGATGAACCATACTTATACAGGAGTTGTGCTGACGAGCTTATTCGGCGTTGTGTGCCAGAAGTCGAGATGCTGAGTATTTTAGAGGCATGCCATTCCTCACCCTTTGGTGGACATCATAGTGGTGTCCGGACTGCTCATAAGATCTTACAAAGTGGTTACTATTGGCCAACTATTCATCAAGATGCTCATGAGTTCGCTAAAGCATGTGATAGATGTCAAAGAGATGGCGGCATTTCAAGAAAGCAAGAGCTCCCTCTAAACCCCATTCTTGTAATTGAGTTATTTGATGTTTGGGGTATTGACTTTATGGGTCCGTTTGTGAGTTCTCATGGAATGAAGTATATTTTAGTAGCAGTTGATTATGTATCCAAGTGGGTGGAAGCTATCGCCCTCGCAAACAATGAAGGGAAGAGTGTCACTGCATTCTTGAAAAAGAATATATTTTCTCGATTTGGTACCCCACGAGCAATTATTATTGATGGGGGATCCCACTTTTGCAACAAATTGTTCAAGGGATTATTGGAGAAATATGGGGTTCGCCATATTGTGGCCACTCCTTACCATCCTCAAACTAGTGGGCAAGTTGAAGTATCAAATAGGGAAATCAAACAGATTTTGTCGAAAACTGTGAACGCTAGTAGAACAGATTGGTCAAGGAGGCTTGATGATGCTCTTTGGGCTTACCGGACAGCGTATAAGACTCCCATAGGTATGTCCCCATACCAACTAGTATATGGGAAAGCATGTCATCTTCCGGTTGAATTAGAGCATAAAGCCATGTGGGCTATGAAGAAGCTAAAAATGGACTGGAACGAAGCTGCAGAACAACGATTAAATGGGTTAAATGAACTCGATGAATTTTGCCTTAAGGCATATGAAAGCTCAGCCCTCTACAAAGAGAAGATGAAGAAGTACCATGACCTAAAAATCGAGAAACGAGAGTTTATGATTGGGGATTCGGTGCTTTTATTCAACTCTAGATTGCGCTTGTTTCCGGGCAAGCTCAAGTCTAAATGGACTGGACCTTACTTGATCACCCAATTATTCCCTCATAGAGCGGTTGAGTTGGAAAACAAGGAAGGTGTGCGGTTTAAGGTGAACGGACAACGTCTCAAAATCTATATTGGTCATGCGGAATCGGCGAATGAGGTGGTTGAGGCATATCATCTTGATGAAGTCTGAGTAATCAAGTGTCCTCAGTCGTGCCGCGACGTTAAATCAGGCGCTGGTTGGGAGGCAACCCAATAGTTATCATCTAACCACTTTTATAGTTTTTTTCTTTCTAGTAACGGTAGCATTTTCTATTAATGGGTTATAAATTTTCAGGTAGCACATCTACAGGAAGTTCTGCAGACAAGTTACTCTACATCAGTCACTGACGGATACATCGACGGACCGTCACGCCTGTGACGGACCATCGCATGACTCCGTCGTGCTAGGTACGCTCTCTTGCATTTTTGAAGAATTAGGGCACAAGCGACGGACCGTGTGATGGACCGTCACAACTGCGACGGACCGTCATCGGGGTTTCGTCACGCCATTACCCGGCTACCCGACCCGACCCGGCTAAAGAATTTTAAAAGTTTAAAACGTTTTAAACCCCCCCACCCCTTCATTACCAGTTTCATTCAATCTTCCCTCTATTTTCTCCCCTTCTAACTTCACTCTCTTCCCAAATTCCCCATCTTCTCCCATTTTTCATCCCAAATTTTCCCTCTTGGTCGGAATATGCTGCAGTGAGTCTTAGTCTTCTAACTTGAGTGCCATCAATTGTGCATTGTTGTCTCCTCTTCCAAGGTATGTGTTCCTGAAACTCTACCCTTTACTTTTTCTTTGTTTTACTGTTTTTCCTTATTAATTGCATATGGGTTTCTGTTTTTGCCTAGATATTATCTAACTTAGGTCTTTAATTCCACAAAATGCCTGGACAATACTAGAGAAATTAGGGCTTTAAACTTGCCAATTTGATAGGGCTTTAAACTTGTCCATTAGGGTTCTAATCTGTATTAGAACATTGTTGGGTTGTTGTTTCGACTCACATGGGGTAAATTTGGCACCCCCCAGTTCTGTCTCTGCTTGACAGCACGACAACCTGATGACGGACCGTCATACCCACGACGGTCCGTCCTGCACAACCGTCGTGACGGTCAGAGACCCCTGTCCTAAGGGTCTCAACACTTTTTCTAAGTGTCCACTGACGGACACATGTGACGGATCGTCATACCCACGATGGTCCGTCCTGCATAACCGTCGTGACGGTCAGAGACCCCTGTCCTAAGGGTCTCAACACTTTTTCTAAGTGTCCACTGACGGACACATGTGACGGACCGTCATACCCACGACGGTCCGTCCTGCACAACCGTCGTGACGGTCAGAGACCCCTGTCCTAAGGGTCTCAACACTTTTTCTAAGTGTCCACTGACGGACACATGTCACGGACCGTCATACCCACGACGGTCCGTCCTGCACAACCGTCGTGACGGTCTGAGACACCTGTCCTAAGGGTCTCAACACTTCTTCTAAGTGTCCACTGACGGACACATGTGACGGACCGTCATACCCATGACGGTCCGTCCTGCACAATAGTCGTATCGGTCAGAGACCCCTGTCCTAAGGGTCTCAACACTTTTTCTAAGTGTCCACTGACAGACACATTTGACGAACCGTCATACCCACGACGGTCCGTCCTGCACACCCGTCGTATCGGTCAGAGACCCCTGTCCTAAGGGTCTAAACACTTTTTCTAAGTGTCCACTGACGGACACATGTGACGAACCATCATACCCATGACGGTCCGTCCTGCACAACCGTCGTATTGGTCTGAGACTTTCCTTCTAATACTTTATGTTGCCAAGTATTACATGACGGACTGCATGACGGTCCGTCATACGCATGACGGGCTGTCACCAGGTCTGTCGTGCCTTACTGCTACTTCAGAGCTGTTATCACTGGTTTGATTTTTTGTGTATTATTGTCTCATTTTTTTGTGTCATGTTTTCATCCTTCAAGTACTAATGATGATTCGTTACAGGTACTACCTATCATGGCACCTAAACAAGATCGCGTTTATGCACGTGGGCGTTCTAAATCTGTCGCCCCGTCTGCCCGATTGGTGATAGGCTCTGATGATGAGCATGATCCAGAATACGTGCCCCCAGGCACTGCTACTACAGCACGAGCTCCACGTGTTCCAAGAGTCACACCCCAAAAGGTGGCGCCTGGCGTAGTCACTGCCTCCCAGTCTGATGAGGAGCGCACACTGACCGGCACACCTTCTGGGTCAGCTGCCCAAGACGAAGGAGCATCTGGCTCCTTAGGAGTTTCATGGTCAGAGGAAGCCTCTGGGTCCGCAGAAGCCTCTGCCCCCGCCACAGCTATATAGTCTGCTTTGGATGATGAGGCTGACAGCACTGACTCCACCCCTGGCTCACCAACTGGAGTTCCTGCCCCGGTTGCCGATCAGCCCAACCGGTGGTGTGTCGACGGGCAATACAAAGTATACTTGAACGCCAAAGTGCTCAATGACAAAGGCGTCATGACACAGACCCTCTCACTGGAGAGGCGGGTCCTCACGGGAAGTCTACCCACCATGCCAGACATTCACACCCTTTTCACCAGACACCGGCTGGAGTGGACGGCTCATTCTTTGGGCCGCTACAGTGAGGAGTTAGTGCGTGAGTTCTATGCCTCCTATGTGGCTACTCTTCGCTCATAGATCGATAGGCGGTCTGCCCCCGTCAAACAGCCCCACTTGAGCATGTCCGAGTACGCGGCATCCAGGTCGACATCTTACTACCAGCCATCCGCCGATATCTGTACGGCACGGATTTTGACTCCACCAGCACACCTCTCACTGCCGAGTTTGATTACTGGTGGCAAATTGTTAAAGAGGGTAGTTTCTTCCGCCAGCCTTCACTGAGAGAGACCACCAAGAGGTGGATGGCCTAGCACCTGTCTGTTGATGGAGAGGCTGCGGATTGGGTGATGGACCCTAAGGGAGCCATCAGGAAGGCCAAGTTGACCTTTACGGCCAAGTTTCTTTGGTTGATAGTCCGCCATTGTCTCTCCCCCACTGCTGCGGATAACATAGTCACCTGAGATCGTGCAGTGCTGATGGCTGCAATGATGGCAGGGTTCGAGGTCGATTTTGCTTGGCTTCTCCAAGCGGTCATGCACGAGAGGGCCTTCAAGGTCACCACGACTTACCCTTTCCCTTGCATGATTTTCTCTTTGTGCAGATCAGCAGGTGTGCCCATTTGGCACATTGACCAGCTCAAGACCCCGCCAGGAAATGTTGACATCGGCCTCATCAGGGATGAGGCCAATGAGTTGGCTCCACGTAGAGGGCCCTGTCCAGAGGTGGCCCCATTTGGTGAGAACCTGACCGACACCGTAGAGCATGATCATGATGCTTCCCGTGCTGCTTCTGCACACACTGACACTATTCTGGTCGAGTCTATCCCGGGTAGTAGCACTGCCCCGAGCTCCTCTCGCTCGGCTCCTTCTGCCACTCTGGTCCCACTTGCTCAGGTCCAGAAACTTGAGGCACAGATGGCTACTCTTCTGCATCACATCCAACCATGGATGCAGAAGACTATTGCTGAGGCAGAGGAGCGCATGGAGCGCAAGATGGTACAGCACACAGAGAGGCAGATTGCTGAGGTACACCAGCGCTTAGACGCATTTGAATTACGAGTGCTAGCCCGACCAGCCCCTCCGGTGGACATGTCGACCCTCCAGGCTGCGTTTGAGAGTCTGCGGGCAGATCTTGATATGATTTTAGAGGCGAGGGTGCCTGAGTCTGAGGCCCCTTCTACAGAGCCTGCTGATGACACCGTGATGGCTGCCCTGTTTGCCACTTCTGATGTTCCACCACCTCCCCCACGAGAACATGTCAAGAGACGCAGGGGTCGAGAGGAGGATGAGGCTAGGGCGAGGAAGAAGGAGCGCCGTGAGATGGAATCTGCGAGGAGAGCCTCGATTGCCGATGAGGAGGCCCGTAGGTTGAGGGCTGTAGAAGTAGCTGCCGGGGCGTCTAGCTCCAAAATTGTAGATTCTGTGGGAGGCACTACTGATGGTGCTGTGGATGCTGAGGACATTACTGAGGATGTCCAGACTACGCAGGGAGCGGGTTCCGGGGAACCGGACCCACCAGCTTGCTGATCACCAGCGCTTAGCGCCTCAGGTTTGCTTCACTTATGCTTTTACGTAGTTTAACTTTTCTATGCATTGGGGACAATTGCATATCTTTTGTTGGGGGTGGGGTAAATGGAAAGTGAGCGCTTGGGTGAATTCTGAGTAGCCCAAGTTCACGATCCTCTTTTGGGGTTTTCTTGCCTGTGTTCTTTTTCCCCAAAAGACTGATTACTTTTATTGTTGAACCGGCATGTCATATCTTATGTACACAGTATAAATCTGAAGTATGATGGCTAAAATAAATATGATATCTCGATAATCATTTGCATGACTAGGCATAGTAAGTGATAATTGTGTGGTTTGAAACATGAAACAAAGATACACTACTGCATGATCCTGAATCTAAGATTTGAACTAGGTGTCTAATACTCTGGGAATGCAAGGAATGTCATGTGAGTGTGAGGTGAATTCGAATGACCACCATTAATACTGAGCTAGAACTTGCCTGGTTAGTCCTGCTAAAAGTGAGTCAAAACAAGCACTTATGAAAGGATCATAGGCCCTTGTTCGAAATAGTCAATCTTGAGCCTAAAAATAACAGAAAACCAAATGAAGTTAATCCCTTTTTGATCCAAATGAATTGAGCCTAAAATAGATCTTTCTTTTTCACCCCAAATGATCTTCTCTGGGAACAATGTGTTGGCCCTGGTCCTTCCTTGGACATGTGCACCTCAGTTTATGCCAAAAGCATAAGTTGAGGGTGGCTAATGCAGAAAGCAACCTTGTTTTGGCCCTGACCCAACCATGGGTATTGTGAACCTTGACTCATGGCAAAATCATGAGTTGAGGGTGGCTGCTATAAGGAAAACCACAGAAAGTGGGGTTGAAAGAATGAAGAGAAAGAAAGAATAAAACAGAAGTGACTAAAAAAAAAAAAGAAAAATAAACACAAAAAAAGAGAAAAGTCACTTACACATAAGGATAAGAAAGGGAAAACATCAAAGTGAAAAGAAAATTGAGTAATAGGGCGAAATAAGAATGATAAAAAGGAGGTTTGCTTAGCTGATATATCAAGGAGGGCAACAAGTCACTAAAGTATACCTAAATACACCCTACCTGACCCTGAGCCTATGTTACAATCTAAAAAAGTCCTATTGTGATCCTAAGTGCGTATGAGGAATTTGAAGTAGTGAAAATAAGGGCAAGCCTATGGCAATATGTATAAATAAGTGATGAATTTGTTCTAAGAGTGAGTGTCGAAAAGTGATCCTTATACTCAAACTAAAATCATTGTGTGAAAAATGAGGATGTTATTTGAAGTGAGGACAGGAGTTGTAATACCAGAAATATTAGCATCTCAGTGAGAAATTGAAAAGGATAGGCATCATTGCGTAGTAAATCTGGATTATGGTTTGATTCTACACAAGTCAATGCCTAATAGTGATACCATGCATGAACATAATGAGAATAATCGGGATTGATAGCCAAATGATTGCGGAAGTTGAAATATGGATACTTTTGTACAAAGGAGTCATAGTGCATCGCTTGAGGACAACAACGAATTTAAGTTGAGGGTGTTGATGTACCGTGGTTTCACGATATTTCTAATACTTTTTCCTTAAGTTTAGTGTGTGTCGAGAGCCTTTTTGTGTTGATTTTTGATATAAGTTTCTTTTTGTTTGCAGAAAATTTGTCCAAGGATGAACGCGGGAGTTTTTGAGAAAGAATTGCAGAAGAGACCACCTACGGAATCTATGACGGTCCGTCGCGGCTGTGACGGTCCGTAGGTGGCACCGTAGTGAAAGGAGAAGTTGCTGAAGAAAAGTTGGGGAAGTCTGACAAGTGTGGGAATACGAAAGTCCATGACGGACCGTCACAGCTACGACGGTCCATCCTGCATGTTCGTCGTAATGATCAGAGAGTAATCCAGTACCCAAAATTCCGAAGTTCAAGTGTTTTGGAACGAAGACCCTCGACGGACCGTTGTGCTTGAAACGGTCCATCATACCTGTCCGTCGAGGGGAATGAGGAAAGAAACATGAGAAGATGTGAAGTATGGGACGACGGAGGCTATGACGGTCCGTCGTGTCCATGACGGTCCCTCACGTGGTCCGTCGACCCAGACGCGTTTGGATAGATTTTTAGTAAATAGAATCCTTATTTGATTAGGTTTTGTTCTTATTATAAATAGTTGGAAAAACCTCGTTTTTGGGGTTAGACATTCTGGATAATTTTTAGTTTATAGTTCTTTAATTATATTATTAAATTCTCGATTTTGGGAGTTAAGATATTTTCCGGGAATTGATTGTTGTGGATTTCGTTGATTAATCAAGTTAAATTCTGGGAAATTATTGGTTCTCATAAAAAGTAAGTGCATGAATTCTTCCATTAACCATATGAATTGTGTAATTACGAACATGGGTAACTAAACCTCATAGCTAGGGTTGTGGGAACCATGGATGAATAACAAGGTAGTAATCTAACTTCAATAACAATTCTAGAGTGGTGTCTTGCATGTATTGATAATTCTTTCGTTTAGAATTCTTTTTAACGGTGGCCAACGTTAGAACTTGCCTTAATGCTACTTGCCGGACCAAGGAGGTAGATAATAGGAAAAGAATTATCAACATAGATTTAGTGTAGACTATCTAATAGACTAGTATTGGTTGGTACGAGTTAATAGCTTAGTCAAATACCGAATACGATGTTTAATATGAGGTAAAGATAAGGGTTAGTATAGCAACACACGTAGCCGGACCAAGGTGCGGAGTGAAATTCTCTAGATGCCGGACCAAGGATTTACAGATACATAACTTATCACTTTACGTGCAAGATATCAGGATAGAGCTGTTATAGTTAGATTTACCAAGTTAGGAACCTGTGGGGAACACTAAAACCCTAGTTACTTTTATAATTTGATTAAACTCCGAAAGTTAAATTTGTTAGTTGTTCATTCTTATTTAGTTAATCATTTTCGTTAATTTAGAAATAAAACCCCCCTTTTTGTCTTTTGGTTTATTGGAAAATAGTTGGCTAAATAATAGTAATAATAAAATAAAGTTAAGTCTGAACTATTTTCCTTGTGGGATCGATCCCAACCTCATTAGTTGGGTTCTTTACTTGATACGACTGCTTTACTTCTTATTTGAGAAGTAAGTTTGAGCGTATCAAATTTTGGCGCCGCTGCCGGGGAAATTAGCTTTTAGATTAACTTAAATTTATTACTAAAATTTAGTCAATATTTTCCTGATTTTACTTTTTCTGTTGTTTTTGATTTTGCCAGGTTTGACGTCCTTGTATGCCAAATACACGGAGAGGAAAAGAACCCTTGTTTCCCTACGATCACGAGTTAGAGCGTACACTACGCAAAATGAATCGAAACTTGGGTATAAATGATGATGATCCAAACCTGAACATCCCAGCTCCGGTTGATGCTCATGGTCGATTATTACCTGATGATCCTGATCAAGGTGCACAAAGGGGACATAATCCCGCTCCATGTCCTCAAGAATACTACAGAGGGTATGACAATATTGCAGATTCTGATGGGCCACTTGTATTGCCCCCTCTACCAGAAGGTCACACCTTTGTAGTCACTAGTAGTCTAATGCAAATGCTCACGGTTAGAGGTTTGTTTTCAGGACTACCGTCTGAGGACCCACATGCCCATATAGCTAAGGTGAGGGCAGTGTGTAAAAGCTGTGTAGGGAGGCCTGATTTGAATTTGGATGTAATAGGGCTAAGAGTATTTCCTCTCTCACTGACGGGAGAGGCTGCCATTTGGTTCACTGAGCTCCCTTATAACTCAATTTTCACTTGGAACCAACTGAGGGACGTTTTCTTAGCACGTTACTATCCGGTCTCCAAGAAACTAAATCACAAAGACAGAGTTAACAACTTTGTGGCACTACCAGGAGAGTCAGTTAGTAGTTCTTGGGATAGGTTCACTTCATTTCTGAGAAGTGTCCCAAATCACCGCATAGATGATGAGTCACTAAAAGAATACTTCTACCGGGGACAGGATGATAATAATAAAGCGGTATTGGATACTATAGCAGGTGGTTCTTATGGGGAGTGTCCTTATGCTGAAATTGCCGAAAAATTAGAGAAAATCTCCCGGAATAATAAAGCATGGAGTACTAGGAAGATAGATACTGGGAGAAATACTTTTGCAGTGCAATCCACACACAATCCAGCCACAGATGAGATTCGTGAAGAGATGGCACAGATGAGAACTAAGCTTGGGTTAGTATTAAAACATGTCACTGGGGGTGCAGAAAAGATAAACGCAGTGAACTACTTGTCTAAACCACCACCACCAACTGATGAATATTATTATGAGGAAGATTCTTATGCAGTAAATGATCAGACGGGGGGTTTACGACCAAATGCCCAAGGCTCCAATCAGGAGAATTGGCGCCAAGGTCAAGGAAATCAAGGTCGGAACTATGGTAACTACAACCGCGAGGGTAATTATGTTCGTGATGGAAATTACAACCGCGACAACAACTTCAACAGGGGTAACTATGGTAACAGAAATGAGAGGAGTGGGCCCTATGTTCCTCCTCAAAATCGTGAAGTTGCTCCTAGGGATGGTGGAGGTAGTATGGCGCGAGTTGAGGATATGCTGCACAAGATGATGAGGAGGTTTGATGCTAGTGATGAGCACACCAAAGAGTTAAGGAGTGATGTAGCAGGTATTGGACAGAAAGTTGATACACATGCCATATCAATCAAGCAGCTTGAATTGCAAATGGCTCAATTATCTGCACTTGTGAACACACGGCAACCAGGCACTCTTCCTAGCAACACTGTCCAAAATCCGAAAAATGATGGACACTGTATGGCAATTACTACTCATGGTGGTAAACAAACTATTGACCCACCTATGCCGTCTATTGTGGAAAAGGTGCTGAAAGATAATGATGAAGTAGAAGATAACACTGATAAAGATGTTGAAGTGCCTAAAAAGGTAACTCCCATGCCTAGACCTCCACCCCCCTTTCCTCAAAGATTAGTGAAAAAGACCGAGGATGGCAAATATCGGCGTTTTATAACAATGTTGAAGCAACTTTCTATCAATGTCCCTTTGGTAGAAGCTCTTGAACAAATGCCCGGTTATGCCAAGTTTATGAAAGATTTGGTTACAAAGAAAAGATCGATCACTTTTGAGGATGATGACAGAATGCAGCATTGTAGTGCTATTGCTACAAGGTCTTTGGTGCAAAAGAAAGAAGATCCGGGTGCATTTACTATTCCTTGTACAATCGGGTTATTACATTTTGCGAAAGCATTATGTGATCTGGGGAGAGCATAAATCTCATGCCCCTCTCGATTTACAAGAAGTTGGGTTTGGGTGACCCAAAGCCTACTGCGATGCGGCTACTGATGGCCGATCGAACAGTAAAAAGGCCTATAGGGATACTCCATGATGTGTTAGTAAAAGTGGAGTCGTTCATATTTCCAGCAGATTTTGTCATTCTTGATTGTGAAGTCGATTTTGAGGTGCCTATTATTCTTGGGAGGCCATTCCTTGCTACGGGTAGAGCTTTAGTTGATATGGAAAAGGGGCAGATGAAATTTCGGTTGAACAATGAAGAAGTGACTTTCAACATTTGTAGGTCCATGCGGCAGAGTGGTGAGCTCCAATCGGTATCTGCCATATCCTACAAAGTTGGTGAATCACCCAAGACACAAATAGAAGAACGTCTAGGTGTAGAAGCACTAGCAGCAGTGATAATGAATTTTGATAATGAAGGCATTGAAGAATATGTGTCATTAGTCGCTGCTCTTGATCGTGGTAATGTTCGGTTTAAACCGAAGAAATATGAGCTAGACATGAAGAATCGCGAGTCTCCACCCGCTAAACCATCCATAGAGGAGGCTCCAAAGCTAGAACTAAAAGCTCTCCCACCTCATCTAAGGTATGAATTCTTAGGAAACGGTGACACATTACCGGTAATCATTGCATCAGATCTAAATGAACAACAAGTTGAGAGTTTGGTCAAAGTGCTAAAAAGGTTCAAAAGAGCTATTGGGTGGACCATTGCGGACATTATTGGGATCCCTCCTGGTATTTGTTCTCAAAAAATCCAACTCATGCCCGATCATAAGCCAAGTATTGAGCACCAGAGACGCTTAAATCCACCTATGCAAGAGGTCGTGAAGAAGGAAATCATAAAATGGTTGGATGCAGGAGTAATTTATCCAATCGCCGATAGTAGTTGGGTATGCCCTGTTCAGTGTGTACCTAAGAAAGGGGGAATGACTGTGGTCCCCAATGAAAAAAATGAACTTTTTCCAATGAGGCCGGTGACTGGATGGAGGGTGTGTATGGATTACCGGAAATTAAATGCATGGACCGAAAATGACCATTTTCCCATGCCCTTCATGGATCAGATGTTGGATAGACTCGCCGGAAAAGGGTGGTACTATTTTCTTGATGGTTATTCAGGGTATAATCAGATCTCTATTGCACCAGAAGATCAAGAGAAGACCACTTTTACTTGTCCATATGGGACCTTTGCGTTCAAGAGAATGTCGTTTGGGTTGTGCAATGCACCCGCCACATTTCAGAGATGTATGATGTCTATATTCTCCGACATGGTGGAAGATACTATTGAGGTCTTTATGGATGATTTTTCAGTGGTTGGTGAATCTTTCGAGCAATGTTTGAGCCATTTGTCTGAGGTTCTTAAGAGATGTGAAGATTGCAATTTAGTTCTCAATTGGGAAAAATGCCACTTCATGGTCAAAGAAGGTATTGTTTTGGGCCATCGTATTTCAGAAAAGGGCATAGAAGTTGATCGAGCCAAAGTCGAGGTAATAGAGAAACTTCCTCCACCTATCTCTGTAAAAGGTGTGAGAAGCTTTCTTGGGCATGCAGGTTTTTACAGGAGATTCATCAAAGATTTCTCGAAAATTGCACATCCATTGTGCAAACTGTTGGAGAAAGATTGTAAATTTTCTTTTGATGAATCCTGTCTGAAAGCATTCGGCGATCTCAAAGAAAAACGGGTATCTGCACCTATCATTATTTCTCTGGATTGGAATAGTCCATTTGAGGTAATGTGTGATGCGAGTGGGGTTGCCCTTGGTGTGGTATTGGGACAAAGAAGGGACAAAATCCTTCATCCCATTTACTATGCCAGTAAAACCCTCAATGAAGCTCAGAAGAACTATACAGTCACTGAACAAGAGCTCCTTGCCGTAGTATTTGCTTTTGAAAAATTTCGCTCCTATTTGCTAGGTACTAGAGTCATAGTGCATACTGACCATTCAGCCCTGAGATATTTGATGGCGAAGAAGGACGCGAAACCAAGGTTAATTCGTTGGGTATTACTACTGCAAGAATTTGACTTTGAGGTAAGGGATAGAAAAGGGACCGAAAATCAATTTGCTGATCACTTGTCCCATTTAGAAGATGAAGCTATGAGAGAGTTAGGGGATAAGACTGATATTGATGACACGTTC
>JABWTJ010000533.1:662179-774679 GCA_016801875.1 Solanum sitiens
TCCTGCACAACCGTCGTGACGGTCTGAGACACCTGTCCTAAGGGTCTCAACACTTCTTCTAAGTGTCCACTGACGGACACATGTGACGGACCGTCATACCCATGACGGTCCGTCCTGCACAATAGTCGTATCGGTCAGAGACCCCTGTCCTAAGGGTCTCAACACTTTTTCTAAGTGTCCACTGACAGACACATTTGACGAACCATCATACCCACGACGGTCTGTCCTGCACACCCGTCGTATCGGTCAGAGACCCCTGTCCTAAGGGTCTAAACACTTTTTCTAAGTGTCCACTGACGGACACATGTGACGAACCATCATACCCATGACGGTCCGTCCTGTACAACCGTCGTATTGGTCTGAGACTTTCCTTCTAATACTTTATGTTGC
This sequence comes from Solanum sitiens, assembly GCA_016801875.1. Classification (NCBI taxonomy): domain Eukaryota; kingdom Viridiplantae; phylum Streptophyta; class Magnoliopsida; order Solanales; family Solanaceae; genus Solanum; species Solanum sitiens. Next base: position 662,570 of record JABWTJ010000533.1, read on the forward strand.
CAAGTATTACATGACGGACTGCATGACGGTCCGTCATACGCATGACGGGCTGTCACCAGGTCTGTCGTGCCTTACTGCTACTTCAGAGCTGTTATCACTGGTTTGATTTTTTGTGTATTATTGTCTCATTTTTTTTGTGTCATGTTTTCATCCTTCAAGTACTAATGATGATTCGTTACAGGTACTACCTATCATGGCACCTAAACAAGATCGCGTTTACGCACGTGGGCGTTCTAAATCTGTCGCCCCGTCTGCCCGATTGGTGATAGGCTCTGATGATGAGCATGATCCAGAATACGTGCCCCCAGGCACTGCTACTACAGCACGAGCTCCACGTGTTCCAAGAGTCACACCCCAAAAGGTGGCGCCCGGCGTAGTCACTGCCTCCCAGTCTGATGAGGAGCGCACACTGACCGGCACACCTTCTTGGTCAGCTGCCCAAGACGAAGGAGCATCTGGCTCCTTAGGAGTTTCGTGGTCAGAGGAAGCCTCTGGGTCCGCAGAAGCCTCTGCCCCCGCCACAGCTATATAGTCTGCTTTGGATGATGAGGCTGACAGCACTGACTCCACCCCTGGCTCACCAACTGGAGTTCCTGCCCCGGTTGCCGATCAGCCCAACCGGTGGTGTGTCGACGGGCAATACAAAGTATACTTGAACGCCAAAGTGCTCAATGACAAAGGCGTCATGACACAGACCCTCTCACTGGAGAGGCGGGTCCTCACGGGAAGTCTACCCACCATGCCAGACATTCACACCCTTTTCACCAGACACCGGCTGGAGTGGACGGCTCGTTCTTTGGGCCGCTACAGTGAGGAGTTAGTGCGTGAGTTCTATGCCTCCTATGTGGCTACTCTTCGCTCACAGATCGATAGGCGGTCTGCCCCCGTCAAACAGCCCCACTTGAGCATGTCCGAGTACGCGGCATCCAGGTCGACATCTTACTACCAGCCATCCGCCGATATCTGTACGGCACGGATTTTGACTCCACCAGCACACCTCTCACTGCCGAGTTTGATTACTGGTGGCAAATTGTTAAAGAGGGTAGTTTCTTCCGCCAGCCTTCACTGAGAGAGACCACCAAGAGGTGGATGGCCTAGCACCTGTCTGTTGATGGAGAGGCTGCGGATTGGGTGATGGACCCTAAGGGAGCCATCAGGAAGGCCAAGTTTCTTTGGTTGATAGTCCGCCATTGTCTCTCCCCCACTGCTGCGGATAACATAGTCACCTGGGATCGTGCAGTGCTGATGGCTGCAATGATGGTAGGGTTCGAGGTCGATTTTGCTTGGCTTCTCCAAGCGGTCATGCACGAGAGGGCCTTCAAGGTCACCACGACTTACCCTTTCCTTTGCATGATTTTCTCTTTGTGCAGATCAGCAGGTGTGCCCATTTGGCACATTGACCAGCTCAAGACCCCGCCAGGAAATGTTGACATCGGCCTCATCAGGGATGAGGCCAATGAGTTGGCTCCACGTAGAGGGCCCCGTCCAGAGGTGGCCCCATTTGGTGAGAACCTGACCGACACCGTAGAGCATGCTCATGATGCTTCCCGTGCTGCTTCTGCACACACTGACACTATTCTGGTCGAGTCTATCCCGGGTAGTAGCACTGCCCTGAGCTCCTCTCGCTCGGCTCCTTCTGCCACTCTGGTCCCACTTGCTCGGGTCCAGAAACTTGAGGCACAGATGGCTACTCTTCTGCATCACATCCAACCGTGGATGCAGAAGACTATTGCTGAGGCAGAGGAGCGCATGGAGCGCAAGATGGTACAGCACACAGAGAGGCAGATTGCCGAGGTACACCAGCGCTTAGACGCGTTTGAATTACGAGTGCTAGCCCGACCAGCCCCTCCGGTGGACATGTCGACCCTCCAGGCTGCGTTTGAGAGTCTGCGGGCAGATCTTGATATGATTTTAGAGGCGAGGGTGCCTGAGTCTGAGGCCCCTTCTGCAGAGCCTGCTGATGACACCGTGATGGCTGCCCTGTTTGCCACTTCTGATGTTCCACCACCTCCCCCACGAGAACATGTCAAGAGACGCAGGGGTCGAGAGGAGGATGAGGCTAGGGCGAGGAAGAAGGAGCGCCGTGAGATGGAATCTGCGAGGAGAGCCTCGATTGCCGATGAGGAGGCCCGTAGGTTGAGGGCTGTAGAAGTAGCTGCCGGGGCGTCTAGCTCCAAAATTGTAGATTCTGTGGGAGGCACTACTGATGGTGCTGTGGATGCTGAGGACATTACTGAGGATGTCCAGACTACGCAGGGAGCGGGTTCCGGGGAATCGGACCCACCAGCTTGCTGATCACCAGCGCTTAGCGCCTCAGGTTTGCTTCACTTATGCTTTTACGTAGTTTAACTTTTCTATGCATTGGGGACAATTGCATATCTTTTGTTGGGGGTGGGGTAAATGGAAAGTGAGCGCTTGGGTGAATTCTGAGTAGCCCAAGTTCACGATCCTCTTTTGGGGTTTTCTTGCCTGTGTTCTTTTTCCCCAAAAGACTGATTACTTTTATTGTTGAACCGGCATGTCATATCTTATGTACACAGTATAAATCTGAAGCATGATGGCTAAAATAAATATGATATCTCGATAATCATTTGCATGACTAGGCATAGTAAGTGATAATTGTGTGGTTTGAAACATGAAACAAAGATACACTACTGCATGATCCTGAATCTAAGATTTGAACTAGGTGTCTAATACTCTGGGAATGCAAGGAATGTCATGTGAGTGTGAGGTGAATTCGAATGACCACCATTAATACTGAGCTAGAACTTGCCTGGTTAGTCCTGCTAAAAGTGAGTCAAAACAAGCACTTATGAAAGGATCATAGGCCCTTGTTCGAAATAGTCAATCTTGAGCCTAAAAATAACAGAAAACCAAATGAAGTTAATCCCTTTTTGATCCAAATGAATTGAGCCTAAAATAGATCTTTCTTTTTCACCCCAAATGATCTTCTCTGGGAACAATGTGTTGGCCCTGGTCCCTCCTTGGACATGTGCACCTCAGTTTATGCCAAAAGCATAAGTTGAGGGTGGCTAATGCAGAAAGCAACCTTGTTTTGGCCCTGACCCAACCATGGGTATTGTGAACCTTGACTCATGGCAAAATCATGAGTTGAGGGTGGCTGCTATAAGGAAAACCACAGAAAGTGGGGTTGAAAGAATGAAGAGAAAGAAAGAATAAAACAGAAGTGACTAAAAAAAAAAAGAAAAATAAACACAAAAAAAGAGAAAAGTCACTTACACATAAGGATAAGAAAGGGAAAACATCAAAGTGAAAAGAAAATTGAGTAATAGGGCGAAATAAGAATGATAAAAAGGAGGTTTGCTTAGCTGATATATCAAGGAGGGCAACAAGTCACTAAAGTATACCTAAATACACCCTACCTGACCCTGAGCCTATGTTACAATCTAAAAAAGTCCTATTGTGATCCTAAGTGCGTATGAGGAATTTGAAGTAGTGAAAATAAGGGCAAGCCTATGGCAATATGTATAAATGAGTGATGAATTTGTTCTAAGAGTGAGTGTCGAAAAGTGATCCTTATACTCAAACTAAAATCATTGTGTGAAAAATGAGGATGTTATTTGAAGTGAGGACAGGAGTTGTAATACCAGAAATATTAGCATCTCAGTGAGAAATTGAAAAGGATAGGCATCATTGCGTAGTAAATCTGGATTATGGTTTGATTCTACACAAGTCAATGCCTAATAGTGATACCATGCATGAACATAATGAGAATAATCGGGATTGATAGCCAAATGATTGCGGAAGTTGAAATATGGATACTTTTGTACAAAGGAGTCATAGTGCATCGCTTGAGGACAACAACGAATTTAAGTTGAGGGTGTTGATGTACCGTGGTTTCACGGTATTTCTAATACTTTTTCCTTAAGCTTAGTGTGTGTCGAGAGCCTTTTTGTGTTGATTTTTGATATAAGTTTCTTTTTGTTTGCAGAAAATTTGTCCAAGGATGAACGCGGGAGTTTTTGAGAAAGAATTGCAGAAGAGACCACCTACGGAATCTATGACGGTCCGTCGCGGCTGTGACGGTCCGTAGGTGGCACCGTAGTGAAAGGAGAAGTTGCTGAAGGAAAGTTGGGGAAGTCTGACAAGTGTGGGAATACGAAAGTCCATGACGGACCGTCACAGCTACGACGGTCCATCCTGCATGTTCGTCGTAATGATCAGAGAGTAATCCCAGTACCCAAAATTCCGAAGTTCAAGTGTTTTGGAATGAAGACCCTCGACGGACCGTTGTGCTTGAAACGGTCCGTCATACCTGTCCGTCGAGGGGAATGAGGAAAGAAACATGAGAAGATGTGAAGTATGGGACGACGGAGGCTATGACGGTCCGTCGTGTCCATGACGGTCCCTCACGTGGTCCGTCGACCCAGACGCGTTTGGACAGATTTTTAGTAAATAGAATCCTTATTTGATTAGGTTTTGTTCTTATTATAAATAGTTGGAAAAATCTTTTTTTTGGGGTTAGACATTCTGGATAATTTTTAGTTTATAGTTCTTCAATTATATTATTAAATTCTCGATTTTGGGAGTTAAGATATTTTCCGGGAATTGATTGTTGTGGATTTCGTTGATTAATCAAGTTAAATTCTGGGAAATTATTGGTTCTCATAAAAAGTAAGTGCATGAATTCTTCCATTAACCATATGAATTGTGTAATTACGAACATGGGTAACTAAACCTCATAGCTAGGGTTGTGGGAACCATGGGTGAATAACAAGGTAGTAATCTAACTTCAATAATAATTCTAGAGTAGTGTCTTGCATGTATTGATAATTCTTTCGTTTAGAATTCTTTTTAATGGTGGCCAACGTTAGAACTTGCCTTAATGCTACTTGCCGGACCAAGGAGGTAGATAATAGGAAAAGAATTATCAACATAGATTTAGTGTAGACTATCTAATAGACTAGTATTGGTTGGTACGAGTTAATAGCTTAGTCAAATACCGAATCCGATGTTTAATATGAGGTAAAGATAAGGGTTAGTATAGCAACACACGTAGCCGGACCAAGGTGCGGAGTGAAATTCTCTAGATGCCGGACCAAGGATTTAGAGATACATAACTTATCACTTTACATGCAAGATATCAGGATAGAGCTGTTATAGTTAGATTTACCAAGTTAGGAACCTGTGGGGAACACTAAAACCCTAGTTACTTTTATAATTTGATTAAACTCCGAAAGTTAAATTTGTTAGTTGTTCATTCTTATTTAGTTAATCATTTTCGTTAATTTAGAAATAAAACCCCCCTTTTTGTCGTTTGGTTTATTGGAAAATAGTTGGCTAAATAATTGTAATAATAAAATAAAGTTAAGTCTGAACTATTTTCCTTGTGGGATCGATCCCAACCTCATTAGTTGGGTTCTTTACTTGATACGACCGCTTTACTTCTTATTTGAGAAGTAAGTTTGAGCGTATCAATACCCATTCATGATAGCTTGAATTTTTAAGGACATGATACCTTTTCATGGTAGCTTGGATTGGTAAGGAGATGACACCTTTCCATGGTAGCTTGGATAAGCATGATGATGTGGTCTTCCATGGACAATGGCTTAGCTTGGATCAGCAAGATGACGTGCCTTCCATGGATAATGAGAACAACTAAGAATTTACTACTTCTCATATCAAGTTAGAATAGTTATGATGAAACAAGGTTACTTCAAGAAAGTATCGTAAGTATGTTTTAAGATGAGATTCACTTGTGTTGATCATGGTTTATGACTTATGTTGTTAAACTCTTATGCTTATGTTGATGTTTTTGCAAGCTATCATATTTATTACATGTTCGTACTAACACATACTTTTGCCTGGATTTCTTATCCAAATTTAGGTTCCGGCGATCTCGACTCTCATCCCCGTGGGTAGGATCTAAGTAGAGGCATGACTTGAAGATTGGTGAGTTCTCATAGCATTCGAGGATATATCCACCATTTCCTTGTGATCCATCATTTTATGTTTCGAACATTGTTGTATGGGTTGTTTCCTAAGATATTTATGTTTTAGATGTTTTGAGACAATAGACTTCTGCTTTTGTTATGAAACTTTGATGTTGTTGAAAATATTTTAAAACTCCGCTCAATTCAATTATCTTATGTTATGAAAGATAAGTGGATTGTATGAGGCCTCTCGGGGTCTTGTACTCCTTGATATATCTAGGGGTCACCCTATCATATGAGCAAAAGTTTTGAATTCATTGGAGTACTTGAAGCTTGTGGGCTTATGGACCTTGGCTCTAATGGACAAAAATTCACTTGGTCCAATCAAATAGGCATTAATTTCAGAATTTGGAAGAGTCTGGAAAGAGCTATGGTGAATGAAAAATGGTTGGAGATCATGCGCCACACATCTATGAATCATCTACCCCCTATAAGATATGATCATTGTCCCCTTCTGATGGAAATGAATGAAATTCAGCATATAGGTACATATCAAATACTTTAAGTTCCTAATTGTTGGGCTGATCGTCACATCCCTGAATTAGTGAGCAGAAAAACAAAACTATAATGGAGATGACTAGGTGCATGCTACATAAGTAACATCTACCAAAAAAGGTTCTAGGCGGAGGTTGCCATCACTGTTGCGTTTTTGCAAAACAAACTTCCTTCGAGATCTGTAAAGGATAAAATACCAAATGAAGTATGTTATGGTCATAAACCCTCATTGAAATTTCTCATAATTTTTGGCTACTTGTGTTTCACTTATACAGGTTAAAAGAGAAAAGCTTGATAAGAAGGCAGTTCCTAGAATCGTTATAGGCTACAACGTTTTCTCCAAAGCATATAAGGTCTATTAAACTCAAAAGACAAATTGTTGTAAGTAGAGATGTCCACTTCATTGAGGACCAACAATGGAATTGGGAGAACCCAAAAACAATCCACAAGTGGCAGTCTATTAGATCCAAAAGATCTAGTAGAAGATCCTCCTGTTAGAGGCATGCAGTTGATCTCTAATAACTATCGGAGATGTAATACTGCAATTCGTGATCCCGCAAGCTATGAAGAAGCAGAAGGGTATGACAAATTGGTGGCAACAATGAAGGAGGAGATGAAGATTATTGGAAAAAACAAATTTGAGTGCTTGTTGAGAAACCTTTAGAGAGAAAGATCATTGGTGTAAAATGGGTCTTCAGGTCAAAGATAAATGCTAATGTCTTCATAAACAAATAGAAAGCGTGGATTGTAGTGAAAACTTATGCTTAAATCTCTTGAGTAGACTATTCTGAACTTTCACACCAGTGAACAGAAAAACAGAACTATAATGGAGATGACTAGGTGCATGCTAAATAAGAAATATCTACCAAAAAGGTTCTGGGCGGAGGTTGCCATCACCGTTGCTTTTTTTGCAAAACAAACTTCCTTCTAGATATGTAAAGGATAAAACAACATATGAAGCATGTTATGATCATAATTGTCACACCCCGAGCTACCCCCAAGACGAGGACACGGGACCTAGGACCACAAGTGATCCCAAGCTAACCTTGCTGGCATGATAATGAGCATACTATCGAAAATAACTTATGCGGAAGCTAAATCATAATTTATAATGAAAAGATGGGGAATACCCATATTCTATAACTGTGATATTTGAAATACTGATGAGTTTAATACAAATAAGTTATTAACTTAATACTAAGCTAAAACTAACTATGTCTAAAATAGCCTCTAAACTGACTAAAATGCTGGGACAGACCCCAGCTAAGTCTAGTAAAAAATGAAACTAAAGGACTAAATACTGAAAAGAAACTCATGACTATTGTCCTCGGAGAATGAGGACTCACCACTGATTCTGCTGAACTGGAGATTAGAAATCGATCTAAGCGTAATCTGGATGTTGAGAACCTAAACCTTAATCACGAGAAGATGTAGCGCACGTATACATGAGTACTTGAAGGTACTGAGCATGTGGGATATAGTAAAGCTGAAATTAAACAATACTGAACAAGCACAAAAACAAGTATAATATCAGAACATGATATATATACTGAATTCTGAGCTAACTGGATGCAATGATCAAATTTATAACATGCTAAGACTAAATACTAACTGATCTGTAATTATAGTCAATGCAAGAGAGTCTGACTGAACGGTGGGAGCTACTAATAACCGATAATAAAACCGCATGAGCTAAATGTGGAGTCCGATGTATACGCCCCATCGAGAGGACCCAATATACCCTGCCAAAGGTATAAAGGCATGCTGGCATGATCTCTAAACTGATGTCCACATAGGGGACTTACAACCTACTTTGCTAGTAGTACTGGGACTAATTGGGTACGTTGAACCCTATTCCAATTCGGTATTATTCTACTCCCAATGAATAAAGTGATTAAGACATTATGACTAAATTTTTGTAAATATTGGATAGCTCAAAATTGAACATGCAAACTGAAAATGCAACAATTATTCTCATAATGATGCATTAATAACTGAGACATGTATATCTGAAGTAACTGAAATATCTGACCTAGCATGTGTAAATTTGGAACTAAAGAAATACATAGCTAGGGTTCTAAAATCCATGCGATAAACTGATTAATAACTTTACAATATGATTTGGAACATATATTTAACTAATTTATGATGATCTGCGATAATTCTAGAAACCCTAGGTTTAATCATGATTAGAGAATCAAGAACTAACTGAAAACTAGAGATCTAATGGGTGAAAGGAACCCACTAGTGAAATCCCAAATACCTGGTGATGAAATCCACGGAGAAATATTTAGATTTCGGGGCTGGAACTGAGGAAACCTTGTTCTGTTCTTTAACTAGGGTTCTTGACCTTTTTCTCCTTTCTTACTTCTAATTTTCTATGTTTTGATTTAATGATTAGGTAAGTTTTAGTTATGTTTCTAGGCTTAAACTAACTAAAATCTGATGATTTAGGGTCAAAATGATGTATCTAAGGTTTAAACGAAGTGGGAAAAGACCAAAAACTCCTGATTTAATTGATGTCAAACCAAATGACGACCTGAACTGAAGGGCCATCGCTCAATCGACGGTCCATCGTTTCGGTCCGTAGGTTGGGTCTATTCGACAGGCCTTTACTAAAACGGGCATAACTTTTTACTCAGAGGTCTGATTTTAGCAAACTTGGTGCTATGGAAAGATAATTCAATTTTCTATCATTTCATATGTCATGGGACACCTAATTAAGTTTGTGCTAAGAGTTATGATCAATTGAAGTTGACCTAACAACATTTTCCCCCTAACTGTCTACTAATTTTCATCTACGGTCCGTAGGTCCATCTACGGACCGTATGGTCATTTGTGTTTCATGTCAGAGGCTGGGTAAATAGGGTGTTGATCGACGGACAGAGACTACTGACCGTAGTCTGACTTACGGACCGTATGTCTCTCCGTGGATTGACCTTTCATCAATTTTTCTGGGCTGTGTCATGGGAGAGTTTCAGTCACAAACGATGAATGTGCTGTACGGGCCATAGATCAGACTATAGTCTGTCCATAGTGATTGTCGATTACACTTGCAGATTTTTCAAAAGCTGATTTTTGGTCTGTTTTGGACACGGGGTGTTAAATTATCTCCCCCTTGGGAACATTCGTCCTCGAATAAAGACTAAACTAGCTAAAATATAGGGAGAGAGCTACAATCCCTACTACTAAACACCGAGGACTGAGTTTCTGACTTGATTCAGTTCCAAGAACATACAAATACGCTGAAAATGCAAGTACAAACTGAGGGAACATGATTCTAAGGCTGAATTCACGCATGAATGACTGAAAAACTGAAGAGGAACTATTACCTCAAGCTGGAGTGGAATTGGAAGGAAAGAGGTGAGGATACTTAGCTTTCATGGTTGCTTCTGCTTCCCAAGTAGCTCCCTCTATGGACTGACTCCTCCACAAAACCTTGACTGAAGCGACTTCTTTGTTTCTCAACCTTCTAACCTGACATTCAAGAATCTCAGTTGGTACATTCTCATAAGAAAGACTATCTTTCACCGCCACACTTTCTAATGGCACTACCGAGGCTGGATCACCCACACACTTCTTCAAAAGCGAGATGTGAAAGACCGGATGCACTGCTGCTAAGTCTGCTGGCAATTCTAACTCATATGCCACCTTGCCAATCCTTTTCAAGATCTTGTAAGGTCCTACATATCTAGGACTGATCTTCCCTTTCTTGCCAAATCTCGTCACCCTTTCATAGGTGAAACTTTTAGGAAAACCCAATCATCAACTTGGAACTCTAGTTGCCTTCTCCTTACATCTGAATAAGATTTTTGACGACTTTGGGTTGTCTTAAATCTATCTCTAATGTTGAACTTACTCCATAGAATAAATGACTGAATCTGGCCCTATCAAAGCTGCTTCACCTACTTCAAACCAGCCAACAGGAGATCTACATCTACGTCCATACAAAGCCTCATAAGGGGTCATCTGAATGCTGGAATGGTAGCTATTGTTTTTGTCACGACCGGAATCTAGACCCCAGATGAGACCGGCGTCGTTGACCTCTCAGAGGTCGCAGACAAGCCTACATACGTCATTCTTACTTCATCTAGGTTAATTTTAGCGGAAAAAATTGAAAATTTTTCTTTCTTATTTTGTGCAAAACATTTTAAACTTAACATCATGGGTGTTCACAAATCAACCATCTAATATAGAGATAATCAAATGAAAGAAACACTTCGTAATTGCATTAAATGTATTTTTGCCAAAACGGCACCAATACAAAGTCTGAAATAAAAGTGGAAAGAAACACTAGTGGAACATGCTCCACTAGCTAAAGCCTATATCTAAGCTAGATAATAACGGTAGACATCCTCGAAAGCATGAGGGTCTACCAAGTCCGGATGAAAGCTCCACGTCCAGATAGTTGCAAAGTCAACCTGTAAACTCTAGCGTCCACCTGTGCCTGCACCTAAAAATATAGAGTTGTATGGGATTAGTACACACTTGTACTAAGTATGGGTATATGCAATCACACACCAAGCACATGCATGAGTAAGAATAGCTCTTTCCTAACAACATGATTATGGAAAGTTAAGTCAGTGGACTTGCCAAATCGGGTTTAGGAAAGTTTGAACTTTCCAAATTTGGATTAGGAAAGTCAATGAGCTTTCCAAATTTGGATTAGGAAAGTCAGTGAGCTTTCCAAATTTTGATTAGGAAAGTCATGCCATGAGAGTAACATGCATCATCATACTTATCATATTGCACACAACACATAACATCTTACACATAGCACATATCATATTGCATATAGCACATAACATCTTTTATAACATTCATTTATATGCCGTAAGACCTTGGAATCATGGACTTGACATTAAGACTTTGCAAAATGAGGGCTCAACATATGGGACCTCAACTAGGGAGTATTCATTAGCAAACACAGAGTCTGCTTCATTCATTCATACGTACTTCTTTTTATTTCGTTCATAGGCTAGTGTGAACACCAGCTATACCTACGATGTAGTTTAAGACTTTCATCGGGTTTGCTGTGCAATGATCAAGAATAACCTAGTGTTATTACCTGAGACTAGCTCACCTCTTGATTATCCTATCCTAACACCTTTGGTATCGTTCATTTCATTATGTGCATCATTTGAGGCTGGCCTCATTCATTCATTGGGAACTTTAACTTTAACCGACATAGATCATGTGAGCATCATGAAATCCAGTGTCTCTCCCACACCGAAAAGAGGTGGAATCACCGGCCAAGGTGACCCAAAACAAGCTAGCGTACATGGGAATATAACCCCGCCAAATCCCTATATTGGCAGTATAGGTTCGAAGACTAGGAGATATAAGGAGACCCATACCCGACATGCCAGATAGTCTCATCTCATCAGAGTTACTATAACCTCCGCCCTTCCCTAAAGAAGGCATCACCGCTCATAGCTAGTCTATCGGTGCTTAGTATAAAGTTCCATTACATTCAACTCGTACGTCATGGAAGCTGACTTCTAGTATGAGGACATCATAGCTCAATAGATTATTTCTCATCTCATCACTAGTATTAAGTGTGTTAATCTCAATACTTTCATTAGAGTGTTCATAGAGACTGGTCTCTGCATTAACTTTACACTCTCATAGGTGAGTACGTTTTGGTAACATTTACTTAGGCTCATTTGAAATTGTTATCATCTTTTACATTAGCCTCATATCATGTTGTCACCACATTCATTAACATTAGCTCATTTACTCTTCATAATTACTCACCCCATTTTACGTGAATGTTCATTTCATCATATACCAATGCACTTGGCCATTTGTGTGTTTCACACTCTTACTTAAACCTTCTAGGGTTTCATCGTTTCATTACATAATAATTATTTCATCGTATGCCAACGCTCTTGGCCATTTAGTGTATTTCACATTTGTAATTAACCCTTCTAGGGTTACATCATTTCATTACATACATCTTAGGTTCACTTATTTTTAAACGTATGTTAGACTTATGGGTCTATACATACCAGCCATGAGGCTTCATTCATAGTTCCTTAAGTGACTAATATCTTCCTAAGATTATGTAGTACAGGACTTATGCATATTGTATATATGCCAAGATCTCGATTTTGATCTAAGTAGGTGGCACTATTCTTGAATATTTAATTCACGTATGACTTATGTATCAATACGGAATTTGGGCAAGGAAACCCGGTTTCAAATCCCTTGGACAACACTTTACATTTTTCATTTTTTTTTTTTTGGTCCACATGACATTGGGACCCTAGATCAAGCCCCAACATCAACATTTCTTTTGAGTTCCTGTTCTTTATAAACTCTCTCCCTTGGCCGAGGGGTTGTGGGTTCGAAACCCCACAGCCCCCTTTTATTTTCCTATTTATTTTCCTTGTCTATTTCGCATTAACCATGAGGTTGTGGGATCAAACCCCCACAGCCTCCCTTTATTTTTCTTTTACTCGTTTGGGACTGAGAGGTTGTGGGGTCGAACCCCCACAGCCTCCTTATTTTAATTTCTTTTAAATGTTGACTATTTCAGCGTTGGTAGTGAGGTTGTGGGATCGAACCCCCACAGCCTCACTTTATTTTCTTTTTATTTTTCCCCTTTTCGCCTAGAGGTCGTGGGTTCGATTCCCACGCCTCACTTTTCTTTTTAATTCGCCTTCCTTAACTTATGATTGAGAGGTTGTGGGTTCGAACCCCACTCCTCTCATTTCTTAATTGTTTTTATTTGTACTTCACCTTACAGACAGTACTCGAGATCGAGTCCCCCGACCCCCATTCTTTTTTCACGTTTTTAAGGAAGATTCGCGGGTGAGGTCACTGGTTCGAATCCTGGTGGCCTCATCCCTTTACACTCAAATAAATTTCCAGATTTATTCATCATTATTTAGCCTAAACCAAACTTGTAAGTTTGCTGGAAATCTAGTCATTTTTTTTAGCATTTTTTCACCAACATTTTTAGTTGAAATCTTATGGAAATTCATAGATCTTTTAACACTTTTTGGGGTGCACTTTTCATAGATTCGTTTAGCCACAAGATTTGTACTCAAATCAGCCACACTTTCATTTTAATGAACATCACGATTTACATAGGTTTATGCACGTAAAATGACAACCAAAACATTATCAAATTTGGAGCCTTAACCCGAGAACCTCATTAACTGTAACATACTTGCACGCACACACTTGCACATAATTTCGAATACATGGTTGTCTTCCATACGATTTCAAGTACACAAACATAATCATATTCATCAAGAAAACATAACATACACCTAAATCTATCAGCAATCATACCCAACCTACGATTCATTGGGAGCTAGTGACAGGGGCATGCAAAAGGGGAAACAATCCTAGTTTTCGGATGAATAATATGAACCTTAAGGGGTCTCTTGGGAAAGGGACCAAGAGAGAAGAAAACCCATACCTTTTTGACATTAAACCCTTGACTTGCTGCCCAAAAACTTCACCCAATAACACGTCTAAGCCTCCTCAATGTCAACTCCACTCGAATGACAACCTTCCTTAGCCTAGTGTGCGATTAACGTTTGTAGGAGGCTTAGGAGTCTAGTTTTAGGACTTAGTCAATAGGGTTTTGTTTATTTAATAAAAATCTGTTTTTTATTTTATTTTAAATCAGCTAATGAATAATAATTATTAATTAATAACATTAATTCAATAGCTTAAATAAAAATCACTTTAATTCATTGCTTCCACCTAGGTTCGAACCCGGGTGGAGCAAAACTTCACTTCAAGAGCCCAATTTCGGCCTCTCTCCCCAAATTGCCCCTCCACCTTATTAATTAAATAATTAATTATATATTTAGGGTAATTACGATACTACCCTTATCTAGGAAAAAGACCATTTTACCCCTAGACCCTTCAAACCTAAGATTTCCCCTTTTTAAGTCCGGGAAAGACTCCTTCGAGTAAATCTTCGTTTTCGAGAGCCCTACATGGTTGGACCCAACCTTTCCAAGCTCAAATAACTCCCCAAGTTAGTTGGCTTGGCTGTAGGAAGGGTTTCGAGGTCTGGTTCTATGCGCATCAATTAGTGTGAGCCCTGGTCTAATCATAGGCATTCTTGACACATTAAGCATTTCTTAGCTTATCTATTTTTAGGGTTGTTACATTATCCCCCCCCCCTTAGGAACATTCATCCCCGAATGACACTACTTCTATCTAGCGTAATACCAGTTAGATCATAACATAATCACTATGCATAGTCAAGCAATAGCAACAAAAATATGGAGAGATAAGGAAACTTAGACTTAAGAGTAGGAAGTCTAACCTCAAGAGCTGAAAAGATGAGGGTAGCGGGATCTCATATCGGCCTCCGCCTCCTACGTAGCACCCTCAAGAAGATGATTTCTCCACAATACCTTCACTGTGGCAATCTCCTTGTTCCTCAGCCGCTTGATCTATCTGTCTAAGATCTCCACAGGTACCTCCTCGTAGGACAAGTCTTCATCGACCCCCAAACCTTCCACGGGTAGAATCGATGCTGGATCACCTAGGCACTTCATTAACATGGATACATGAAAGACTGGATGGACAGAAGCTAGCTCCGCAGGCAATGCCAACTCATAGGCCACCTCTCCCACACGCTGTAGGATCTCGTATGGCCAAACATACCTTGGACTCAACTTCCCCTTCCTGTCAAACCTCATCACCCCCTTCATAGGTGATATCTTCAGATAGACCTGGTCACCAACATCAAACTCTAAGGGCCATTTTCTGTTATCTGCATATGACTTCTGCCGACTATAAGCAGTAGCCAATATGTCCCTAATCACTCTGATCTTCTCTAAGGCCTAATGAATGATCTCTGGACCCAAAATGGATGACTCTCCAACCTCAAACCACCCAACTAGAGATCTACACCTCCTACCATACAGTTCCTCAAACGGTGCCATCCCAATGCTGGAGTGATATCTATTATTATACGAGAACTCTATCAAAGGCAGATGGTCATCCCAGCTACCCTTGAAGTCAATCACACACGCTCTCAACATGTCCTCCAATATTTTAATGGTGCGCTCTGCCTGCCCATCAGTCTAAGGATGAAAGGCAGTACTAAGCTTTACCTGTGTGCCCAAGCTCTTCTGGAAAGATCTCCAAAAATGTGAAGTAAACTGAGCTCCTCTATCTGAAATGAAAGACAAAGGAATCCCATGCCATCTCACAATCTCATCAATGTAGAGTCTCGCATAATCCTCGACTTTGTAAGTAGACTTCACAGGGATAAAGTGGGCAGACTTAGTCATCATGTCCACAATAACCCATATGGAGTCATGTTGTCTCCTAGTCCTCGGAAGACCAGCCACGAAGTCCATATTAATGGACTCCCACTTCCAAGTCGGAACCTCAATAATCTGAGTAAGACCGCCAGGCTTAAGATGTTCTGCCTTAACCTGCTGACAATTAGGACACTTGGCCACATATTCTGCAATGTCCTTCTTCATTCCATCCCACCAATAAATCTGCTTAAGATCATGATACATCTTGGTTTAATCTGGATGTATGGAATATCTGGAGCCATGGGCCTCTGCAACAATCCTGGTCCGCAAATCATCCACATCTGGTACACACAGCCTGTCCTGATACCTAAGTATGCCATCACCTCCTAAAGCGAAAGACTCATTCATCTTTATCAACACTGAGTCCTTCAGCTCCATCAACACAGGATCGAGATGCTGACCCTGCTTGACTTCAACTACCAAGGATTATTCAGAATTAAGATGAACTGAAACACCCTAACTAGTAGAGTCAACCAATCGCACACCCAGTCTGGCCAGTCTGTGTACTTCTTTCGCCAACTCCTTCTTCTCATCCTCAACGTGGGTTGTACTTTCCATGCTCATCCTGCTCAAAGCATCAGCTACAACATTAGCCTTACCTGGGTGGTAGTGAACATTCATGTCATAGTCCTTCAACAGCTCCAACCATCTCCGCTGACTTAGATTTAACTCTCTCTGTGTGAACACGTACTGGAGACTGTTGTGGTCTGTGAACACATCCACATGCACTCCATACAAGTAGTGCCTCCACAGCTTCAATGCAAATACCACAGCTGCCAACTCCAGGTCATGAGTGGTATAATTCTTCTCATGAACCTTGACCTGTCTGGACGCATAGGCTATCACCTTACCAACCTGCATAAGAACACAACCCAAACCAACCCTAGATGCATTACAAATAAATAGTGTAATTCTCACCACACTTAGGCAAAGTAAGCACCGGGGCTGAAGTGAGTCTGTCCTTGAGCTCCTGGAAACTCTTCTCACAAGTCTCCGTCCATTCAAACTTGGCCTTCTTCTTAGTCAAAGCTGTCAGTGGGGCAGCAATGGAAGAAAAGCCCTCCACGAACCTGCGGTAGTAACCAGCCAATCCTAGAAAGCTACGGATGTCAGTGGGAGTAAGAGGTTTTGGCCAGTTTTTCACAGTCTCAGTCTTCCTGAGATCCACCTCCACGCCCTAATCGGACACAACATGACCCAGGAAGGTCACTGATCTAAGCCAGAATTCACACATGCTGAACTTGGCATACAGCTGATGTTGTCTAAGTACCTGCAAGGTTAGTCTCAAATGTTGTTCATGCTCTTCCTTGGTCCTAGAGTAGATGAGGATGTCATCAATGAATACTATGATGAAAGAGTCAAGGTATTCACGGAAGACTCGGTTCATGAGGTCCATAAATGCAGTAGGTGCATTCGTGAGACCAAATGACATAACTAAGAACTCATAATGACCATAACGGGTACGAAAGGCTGTCTTTGGGATATCTCCATCCCTAACCCTAAGCTGATGATACCCTGAACGAAGATCAATCTTAGAGAAGAAACTAGACCCTTAGAGCTGATCGAACAAATCATCTATTCTGGGAAGTGGATACTTATTCTTTATAGTGACTTTGTTGAGCTGCCAATAATCGATACACATTCTAAGGGTTCCATCCTTCTTTTTCACAAACAACACTGGAGCGCCCCAAGGGGATATACTCGGCTGAATGAAATCCTTATCAGTGAGATCTTTTAACTGCAGCTTCAACTCCTTGAGTTCAGCGTGAGCCATCCTGTAGGGAGGAATTGAAATTGGTTTAGTATCGGATTCTAAGTCGATACCAAAGTCAATCTCTCGAGGGGGAGGGACTCTAGGCAAATCATCAGGAAATACATCTAAGAACTCATTCACTACAGGCACTGAGTCTATAGAAGGAATTTCATGATCTAAATCATTAACACTCACAAGATGACACAATAACCCCTTGGACATCATTTTACTGGCCTTAAGGTTCAAAATCAAGGGATTAGGATGACTCGAGTTGTACCCCTCCCAGACTAGCTCCTCTTCATTAGGGAAACGAAATCTCACCACTCTACTATGACAATCCAAACAAGCATAACAACTGTGAAGCCAGTCCATGCGAAGAATAACATCAAAATCATGCATGGGTAACTCAACAAGGTCTGCACACATAGTCTTACCACTTATAACCATTGGGCAATCCTTGTATACTCTATCAATTCTCACATTTTCTCCTAAAGGTGTACTAACCACTATAGGATCATGCAGAACTTCAGGCAATATCTCAAAAGTGAGAGCCAGCAAAGGAGTTACAAAGGAAATTGTAGACCCTGGATCAATTAAAGCATAAACAGAAGTTGAGAATACTTGCAGCATACCTGTGACCACATCAGCGGACTTCTCCTGCTCCTCCCTGCCCTTCAGGGCATAGAACCTGTTCCTCTTAGGAGGCTCGGCTGCTGCTGCACCCTGTGGATTAGGCCTAGGATGAGCACTACCTCCAGCCTGACCTCAGTTTTGTGGGCAGTCTCTAACGATGTGCCCACTCTTACCGTAACCGAAGCACGCATTAGTGCCCTGTCTGCACTCTCCACTGTGTGCACGACCACACTTAGCACAGTTCTTTTTGGAACGCTGCATCTCACCTCCATTGACCTTCTTGGGCTCAGGTCTGCCTCCTCTAGGTGTTGTACTCCTCTGAGAATTAGAGTTCCCAAAACTCTGCTGCCCCTTCTTGAACCTGGGCTGCTCACAGATGCCAGAATTGTTTCTGTGGCCTCCATGACTGGTACCTCCCTGATCTTGAGGCTTAGGCCTCCTAGCATCATGATTGCCCCTCTTTTTGCGGCTGTCCTCTACCTGCTGGACATGCACCATCAACCTGGAGAGGTCCATGTTATCATGGAGCATCGCAGACCGACACTCCTCCTCCAGATCTCCGTTGATTCCTGTGAGGAACCTGCTCATCTCATCCCTGCTGTTAGATACAAGGGAAGTAGCATACCTGGATAATTTAACAAACTTCAGTACTCATCTCATTCTTGATGTTAGATACTAAGGAAAGTAGCATACCTGGATAGTTTAACAAACTTCAGGAAATACTCAATGACTGTTATTGATCCCTGCTTAAGGTTGATAAACTCTTCAACCTTTGCCTCCCTTATCACCCTGGGAAAGAATCTCTCTAGGAAGGTTGTCTTAAACAATTCCCAAGTGACCGGAACTCCGCCCAAAGCTCGGCTATCCTTCCATATTTTGCACCAAGTCTGTGCAACATCCTTGAGCTGATAGGAAGACAGCTGAGCCTTCTCAATATCTGTGGCCCCCATAGCCACCAAAATCTTATGTACCTCATCCACAAACTCCTGGGGGTCCTCTGAAGTCTTAAACCATGTGAAAATAGGAGGATTCATCCTCGTAAAGTCTCTCAACCTGTCAGCCATGCTACGAACCGGTGGGTTCTCCCTCTGAACATCCTTCTGGTTGACCTGGGCAGTCATAGCCTGGGCCTGCATAGTGATGGTCTGTGCCATCTGAGCCAGAGATGCCCACACCTCCGCATCAATCAACCCAGCTGGGTTAACAGGCATAGCCACTCCTTCAGCTGGAGCCTGGGGTGGAACCTAATTGCCCCCAGCAGCTGCACCTCCTCTCCTCTGACCAATGGTTCTCCTAGTATTCATTCTCTCAAAACAACAAAGATTGATGTTAGACACGCTCATTACACCAAGAAATTAGACATTAGGAAAAGCACGATAAGATCAGAAGAGCGAAATTTTCCTACGCATCATGCAGTCTTTAATTCAGGATAGTGGTGCACTTCACTACCATGACTTAGAAACTACTCAATGTGGTTGATGTGAACTTATTATTCTCAAAATTTAAGCTAGAGCTCTGATACCAACTTTGTCACGACTGGAATCTAGACCCCAGACGATACCGGCGTTGTTGACCTCTCATAGGTCGCAGACAAGCCTACATACGTCATTCTTACTTCATCTAGGTTAATTTTAGCAGAAAAATTTGAACTTTTTGCTTTCTTATTTCATGCTAAACATTTTAAACTTAAAATCATGGTTGTTTACAAATCAACCATCTAATATAGGGATAATCAAATGATAGAAATAGTTCGTAATTGCATTAAACGTAGTTTTGCCAAAACGGCACCAATACAAAGTCTGAAATGAAAGTGGAAAGAAACACTAGTGGAACATGCTCCACTAGCTAAAGCCTATATCTAAGCTAGATAATAACGGTAGACATCCTCAAAAGCATGAGGGTCTACCAAGTCCGGATGAAAGCTCCACGTCCAGATAGCTGCAAAGTCAACCTGTAAACTCTAGCGTCCACCTGTGCCTGCACCTAAAAATATAGAGTTGTATGGGATTAGTACACACTTGTACTAAGTATGCGTTTATGCAAGCACACACCACGGTCATGCATGAGCAAGAATAGCTCTTTCCTAACAACATGATTATGGAAAGTCAAGTCAGTGGACTTGCCAAATCGGGTTTAGGAAAGTTTGAACTTTCCAAATTTGGATTAGGAAAGTCAATGAGCTTTCCAAATTTGGATTAGGAAAGTCAGTGAGCTTTCCAAATTTTGATTAGGAAAGTCATGCCATGAGAGTAACATGCATCATCATACTTATCATATTGCACACAACACATAACATCTTACACATAGCACATATCATATTGCATATAGCACATAACATCTTTTATAACATTCATTTATATGCCGTGAGACCTTGGAATCATGGACTTGACATTAAGACTTTCCAAAATGAGGGCTCAACATATGGGACCTCAACTAGGGAGTATTCATTAGCAAACACAGAGTCTGCTTCATTCATTCATACGTACTTCATTTTATTTCGTTCATAGGCTAGTGTGAACACCAGCTATACCTACGATGTAGTTTAAGACTTTCATCGGGTTTGCTGTGCAATGATCAAGAATAACCTAGTGTCATTACCTGAGTCTAGCTCACCTCTTGATTATCCTATCCTAACACCTTTGGTATCATTCATTTCATTATGTGCATCATTTGAGGATGGCCTCATTCATTCATTGGGAACTTTAACTTTAACCGACATAGATCATGTGAGCATCATGAAATCCAGTGTCTCTCCCACACCGAAAAGAGGTGGAATCACCGGCCAAGGTGACCCAAAACATGCTAGCATACATGGGAATATAACCCCGCCAGATCCCTATATTGGCAGTATAGGTTTGAAGACTAGGAGATATAAGGAGACCCATACCCGACATGCCGGATAGTCTCATCTCATCAGAGTTACTATAACCTCCGCCCTTCCCTAAAGAAGGCATCACCGCTCATAGCTAGTCTATCGGTGCTTAGTATAAAGTTCCATTACATTCAACTCATACGTCATGGAAGCTGACTTCTAGTATGAGGACATCATAGTTCAATAGATTATTTCTCATCTCATCACTAGTATTAAGTGTGTTAATCTCAATACTTTCGTTAGAGTGTTCATAGAGACTGGTCTCTTCATTAATTTTACACTTTCATAGGTGAGTACGTATTGGTAACATTTACTTAGGCTCATTTGAGATTGTTCTCATCTTTTACATTAGCCTCATATCATGTTGTCACCACATTCATTAACATTAGCTCATTTTCTCTTCAAAATTACTCACCCCATTTTACGTGAATGTTCATTTCATCATATGCCAATGCACTTGGCCATTTGTGTGTTTCACACTCTTACTTAACCCTTTTAGGGTTTCATCGTTTCATTACATCATAATCATTTCATCGTATGCCAACGCTCTTGGCCATTTAGTGTATTTCACATTCGTACTTAACCCTTCTAGGGTTACATTGTTTCATTACATACATCTTAGATTCACTTATTTTTAAACGTATGTTAGACTTATGGGTCTATACATACAAGCCATGAGGCTTCATTCATAGTTCCTTAAGTGACTCATATCTTCCTAAGATTATGTAGTACAAGACTTATGCATCTTGTATATATGCCAAGATCTCGATTTCGATCTAAGTAGGTGGCACTATTCTTGAACATTTAATTCACGTATGACTTATGTATCAATACGGAATTTGGGCAAGGAAACCCGGTTTCAAATCCCTTGGACAACACTTTACATTTTTCATTTATTTTATTTTTGGTCCACATGACATTGGGACCCTAGATCGAACCCCAACATCAACGTTTCTTTTTAGTTCCTTTTCTTTAGAAACTTTCTCCCTTGTACGAGGGGTTGTGGGTTCGAACCCCCATAGCCCCCTTTTATTTTCCTATTTATTTTCCTTGTCTATTTTGTATTAACCATGAGGTTGTGGGATCAAACCCCCACAGCCTCCCTTTATTTTTCTTTTACTCGTTTGGGACTGAGAGATTGTGCGGTCGAACCCCCACAGCCTCCTTATTTTAATTTCTTTTAAATGTTGACTATTTCAGCGTTGGCAGTGAGGTTGTGGGATCGAACCCCCATAGCCTCACTTTATTTTATTTTTATTTCTCCCCTTTTCGCCCAGAGGTCGTGGGTTCGATTCCCACGCCTCACTTTTCTTTTTAATTCGCCTTCCTTAACTTATGATTGAGAGGTTGTGGGTTCGAACCCCACTCCTCTCATTTCTTAATTGTTTTTATTTGTACTTCACCTTACAGACAGTACTCGAGATCAAGTCCCCTGACCCCCATTCTTTTTTCACGTTTTTAAGGCAGATTCGTGGGTGAGGTCACAGGTTCGAATCCTGGTGGCCTCATCCCTTTACACTCAAATAAATTTCCCGATTTATTCATCATTATATAGCCTAAACCAAACTTGTAAGTTTGCTGGAAATTTAGTCATTTTTTTAGCTTATTTTCATCAACATTTTCACTTGAAATCTTAGGGAAATTCATAGATCATTTAACACTGTTTGGGGTGCACTTTTCATAGATTCGTTTAGCCAAAAGATTTGTACTCAAATCAGCTACACTTTCATTTTAATGAACATCAAGATTTACATATGTTTATGCACGTAAAATGACAACCAAAACATTATCAAATTTGGAGCCTTAACCCGAGAACCTCATTCACTGTAAAATACTTGCACACGCACACACTTGCACATAATTTTGAATACATGGTTGTCTTTCATACGATTTCAAGTACACAAACATAATCATATTCATCAAGAAAACATAACATACACCTAAATCTACCAGCAATCATACCCAACCTACGATTCATTGGGAGCTAGTGACAGGGGCATGCAAAAGGGGAAACGATCCTAGTTTTCGGATGAATAATATGAACCTTAAGGGGTCTCTTGGGAAAGGGACCAAGAGAGAAGAAAACCCATACCTTTTTGAAGTTAAACCCTTGGCTTACTGCCCAAAAACATCACCCAAGAACACGTCTAAGCCTCCTCAATGTCAACTCCACTAGAATGACAACCTCCCTTAGCCTAGTGTGAGATTAACGTTTGTTTTCTTGTGATTTCGTGTGAGTTCTTCAAATGTGAAGAACTTGGTTTATTTTTCTGCTTTTGTATCTAATTTTTGCAGAGAAAATACGTGATAAAGAATAAGAGAGATTGAGCGTGAGAGTGGAGAGATAAACGTGAGAGAGTGGGAGTTGTAGGAGGCGTAGGAGTCTAGTTTTAGGACTTAGTCAATAGGGTTTTGTTTATTTAATAAAAAACTGATTTTTTTTATTTTAAATCAGCTACTGAATTATAATTATTAATTAACTACATTAATTCAATAGCTTAAATAAAAATCACTTTAATTCATTGCTTCCACCTAGGTTCGAACCCGGGTGGAGCAAGACTTCACTTCAAGAGCCCAATTTCGGCCCTCTCTCCCCAAATTGCCCCTCTACCTTATTAATTAAATAATTAATTATACATTTAGGGTAATTACGATACTACCCTTAGCCAGGAAAAAGACCATTTTACCCCTAGACCCTTCAAACCTAAGATTTCCCATTTTTAAGTCCGGTAAAGAGTCCTTCGAGTAAATATTCGTATTCGAGAGCCCTACATGGTTGGACCCAACCTTTACAAGCTCAACTAACTCCCCAAGTTAGTTGGCTTGGCTGTAGCAAGGGTTTCGAGGTCTGGTTCTACGCGCATCAATCTGTGTGAACCCTGGTCTAATCATAGGCATTCTTGACACATTAAGCATTTCTTATCTTATCCATTTTTAGGGTTGTTACAGTTTTAGGCAAACTCAATCAGAGGAAATTGATCATCCCAACTACCCTTAAAATTGATCACACAAGTTCTCAACATATCCTCTAGTGTCTGAATGGTACGCTCTGCCTGTCCATCCATCTGCGGATGAAATGTTGTGCTAAGGTTAACTTGAGTACCAAGACCCTTCTGAAATGACTTCCAGAAATGAGAGGTAAATTGAGGACCTCTATATTAGATGATAGACAAAGGAACCCCATGTAACCTAACAATTTCATTAATGTAAATCTTGGCATAGTCCTCTGCCGAATCTGTAGTCTTGACCGCTTAAAAGCGAGAAGACTTAGTCATCCTACCAACCATCACCCAAATAGAGTCATGATGTCTGCGAGTACGAGGTAACCCTGTGATGAAATCCATATTGATCATATCCTACTTCCAAGTAGAAATATCAATCTCTTGAGTCATACCTCATGGTTTCTGATGTTCTACCTTGACTTGTTGGCAATTGTGGCACTTACTCACAAAATCTGCTATATCCCTCTTCATGTCATTCCACCAGCAGACTTCCCGCAGATCGCGGTACAACTTAGTGTCACCTGGATGAATAAAATATCTGGAGTTATGGGTTTCTGCAAGAATATGTTGTCTCAACTCTCCCACATCAGGAACATACAATCTACCCTGGTAGCGAAGTACTCCATCTCCCCCTTGGGAGAAAACGTCCACTCTTTGATTGTGGACTGCACCCTTAAGTTCAAGCAAGATTGGATCACTGTCTTGGTTTTCCTTAACCTGCACTACCAAAGAAGATTTTGCCCCATTCTGAACTATTACGCCACTGTCTGATATGTTCATAAGGCAAAATCCCAAGCGAGCAAGCATGTGAACATCCTTCACTAGTTCCTTCATTTCTTCCTCAACATGGGCTACACTACCCTTAGATAATCTGCTAAGATCATCTGCTACTACATTTGCCTGACCAGGATGGTAATGCACACTCATATCATAATTCTTAAGGAACTCAAGCCATCTCCTCTGGCGAAGATTCAACTCTTTCTGGGTGAACACATACTAAAGTCTCTTATGGTCAGTTAACACATCTGCATGAACACCATACAAGTAGTGTCTCCATATCTTGAGTGCAAACACCACTGCTGCAAGCTCGAGGTCATGAGTTGGATAGTTCTTCTCATGTATCTTAAGTTATGTAGAATCATAAGCTATAACCTTATCTCGATGCATCAACACACAACCTAGGCCAACTCTGGATGCATCACAATAGATCACATAACCATCTGAACCCTCTGGTAGAGTCAAGACAGGAGTTGTAATCAATCTAGTATTCAATTTTGAAAAGCTTTTCTCACGATCATCGGACCATTGAAATTTTACTATCTTCTGAGTCAACCTAGTTAATGGTGAGGTTATGGACGAAAATCTTTCCACGAACCTTCTGTAATAACCTGCTAGACCTAAGAAACTTCTAATATCTGTAGCAGAGGTAGGCCTGGGCAACTGTTTCACTGCTTCTATCTTCTACGAATCCACTCGAATCCCCTCGCTAGATACAACGTGACCAAGGAAAGCAACAGATTGCAACCAGAACTCAAATTTGCTAAACTTAGCGAATAAATGGCGATCTTTGAGAGTATGTAGAACGACTATCAAATGACTCGCATGTTCTTTCTCATTCCTAGAGTAAATGAGGATATCATCAATAAAGACGATAACCAACAAGTCCAAGTATTATTTGAACACTTTGTTCACTAAATCCATGAAAGCTGCAGGAGCATTGGTTAGTCCAAACGACATAACTATGAATTCATAATGACCATACCAAATTATAAAGGCTGTTTTCGGAATGTCTCTATCTCTGAGTCTAAGATGATGATAACCTGATCTAAAGTCTATCTTCGAGAAATGGCTAGCACCTTGAAGTTGGTCAAACAAGTCATCAATCTTGGGGATGGGATACTTATTCTTGATTGTGATTTTATTCAACTGTCTATAGTCAATGCACATTTTGAGAGAACCATCTTTCTTCTTTACGAACAACACCTGTGCACCTCATGGTGAAATACTAGGTCTAATGAAGCCCTTATCGAGAAGGTCTTTCAACTACTCTTTGAATTCCTTAAGCTCTGTTGGAGCTATTATGTAAGGAGGAATTAAAATAGTCTGGGTATCTGGAATGAGATCAATTCCAAAGTCGATTTCCCTTTCGGGAGAAACTTTGAGAAGATCTTCTGGAAACTCACTAACTATTGGAACTGACTCAAGAGTTAGTGTTTCAGAGCTAGCCTTAACCCGAACTAGATGATAGACATAACACTTAAAGATCATCTTTCTAGCCTTAAGGTAAGAAATGAATCGACCCATAGGCGCTAAGCTACTACCCTTCCATTCTAAGATTGGTTGTCTAGAAACTGAAAACGAACAATCCTAGTTCTACAATCGACTAAGGCATAACAGGAATATAACCAATCCATGCCTACAATGACATCGAAGTCTACCATTTCTAACTTTACAAGATTTGCTGAGGTGACTTTCTCAGAGACTGTGACAAGGCAATTTCTGTATACCCGTCTAGCTATAACTGGGTCACCAACTAAAGTAGAGACTTAGAAAGGTTCTGATAGAGTTTCTGGACTAACACAGAATTGGAGTGCTATGTAAGGAGTTACAAAGGAAAGAGTAGCCCCTGGATCTAACAATGCATAAACATCAAGGTCAAAGACTCATAATGACCAGTGACTACATTAGGAGAACCTTCATGATCCTGGCGAGCCTGAAGAACATACAACGTGTTCTGGCGCTGACCGTCACATGTACAAGATGAGTTACCTTGCTGAGTCGGGCGACTTACTGGTGCTGCTGAAGTTGTAGACTGAGCTCTACCATTAACACCTCCTTGACCCTGTCTAGAAGGACAATCCCTCAACCAGTGACCAGACTGACCGCACCCAAAGCATCCTTCCTTTCCAGCGAGGCACTCGCCTGGATGGTTCTTACTACAATTAGGGCAAGTGGGGTAAGTCTTTGTGCCTGAAGCACTTTCCTGAGACTTAGAGACTGGTGCTCTAACCTTCTAGTCATAACTGTTCTTTGAGGATGGAACACTAGATGACAAAGGGGCTGGGGATGAAAACTTCTGCTGACTCAGCGAGCAATTTCCCCCTCCCGATTACTGCTGAGAATAGTCATAGTTCACAGTCCTAGCCTTCTCATTCTCCTTGGACTGTTCCCTAATCTTATCACCCTCAACTTGCTGAGCGTGAGTCATAAGCCTAGAGATGTTCTTATCTCCTAGTAACATAGCATTTCTGCACTCAGTTTTCACAAAATCTGATACTCAATACAAGAAGTTATTCATCTGAGCCCTGGAGTCAGCAACTATGTGAGGATCATACCTAGAGAGTTGGTTAAACTTGAGCCCATACTCTTGACCGTCATGTTTCCCTGCCTTAAATTCATGAATTCCTGAGCCTTTGCTTCTCTCAACTCCATTGGGAAAACTGTCCAAAATGGTCTCACTAAAGCACTCCCAAGTAATAGTAGTTGCATCTGTACCGCTATTTTTCTTCCACTGAGTTTACCAGATATGAGCCACATCTTTCAACTTGTATGATGCCAACTCTACCTGATTATTCCTTGTGACCTGCATCACCTCAAATATCTTCGTGGTCTCATCCAAGAAATTTTGGGGATCTTTTCTAGTATGTGATACTAAGAACTCACGCGGATTCATCCTAACAAAGTTAAACCCTTATTATTGCTGATCCACCATTTACATTCATAGGAGCTTGAACCCGATTGTTCTGGTTGGCCACACTCTGAGCCAACATCTGAATGGCGTTCCTAAACTCATCATTAGAGACTTTCTGATCTGGGACTGGAGGAGCTGCATTTGCATTCCTGGCATTCGCATTCCTGGCATTAGCTCTACGATGAGGCATGATCTGAAACGTAGAACGTCCAGTTAGAATGGAATTAAATCATACCTTACTCACGATAAGACTAACATGAAAGTGAAGTTTTTTCCTAAAACACTTCATAGCCTCCCTCTCATTAGCTGTGGTGCACTTCACATCCATGAAAAGAACTCTACTTAGTACAGCCTTTCAGACATCCTAGGACACTTAAACCTATTGCTCTGATACCAAGTTTGTCACACCCCGAGCTACCCCCAAGACGCGGACACGAGACCTAGGAACACAAGTGATCCCAAGCTAACCCTGCTGGCATGATAATGATCATACTAAAGGAAATAACTAATGCGGAAGCTAAATCATAATTTAAAATTAAAAGATGGGGAATACCCATATTCTATAACTAAGATAAATTGAAATACTGACGAGTTTAATACAAGGAAGTTATTAACTCAATACTAAGCTGAAACTAACTATGTATAAAAATAGCCTCTAAACTGACTAGAAATGCTGGGACAGGCCCTAGCTATGTCTAGCAAAAACTGAAACTAAGGACTAAATACTGAAAAGAAACTCATGACTATTGTCTTCGGAGAATGAGTACACACCAATGATTCTGCTAAACTGAAGATTGGGAATCGATCTAAGCGTGATCTGGATGCTGAGAACCTGAACCTACATCATGAAAAGATGTAACGCACGTATGTGTCAATACTTGAAGGTACTGAGCATGTAGGATAGAGTAAAACTGAAATAAAACATAATTGAACAAGCACAAAAGCAAGTATAATAATCAGAACATGATATATATACTGAATTCTGAGCTAACTGGATGCAATGACCAAATTTATAACATGCTGAGACTGAATACTAACTGATCTATAAATATGGTCAATGCAAGAGAGTCTGACTAAACGGTGGGAGCTACTAATAACCGATAATAAAACACATGAGCTAAATGTGGAGTCCGATGTATACGCCCCATCGAGAGGACCCAATATACCCTACCAGAGTTATAAAGGCATACTAGCGTGATCACTCAACTTATGCCCATAGAGGGAACTTACAACCTACTTGGCTAGTAGTTCTGAGACTAATTGGGTACGCTGAACCCTAGTCCAACTCGGTATTATGCTACTCTCAATGAATAAAATAATTAAGACATTATGATTGAATATCTGTAAAAACTGGATAGCTCAAAACTAAACATGTAAATTGAGAATGCAACAATGAATCTGATAATGATAGATTAATAACTGAGGCATGTATATCTGAAGTAACTAAAATATCTAACCTAGCATGTGTAATTCAAAAACTAAAGAAATACACAGCTAGGGTTCTGAAATTCATGCGATAAACTAATTAATAACTTTACAATCTGATTTGGAATATATATTTAACTAATTTATGATGATCTGTTGTAATTCTAGAAACCCTAGGTTTAATCATGATAAGAAAATCACGAACTAACAGAAAACTAGGGATCTAATGGGTGAAAGGAACCCACTAGTGAAATCCACATACCTGGTGATGAAATCCACGGAGAAATATTTAGATTTCAAGGTTGGAACTAAGGGAACCTTGCTGCGTTCTTCAACTTGGGTTATTGATTTTTTTCTTCTTTCTTACTTCTAATTTTCTAAGTTTTGATTTATTGATTTGACTTAGGTAAGTTTTAGTTATTTTTCTATGCTTAAACTGACAAATATCTGATGATTTAGGGTCAAAACGATGTATCTTAGGGTTTAAATGAAGTGAGAAAAGACCAAAAGACCCCTGAGTTAATTGTTGTTGGACCAAACGACGACCTGGACAGACGGTCCATCGTTCAATCGATGGTTTTGTCGTTTGGGTCCGTAGATTGGTTCTATTCGAGAGGCCTTTACTAAAATGGGCATAAATTTTTACTCGGAGGTCTGATTTAGCAAACTCGGTGGCTATGGAAAGCTAATTCAATTATCTATAATTTCATAGGTTATGAGACACCTAATTTATTTTTTGCTAGGAGTTATGATCGATTGAAGTTTACCCAATAACATTTTAACCCTAAATGTCTGCTAATTTTCACCTACGGTCCGTAGGTCTATCTACGTACCGTACCGGTCAATCGCGGTTCATGTCAGAGGCTGGGTAAATGGTGTGTTGATCGATAAACATAGACTACGGACCGTAGTCTGACTTATGGACCATAGGTCTGTTTGTGGATCGACACTTAATCAATTTTTCTGGGCTGCGTCATGGGAGAGTTTCAGTCACAAATGATGGATGTGCAGTACGAGCCATAGATCAGACTACGGTCCATCGATAGTGATCGTCGATTGCATTTGCAGATTTTTAAAAAGCTGATTTTTTGTTTGTTTTGGATACGAGGTGTTACATAAACCCTCATTGCGATTTCTCAGAATTTTTGGCTACTTGTGTTTTGATTATATAACACAGATTAAAAGAGACAAGCTTGATAAGAAGACAGTTCCTAGAATTATTATAGGCTACAATGTTTTCTCCAAATCATATAAGGTTTATTAACCTCAAATGGAGACATTTTCATAATTAGAGATGTCCACTTCATTGAGGACCAACAATGGAATCACGAGAAGCTCGAAAATAATCCACCAGTTAACATTTTATTAGATCCAAAAGATCTAGTAGATCATCCTTTTGTTAGAGGTACACATTTGATCTCTCATATCTATTAGAAATGTAATACTGCAATTTGTGAGCCCGCAAGTTATGAGGAAGCAGAAGGAGATGACAAATTAGTGGCAACAATAAAGGAGGATATGATGATTATCCCCAAAAAAACAAATCTGGGTGCTTGGTGAGAATCCTCTCGACAGAAAGATCATTGGTGTAAAATGGGTCTTCGGGACAAAGATAAATGTTAATGTCTTCATCAGCAAACACAAATCGATAATTGTAGTGAAAGGTTATGCTCAGATCTTTGGAGTAGAATACTCAGATCTTTCACACGAATTGGTCGACTTGTCACAATCAGATTGCTACTAGTCATTATAGCGGAAAAAGGTTGGAAAGCTTATTAAGTCGACCTTTCTCAATGGTCTTCTCCAGGAAGGGATTTATGTTGAGCAACCATATGGTTTTGTTTTCAAGTGTCAAGAAGATAAGGTTTGTTTGGTAAAGAAATCTCTTTATGGTTTAAAGCAAGAACCAAGAGCTTGGTATATCAAGATTGATGATCATTTGCTAAGTTTAGGCTTCAAGAAGAGCGTATCTGAGTTTACACTTTATATTAAGTGTTCATGTGTACACATACTTATTATTTCTTTGTATGTTGACGATCTCTTTGTCATATGAAGTAAGATTTTCATAATTGAGGACTTCAAGTTGGAAATTATGAAGGTCTTTGAAATGACAGAACTTGGACAGATGGTGTACTTTCCTGGAGTAGAGATCAAACAAAATGTCTTCATTTGCCAGAGAAAATATGCTCAAGAAATCCTAAAGAAGTTTCATATGGAAGATTGAAAAGTTATGAGTACTCCAATGAACCAAAAAGGAAAAGTTTTCCAAAGATGATGGAATAGAAAAGATGGATAAGGCATATTATAGAAGTCTTATTGGCTGCTTGATGTATTTGACTGCGACTAGGCCTAATATTCTATATGCAGTGAGTTTTTGTCTCGGTTCATGCATTGTTAAAGTGATTTACACTTTAGAGAAGCTAAAAGAATTGTCAGATACATCAAGGGAACTATCAACTATGGTGGTAAGTTTCATAAAAGTCAGAAAGTTTAGACTTAACGGATTCCTCGATAGTGATTGGGGTGGTGCACCTGATATCAAGAGTACTTCATGTTTCCGTTTCATTCTTGAGTCGACAGCTTTCTCTTGGTATCCAAAAATAATGATATTACTACAATCAATATCCGGGGCAGATTATAGTTGCAACAACAGCAACTGTGAATCAAGCACTATGGTTGAGAAAAATTATGTGTGATATGAATATGGAGCAAAAAGAAGGGACTGAGGTTTTTATTGATAACCAAGCTGCAATTTCTATTACAATTAATCCACTTTTCATGCAAAAATAAAGCGTTTCAGTATTTAGTTGTTTTTCTTAAGAGGCGTGTAGAAACATGAAAATGTGAAACTTCTTTACTACAAGAGTGATGAGAAGGTTTTCCCCTTTCGCGCTTCTAGAATTCTCAGATCTAGATAAAACAACACAATTATTGATATGGTGGGGTTGATGGAGTATTGAGTTACCTTGCTTATTGTTGGCATCTTTGTTTGCTTGTTATGAAATACTTTATGGGCAACACTGGGAATAAGGACAGCAGCACTACCATGGGGTTGAGGGGTGGGAAGCATTATGTCAATACCTTGCTTATTGTTGGCATCCTTGCTTTGATTGTCCTGATAAACTTTAGGGTCAACACTTGGGGTGGGGACTGACAACACTACCATGGGGTTGAGGGGTGGGGACCATTGAGTCAATACCTTTTTGTTGTTCCTTACTGGTCCGATTCTGATGTGGTACTGGTTTATAAACCTGATTTTGTTGATTATTTTGGTGATTCCTCGGATTTGTTTTAAGGATAGCCTGTAAAATTCTTTTTCTTTTGTGTCTGGCATTGGTCTTCTTGCATTTTTTGTTGATCGTGGTGAGTTCCTGATGGTTGTTCTTTGGTACCTGAAACACTAGCAAAAACATTATATTTAACAGGTTGACAATTAATTGATAAAGTAGTTACATTAGATTCATTTCATTGTGTTATTTTGGTTTTGTTATTGTTTGCTGCTTCACCCTCGTTTCTAAATCTATATTAATCATCTCTCCTTTTGACTTTACGTGAATGAACTTTACTGTCACGCCTCAAAACCCATTAAGACGGACATGCACCCGATGCCCTAAAGGCCCGAGAGAACCAACCTGCAACCTATTTTTACTGTGCATATAACTATAACAATTGTGACAAGTTCACCTAGGATGCAGCGATACAAAACAACATAAGTAGGTCCAAAAGTTATATAAAAGACTTGGCCATTGAGGCCACAACTCCTTAAGACACAACTTAACCCTATACGTATGTCTACAAAGCCTCTAAAAGATAAAAGACTAGAGTAGGTCGGGACAGACCCCGCCTTACCCTTAACTACGATACAATACCAAAATGAATTTACCAAGGACTCAATAAAGCTCCGAATCAACTTGGATCTCACCAAAAGTAGCAGAGTGTCGTGTGCTCCTACTGAGGAGGTCTACTAGCTGGAGTACATGTGCCTGCAGCATGAAATGCAGCGTCCCCAATAAGGGACGTCAGTACTAAAAATGTACTAAATATGTAAGGCAATAGCATATGTAATACGAGAGCTCAAATGAAATTAAGTAGCAACATATGAGTGCATAGATTAGGAGAGAAGACCACCTTTGCTTACACTTGTGGGATCAAGTAAGTTACATTCTTTTCTTTACTTTTCTGTATGTTATAATCTTTGTTGGGCATGTGATTCAAGTGACCAGCTGATCAGTGGTAGAAGAGGATGACCCATGCTAGGCGTATTAACCACTGGGATGCGGTCCTCATAATTACACAATTTGTGATCGGCCCATGCTAGGCTTTCGCCCCTGAGCTGCCACCCTTAATTATATAGATTTCTTCACTTAGATTCTTTAATCTTTGAGATTGTTGTTTATCAGTTCATAACTCTTTTGAGATGTTATTTTGGTGGTCATAATCATTTTTGATATATGGAAGTACGGACCAGTAATAGAAGACATGAAAATAATACTTCAAGGAAATAACAATGACATAAGGAACTATGTAACATCAACACATTACTTTAAGAGAGTAATGACACAATTGACATCAAACAACAAAGGGGAGGATTCACAGACTTGCTTTTGCAATTACCATTTCGATACCAGCACATGGGGGATAATTAGACAAGTATAAAACAGTGAACAGATAATGAAGTAGTTCTATGCACTACGGAGAGGGGGGAAATATTGTTAGCTATTAGGAGATAGTACGCTGCCATTATGTTTCCTTTTCTAGGAATAGAGCTTATGAGATTCACTTCATTGATATTAATTGCAGGTGTCAGATTTCATGCCAAAGGGACATAGAATCGAATAGCCTTACATACCTTATCCTCGGACTGATATACTATCACGATTCATCCTCCCCGTTTTGGTTTTAATCTACAATTTAAGTCATGGTAAACTAAAATTAGCAGCTATCAAATCGTGAGCCTTGTAAAACAGTAGCTAACTTTGAGTGATAATGAGACCATACAGCCCTTAACATAATGTGTATCACCACACCCTCATTCTCTGTCCATCACATACATTATACATCCTTTTCCCAAGACTAACCAAGCTGCGCCAACAATAATATACATAGAACAGCCCCAAGTATTCTTTATCATACAACCAAGTATTTAACTTACCACCCCCTTGAGTTCTTCATGAAAGCACACCACTAATTCCTCACTCAAACTCATACATAAGGAAGACAAAAATGGAGCAGTCACCTTACCTCAATTTCTGCAACTTCTCATTATAACTTGAATTCTTTTAAAACTTCAGCTTCCCTTCACACTTGAACCAAAGAAAGGTATGAGGGTTTCTTCAAGAACCCTAGAAAACTTTAAGGCTGCTGGTTTAATCCTTAAGAGAAAAGAGAGAGAGAGAGAGAGAGAGAGAGAGAGAGAGAGAGGTGGAGTTAAATTTTATTTTTATGTGTTAAAATAGGTAAAGAATATCTACTCATATTGGATATGTATAGAGCTTTATTAACCACAAAAATATCCTCTAGAATATCCTTTTTTGGGGGTCCATTTTCAGCCACTAATTGGTTGTAGGTGATGCACATGCTTGTGCACATCAAGCAGCTCAAAAGGTCAAGCTAGGTGATGCACCTAGTTGCTTTCACTTGGGCTTTATCCATATTGGGACTTGGCAGATTTGGCTGCTGGGATTTCTTTCAGATTTTGATTTTATTTAATAGATTTGGGCTTCAAGTGACAGCCCATTAATATAGGCCTAAATCTGGTCCATCAAACTTGGCCCTTTAACTATATTAAAGCTTAAGTAGGTGATGCAGCTGCTAGCTTAAATTAAGCCAAGCAAGCAGCTCAATTATTTTATTTCATTTTCTGAATGTTAATCCCTTGTTCTTCAACTTAGCACTTAACATTTAACTTTAAGCTCAATTGCCACCTTACTATATCTACTTAAATACTTTCCGTCAGAGTTAACTTGCAATACACATGCTGAAATGTGCAAGGCGTTACATCACCTTCCGAGCTATTTTAAACCAACAATAACCATATAAGAAACATGATCTCTCACCTACACTATAAGTCTATGTCAAGTATCACATGAATAAAACTAGCATATACATAATACAAGCCGTTACATCCTTCCCCCCTTAAAACATTCGTCCTCGAATGTTAGCAATGTTGTCCATCCCAAACAAGTTCAAGCCTAAGTTAGTACTACTATCAATCACATTGAACATATAAACTTATACTTACTTGTCAACGCCTCCACTAACATTTTGATTTTTCTCACCAGTCTAGAAGAGGTGAGGATACTTCAATTTCATTACTTCTTCCGCTTCGCATGTAACTTCTTCTACTTGTTGGTTTCTCCATAGTACTTTTACAGAAGCTACTTCTTTATTTCTTAACTTCCTAATTTGTCGATCTAGAACAGCAATGGGTACTTCTTCATAAGTGAGATCTCCCGTAACCTGTACATCTTTAGTAGGAGTAATACGAGATGGGTCACCTATGCATTTTCGTAGCATTGAGACATGAAACACCGAATGAACT
The DNA here is from genome assembly GCA_016801875.1 of Solanum sitiens. Lineage (NCBI taxonomy): Eukaryota > Viridiplantae > Streptophyta > Magnoliopsida > Solanales > Solanaceae > Solanum > Solanum sitiens. The sequence goes on from JABWTJ010000533.1 coordinate 698,241, forward strand.
GATGAAAGCTCTTGTGGTAGCTCTAACTCATAGGCTACTTGGCCGAATTTTCGGATAATCTTATATGGCCCTATATAGCGTGGACTCAACTTTCCTTTTTTACCAAACCTCATTACCCCTTTCATCGGAGACACCTTCAAGAACACCCAATCCCCTATAGAAAATTCTAGTCCTCTCCTTCTAATAGCTGCATATGATTTATGTCGACTTTGAGCTGTTTCTAGCCGCTGTTGTATCACTTTGACTTTTTCCATAGCTTGATGAACAAGATCTGGCCCAAATAAGGCAGTTTCACCTGTTTTGAACCAGCCAATTGGTGATCTACACTTTCGACCATATAAAGCTTCATAAGGTACTATTTTAATTCTGGAATGGTAGCTATTGTTATAAGAAAATTCAATAAGTGGTAGGTGATCATCCCAGCTACCCTTGAAATCTAATATACAAGCTCGCAACATATCCTCAAGTTACTGAATTGTACGTTCTGCCTGACCATCCATTTGAGGATGAAAGGTTGTACTTAAATTCACTTGTGTTCCCAAACTCTTTTAAAACGACTTCCAAAAATTTGCTGTGAATTGAGCTCCTCTATCAGATACTATAGAGATTGGCACTCCATGTGGTCGAACTATCTCTTTAATGTACAACCTCGCATACTCTTCAGCTGTATAAGTAGTCTTCACCGGCAAGAAGAGTGCTGCTATGGTAAGTCTATCAACTATTACCCATATGGAGTCAAACTTCCGGAATGAGCGAGGCAAACTAGTACCAAAATCCATATTTATCATGTCCCATTTCAAAATTGGAAGTTCTATATGCTGCATGTAACCTCTGGGCTTTTTGGTGTTCTACTTTTACCTGTTGACAATTTGGACAATGAGCCACGAATTGTGCAATGTTCTTCTTTATGTCCCCTCACCAATACATTTCTTTCAAGTCATGATACATTTTAGTTGACCTCGGATGAACAGAGTATCTTGAATTATGTGCTTCCATCATGATCCTCTTTCTTAGTTCATCTATATTAGGTACACACAATCTGTTTTGACATCGAAGTACTCCGTCTTTCTTAAGATCAAATGCCTTTGTCATACCATGTAGTACATTCTCTTTAAGTTGTAAAAGAATTGGATCAGTGTACTGCTTCTCTTTCACTTCCACTATTAATGAGGATTCTGCCACATTTTGCACAATAACCCCTTCGTCTTGAGATTCAAGAAGGCGAAAGCCCAAGTTCGCTAGTTGGGACAGATCCTTAGTCATTCCTTGTCTATCCACAGACTTCCCATAAGTGCTTGCCATTATTTTATGGCTTAAAGCATCAGCTATTACATTAGCTTTACCGGGATGATATAAGATGTCAATGTCATAATCTTTTAATAGCTCGAGCCACCTTCATTGCCTCAGATTTAAGTCCTTTTGCTTAAAGATATATTGCAAGCTTTTGTGATCAGTGTATATGTCAACATGAACTCCATACAAGTAGTGGCGCCATATCTTCAAAGCAAACACAACTGCTACTAGATCTAGATCATGGGTTGGATAATTTTTCTCGTGTGGCCGCTGCTGCCTTGAACCATAAGTTATAACTTTACGTTGATGCATCAATACACAACCTAAGCCCATTCCCGAAGCATCACAGTACACTACATAGCCTTTTGTACCTTCTGGAAGTACCAATACAGGTGTAGAAGTTGACTTACTCTTCAGCTCTTGGAAGCTTCTTTCACACTCATCGCTCCACTGAAACTTGGTTTCTTTGTGTGTTAGCTTTGTTAAGGGTGAATCCATGGAAGAGAATCTTTCAACAAACCTTCTGTAATAACCTGCCAATCCAACAAAACTATGGATCTCCGTAGGCGTTGTAGGTCTTGGCCAGTTTTTCACGGCTTCTATTTTCTGGTTATCAACCCTTATTCCTTCCTCGGATACGATATGACCTAGGAATGCCACAGATTTCAACCAGAACTCACATTTAGAGAACTTTGCATACAATTTACGATCACGGAGAATTTGTAAAACCTCCCGCAAGTGATTAGCATGATCCTCTTCCGATCTTGAATACACCAAAATGTCATCTATGAACACTATCACGAATACATCTAAAAATGGCTTGAACACCCTATTCATCAAATCCATAAAATCTGCTGGTGCATTTGTTAGCCCAAATGACATGACTAAGAACTCAAAATGACCATACCGTGTTCGGAAAGCTGTCTTGGGTATATGTTTGTCCTTGACCCTCACTTGGTGATAACCTGACCTCAGGTCGATCTTTGAAAAACACCTAGCACCTTGTAATTGATCAAACAAATCATCAATTCTAGGGAGGGGATATTTGTTCTTAATTGTTACATTATTCAACTACCGGTAGTCGATACACATTCTTAACGAGCCATCTTTTTTGCGTACAAATAAAACTGGTGCTCCCCATGGGGACATACTAGGCCTTATGAATCCTTTTTCTAATAAGTCTTTTAATTACTCCTTCAACTCTCGTAATTCTGCCGAAGCCATTCTATACGGAGGAATTAATATAGGTTGAGTATCTGGAAGCACATCAATACCGAACTCTACTTCTCGTTCTGGAGGCAAACCTGGGAGATCTTTAGGAAACACATCTGGAAATTTATTTACCACCGGAATGGATTGAAGGGTTGGTGGCTACGCATCTATATTTTTTACTCTAACCAGATGGAATATGTATCCTTTGGAAATCATCTTCTTTGCCTTAAGATAAGAAATAAATTTACCTCTTGGCGCACCAATATTACCTTTCCATTCGAGGACTACCTCTTTTTGGAAATTGGAAATGCACTATCTTAGTTCGGCAATCTACCGTGGCGTAACAAGAAGCTAACCAATCCATACCCATTATAACATCAAAATCTACCATGTCTAGCTCAACAAGGTCAGCCAATGTATCGCGACCACAAACAGTTACAATGCAATTACGATAACCCCTTCTAGCTATAATAGACTCACCAATCGGTGTAGATACTTTAAATGGCTTCACTAATAATTCTGGTGTTCTTTTGAACCTTCAAGCAATAAATGGTGTAACATATGATAGTGTAGACCCCGGATCAATTAATAGATATACAATATGTGAAAAGATGGACAATGTACCTGTAACCACATCCGGCGAGGCTTCTGAATTTTGTCGATTCCCCAGTGCATATGTGCGATTCTGACCTCCACTAGAACTAGCTGCTCCCCTAGCTCCTCTACCACGACCTGTAGGCATATGTAGTCCCCTACCTAAAAAAGGGGTTGATGAGGTCGACGCAACAAATGATCTAGTTGGTTGTGCAACGCCATCCACTCCCCTATGAGGGTAGTTTCTAATCATATGCCCTGGTGTGCCACACCAAAAACAAACATTCGTCTAAAACCTGCATGCACCTAGATGATTCCTCCCACACTATTTACAAGGCTGTCGTGGAGGCTTTGATTGGCTCGTACTTCCCTGCTCTTGATGACTCGCTATTTGTGAGCCTTGGCTTTCACTTCTTTGCCCAAACTGATTGCCCCTAAACCCTTGGAACCGTGGTGGAGCACTAGCTGTAGAGTAGAAAGATGACGTCCTAGGTGGTCTCTTAGAGAACGGAGGCCTAAACTCACCTTGGGATGGTGTAAACTGCCCCATGGATCTGGCCCTCTTAGAATGCCCTGTTTCCAACTCTTGTGTCCTTCTTCTTTGCCTTTGATCCTCCATTTTTTGCGCAAAATCCTTTATCCTTGCCATATCCATATCTTTATTCAACGAAGCAATTGTACAGTCTCTAACAAGATATGAATCTAATCTATCCACAAATCGATGAACTCTATCCTCCATAGTAGCTACTACATTAGGAGCATACCTGGCCAAGGAATTAAATTTGAGACTATACTCTCTCACACTGATATTTCCTTGGTATAGATTTAAGAATTGATCCACACGGGCCTCTTGGATCTCCAATGGCAGATAATGATCAAGGAATGCCTTTTTGAACTCTTTCCACGTAGCTGAAGGTGAATTTGTTCCCCTAGATTGCTTCCAAGCTTCATACCACAATATAGCCGCACCCTTTAATCTGTATGCAGCTAGCTCAAGTGCTTCTTTACCACTTACATGCATAATATCCAAAGTGCGTTTGATTTGATCTATAAAGTCTTGGGGATCTTCATTAGGATCTAACCCGATAAATGATGGAGGATCCAAGTTAAGAAAATCACGTATCCGTGTTCCAGCAAATCTATCTACACCACTAGTACCTGCAACTGGACCTTCTTGCCTTTGGCCATGACCAGCAACTATACGAGTCAATAATTGGACTGTATTCCTCAAATCTTGCTCGGTAGAATTGATAGGGGGTTCCTGAGGTTCATTGTCCCTCCTTAGTTCTTCAGGAGATTGAGGCGTCGGGGAAGTCTGCGATAGACACTCATCTTGAGCCCCACTTTGAACAGCTTGACTTGGTGGTGGTTGGTTGGTCCCTTCTTGGGCAGCCACATCTACTCGTTTACCAATACTTTTACTCCCTCTCGTAACCGGTATTTTTGCTATAATAAACAATTGGGAAATTAGATATGATTCACCTATAACACTGGTTCTATCGCACGATCTAAGAAATAAAAGAAATGAGACAACTCCTACATGTCCCGTAGCCTCCTGTTTATAGATGTGGTGCACAGCACATTCATAAGCAATACTTTACACAGACACAACTTTGTAGACTCCCTAGGATGACCTGCTTTGGTACCACTTTTTGTCACGCCTCAAAACCCATTAAGACGGAAAGGCATCCGATGCCCTAAAGGCCCGAGATAACCAACCTGCACCCTGTTCTTACTATACATATAACTATAACAATTGTGACAAGTTCACCTAGGATGCAGCGATACAGAACTACATAAGTAGGTCCAAAAGTTATATACAAGACTTGGCCGTTGAGGGCACAACTCCTTAAGACACAACTGAACCCTGTACATACGTCTACAAAGCCTCTAAAAGATAGAAAACTAGAGTAGGTTAGGACAGAACCCACCTTACCCTTAACTACGATACAATACCAAAATGAATTTACCAAGGACTCAATAAAGCTCCGAATCAACTTGGATCTCACCAAAAGTAGCAGAGTGTCGTGTGCTCCTACTGAGGAGGTCTACTAGCTGGAGTACATGTTCCTGCAGAATGAAATGCAGCGTCCCCAATAAGGGACGTCAGTACAAAAAATGTACTAAATATGTAAGGCAATAGCATATGTAATACGAGAGCTCAAATGAAATCAAGTAGCAACATATCAGTGTATAGATTAAGAGAGAAGACCACATTTGCTTACTCTTGTGGGATCAAGTAAGTTACATTATTTTCTTTACTTTTCTGTATGTTATAATCTTTATTGGGCATGTGATACAAGTGACCAGCTAATCAGTGGTAGAAGAGGATGACCCATGCTAGGCGTATTAACCCCTGGGATGCGGTCCTCATAATTACACAACTTGGGATCAGCCCATGCTAGGCTTTCGCCCCTGAGCTGCCACCCTTCTATACCAATAAGGATCGGCCCATGCTAGGCTTTCGCCCCTGAGCTGCCACCCTTAATTATATACATTTCTTCACTTAGATTCTTTAATCTTTGAGATTGTTGTTTATCAGTTCACAACTCTTTTGAGATGTTATTTTGGTGGTCATAATCATTTTTGATATATGGAAGTACGGACCAGTAATAGAAGACATGAAAATAATACTTCAAGGAAATAACAATGACATAAGGAGCTATGTAACATCAACACATTACTTTAAGAGATTAATGACACAATTGACTTCAAACAACAAAGAGGAGGATTCACAGACTTGCTTTTGCAATTACCATTTCTATACCAACACATGGGGGATAATTAGACAAGTATAAAACAGTGAACATATAATGAAGTAGTTCTATGCACTACGGAGAGGGGGAAAATATTGTTAGCTATTTGGAGATAGTACGCTGCCACTATGTTTCCTTTTCTAGGAATAGAACTTATGAGATTTACTTCATTGATATTTACTGCATGTGTCAGATTTCATACCAATGAGATATAGAATCGAATAGCCTTACATACCTTATCCTCGGACTGATATACTATCACGATTAATCCTTCCCGTTTTGGTTTTAATCTACAATTTAAGTCATGGTAAACTAAAATTAGCAGCTATCACATCGTGATCCTTGTAAAACAGTAGCTAACTTTGACTGATAATGAGCCCATATAACCCTTAACATAATGTGTATCACCACACCCTCATTCTATGTCCATCACATACATTATACATCCTTTTCCCAAGACTAACCAAGCTGCGCCAACAGTAATATACATAGAACAGCCCCAAGTATTCTTTATCATACAACCAAGTATTGAACTCACCACCCCCTTGAGTTCTTCATGAAAGCACACCACTAATTCCTCACTCAAACTCATACATAAGGAAGACAAAAATGGAGCAGTCACCTTACCTCAATTTCTGCAACTTCTCCTTATAACTTGAATTTTTTTATAACTTCAGCTTCCCTTCACACTTGAACCAAAGAAAGGTATGAGGGTTTCTTCAAGAACCCTAGAAAACTTTAAGGTTGCTGGTTTAATCCTTAAGAGAAGAGAGAGAGAGAGAGAGAGAGAGAGAGAGAGAGAGAGAGAGAGAGAGAGAGAAGAGAGAGAGAGAGAGAGAGAGAGAGAGCTGGAGTTAAATTTTATTTTTATGTGTTAAAATGGGTGAAGAATATCTGCTCATATTGGATATGTATAGAGCTTTATTGACCACAAAAATATCCTCTAGAATCTCCTTTTTTTGGGGTCCATTTTCAGCCACTAATTGGTTGTAAGTGATGCACCTGCTTGTGCACATCAAGCAGCTCAAAAGGTTAAGCTAGGTGATGCACCTAGTTGCTTTCACTTGGGCTTTATCCATATTGGGACTTGGCAGATTTGGCTGCTGGGATTTCTTTCGGATTTTATTTCCATTTAATAGATTTGGGCTTCAAGTAACAGCCCATTAATATAGGCCTAAATCTGGTTCATCAAACTTGGCCCTTTAACTATATTAAAGCTTAAGTAGGTGATGCAGCTGCTAGCTTAAATTAAGCGAAGCAAGCAGCTCAATTATTTTATTTCTATTTCTGAATGTTAATCCCTTGTTCTTCAACTTAGCACTTAACTTTTAACTTTAAGCTCAATTGCCACCTTACTATATCTACTTAAATACTTTTCGTCAGAGTTAATTTGCAATACATATGCTGAAACGTGCAAGGCGTTACATCACCTTCCGAGCTAGTTTAAACCAACACTAACCATATAAGAAACATGATCCCTCACCTACACTATAAGTCTATGTCAAGTATCACATGAATAGAACTAGTATATACATAATACAGGCCGTCACATCCTTCCCCCCTTAAAACATTCGTCCTCGAATGTTAGCAATGTTGTCCATCCCTAAAAAGTTCAAGCCTAAGTTAGTACTACTATCAATCACATTGAACATATAAACTTATACTTACTTGTCAACGCCTCTAATAACATTTTGATCTTTCTCACCAGTCTGGAAGAGGTGAGGATACTTCAATTTCATTGCTTCTTCCGCTTCCCATGTAACTTCTTCTACTTGTTGGTTTCTCCATAGTACTTTTACAGAAGCTACTTCTTTATTTCTTAACTTCCTAACTTGTCGATCCAGAACAACAATGGGTACTTCTTCATAAGTGAGATCTCCCGTAACCTGTACATCTTCAGTAGGAGTAATACGAGATGGGTCACCTACGCATTTTCGTAGTATTGAGACATGAAACACCGGATGAACTGATGAAAGCTCTTGTGGTAGCTCTAACTCATAGGCTACTTGGCCGAATTTTCGGATAATCTTATATGGCCCCATATAGCGTGGACTCAGCTTTCCCTTTTTACCAAACCTCATTACCCCTTTCATCGGAGACACCTTCAAGAACACCCAATCCCCTATAGAAAATTCTAGTACTCTCCTTCTAATATCTGCATATGATTTATGTCGACTTTGAGCTATTTCTAGCCGCTGCTGTATCACTTTGACTTTTTCCATAGCTTGATGAACAAGATCTGGCCCAAATAAGGCAGTTTCACTTGTTTTGAACCAGCCAATTGGTGATCTACACTTTCGACCATATAAAGCTTCATAAGGTGCCATTTTAATTCACGAATGGTAGCTATTGTTATAAGAAAATTCAATAAGTGGTAGGTGATCATCCCAGCTACCCTTGAAATCTAATATACAAGCTCGCAACATATCCTCAAGTGTCTAAATTGTACGTTCTGCCTGACCATCCGTTTGAGGATGAAAGGCTGTACTTAAATTCACTTTTGTTACCAAACTCTTATGAAATGACTTCCAAAAATTTTTTGTGAATTGAGCTCCTCCATCAGATATTATAGAGATTGGCACACCATGTAGTCGAACTATCTCTTTAATGTATAACCTCGCATACTCTTCAGCTGTATAAGTAGTCTTCACCGGCAAGAAGTGTGATGCTTTGGTAAGTCTGTCAACTATTACCCATATGGAGTCAAACTTCCGGAATGAGCGAGGCAAACCAGTAACAAAATCCATATTGATCATGTACCATTTCCAAATTGGAAGTTCTATACGCTGCATGTAACCTCTGGGCTTTTGGTGTTCTACTTTTACCGGTTGACAATTTGGACACTGAGCCACGAATTCTGCAATGTTCTTCTTCATGTCCCCTAACCAATACATTTCTTTCAAGTCATGATACATTTTAGTTGACCTCGGATGAACAGAGTATCTTGAATTATGTGCTTCCATCATGATCCTCTTTCTTAGTTCATCTATATTAGGTACACACAATCTGTTTTGACATCGAAGTACTCCATATTTCTTAAGCTCAAATGCCTTTGTCATACCATGTAGTACATTCTCTTTAGGTAGTAAAAGAATTGGATCAGTTTACTTCTTCTCTTTCACTTCCACTATTAATGAGGATTCTGTCGCATTTTGCACAATAACCCCTTCGTCCTGAGATTCGAGAAGGCGAACTATAACGCCACAAAATGAACTAAGGTGAATTAGATATTCATGGTTATTTCTTGAGTCGACTTTAAGTTAAACGAAGTTAGTTTAGTGTCCTTAGGCAGTGTGCAAAGTTTCATGAAGTTTGGAGGTCAAACGACCAAGAACGTCCAAGACATTCGAAAGATATGCCTTGAGTCGACCTTGTACGTCTAGACTAGTTTCATCGAGTTTTATGTGTTTGTTTTGGATGAAATTCATGTGAGAGGTGTTAAACTTATAGATGATCATATTTGTGTTGGAAAATTCTGGGAAACTATCCCCAAGGACCATCGAAGGGTCCTTGAGGAAGGACCCAAAACCTGGTAAGCAGGCTGTCCCAGGCAGCCTTGGCGACGGAGCAGTCGACGGCCAGTCATGGCTGTGACACCCCGTCACAACGTTCCGTCATGGGGGAATTGTTCAAGGGTGTAGAGGGGACCCTTGGCAAGCCTCTGAAGTTTGCAACGGATGGTCAGGACGGGCCGTTGCACCCGTGATGCCCCGTCACAAGCAGGCCGTCGCAAGTCTTGTCTGGGGTGAATTTACAAATTCACCCCACGTCTAAATAAGAGTTTGGACGGGTTGTTAAGGGATTTTTAGGTTATATTAAATGAGTTTTGAACCCTAGACCTAGACAAGACCCCCTCACTTCAACATTCAAACTCTCTCTCTAAAAATAAAACTCTCTCAAAGTCACCATTGAAGCCAAGGCTCAAGGAGGGAAAGGAGGGCTGCTGTGGACTTTTTTCTTCATCAAAATTAGTGGATTTCCTTCTCTTAAAGGTATGGTATCCATTCTTGAATATCTTTTCATTCAAGAAGCCAATTTCCAAAATGGTTTTCAAAAGGGTTTCTAAACTCAATCTTCTTCTAACTTTGATTTCTAGTATGGGTCTTCTTGTATTTAAGTTCGAATGGTTTAAATGTATTTATCTTGGTTTGAATTGATGATTTTGATGTTAAAAACTCCATGAAACTCTTGTATATGCATACTTCAACCTTTGGCTTGAAAGTGGGTTATGTGAGCATGATTTGAGTGGGGTATGAACTTGGGTCTTCTTGTAATTGTCATGTTGGTGTAGCTACTGCCCTAAGGGCTTTAATATGGTGAAATATTGATAAATTGCTTATGGGTGATGATGGTTTGACTTGTTGATGAGTTGCTCTCATTGTATAGTTCTTATTATGAATTGCTATTTGAGTGGTATGGTCCACCTTATGGGTGGCGGTGCTAATTGATGAACTTGATGTTAATTAGTATGTTTTGAGTATGGTATCTTGAAGGTCTAATATGTGAAATGAAGATATATGGGAAATGGGTCTTGTATTGTGTTTGATGTAGCTTGAATTGCATGTTTGACCTAGTTTATGTTTAAATGAAGTGTATGATTATGAGAAGCATGTAGAGTGTGTAACTTGATGAATTAAGGTTAAAGTATGTGTAGAACTTGATGATAATGAAGTGATTCTTATATGCAAGGTGTGCACATGTACACACACACACTCTTTTAAGATTTGTATTATGCCAAGTTGAGCAAAAAGGGGAATCTTGAGGTGGACACACTTCGTGAGTTGAGATGTAGTGTCTAGTAGCAACCTCTCCATTCCTAGTGAGATTTCTAAGATAGACTATTATGTTGAGAAATCCGTGGGTAGTTATGCCTAGCACCGAGAGGATATGAAGGGGAGGTGGATTGCACTTCGTGAGTTGAGATGTTGTAATCCAAAGTACCTCCTGAGATGAGTACTCCTCGTTAGTAGAGAGTGAGTTACTTAGTAGCAATCTCCTTATCCCTTAACTATGTGCCTGCATAGGTGTAGCTATTGGAAAAGCCATGTAAATGCCATAAAGTGTTGATTGTCGATTCTTATGTTGGTTTGTTTCTAGATTCATGAATATATATGTAGATTGCATTAAAACTTATTTTACTAAAATGTCCATTTTTGTATGTTTTTGCATATGCCATACTTAGTACATTGTTGTACAAACCCCATACTTTTATATACCTTATGAGTATATAGGTTGGAAGACTTTTTGGAGGATCGGAGTTGAAGCTTGGGAATTCTATCTCTCAAGAATTGGGTATGTCCTCATATATTCGAGGACATAGTTTTATGTTTCTTAGTTTCTTAATTAAGACTTAAAAATATATTTACTTTTATTGTAAAGGGCCGTGTCCGTAAGATTCCAAGTAGTGTCTTTAAGTTGGCTTGTGACGATAAGATTTCCTAGTATTTATGAAAAGACTCATTTTATTATTATTATCGTGAAAAGTTTTAATTCCGCACTACTTTTCATGCTTTATGTTATGAATTCTAGTTAGAGGGTTTGTACGATACCCCAAAGGGGTCGAGTACGCCCGGTCATGATTCGAAGGTTTTCCCTAACTTTTAGGGGGTGCTTTCGGGTCGTGACAGACTCGGTATCAGAGCACAAGGTTTTGGGAAATAGTTTAAGGTCTGAAAGTCTCACAAGCCACGTCTAGTAGTATCTTGGTCATTGGTGTGAGTCGCGACACATCCATGGGCAAGAGTCTATAGGACGATAGAGTTTCACTTTCTTCATTACTCTTGAATCGTGCCATAGGACTTAATTCGATAAGATCTCTCTCTTCTTCTCCTTTGCCCGGTGGTTTTCTAGGTGTGATTGCTTGGAAAGGGAGATGTTTCTAAGTTGAGGGAGAGAAAAAGGTGAGTTTTGATTATATGATGGTTTTGTGGCTAGAAGAGTAAATATGAAGGTAAGATTTAATAATTGTGATGTGATGTCATTTATGGCTAGGTGTGATTTATGAGATTGGAAGTGTAGAGGAGAGAAACTTTATGGGGATTTAGTTCTAAGCATGGTAAGAGTTATAAGGATTGAATAAAGTGCCTTTGAGGACAAATGAGTTATTTTGTGATTATGTTCAATGATGGTAGAAATGCTTTAAGGTGTAAATTTGAGGAAGTTGAAAGAATGAGGGGATTTTATAGAAGTTGAAGGCAACTCTCTTGTGTGACTAATGTTTCATAGTTGTTCTTGTGATTGGTAGATGTTGTGGTGTAGGCTTACACTAAGATGGAAATGTGGTATGAATATCTATGAGCAAGTTTTGTTCCATGAGATTGAGTTAAGTGGTGCCTAAGTGTTGAATGAGGTGATGTTTAAGAGAGTTTGTCTAGGCTTGAATCCAAAAAGGGAAGTGTTATGCTTAACTTGTAAGGTTGATGTTTAGACTTGATGTGCATGAGTTAGAAGTAGTAAGAGTTCCTACATTGTGAGGGACATAATGGTGCTTTGAAGTATGAGTCCTTGAAGATGGCTTTACCCTAAGTGGGGGAGAGTGAGTTGACTAAAATAGCATGTAATGTACTTAGTCCAAGAGAATCCTCAAGGGTCACTAAGTGGGAGTGGTAGTATGGGATGCTACTCTCACATTGCACTTAGTGAAACTTGTCAAGTCTCTTTGGATTAAGTTAAGATAGTCTTGTCTCTCATATTGTCATGTCATCTTGTTAAAGTTGCTTGAAAGGTGCATTATGGAAATTTTAAAGCATGCCGCACAGTGAAGTTTTGAATTCACTGTAAGTAAACCCAAATTTTGGAAAATTGCATTTTTTCATGAATTATGGTTTCAAGGTGTTATGGAATGAGCTTATGTGGTTTTACAGTTCATATGATTATGTCATCTTGCTGAATTGCTCAAAGAACGAAATTTCTTTTGAAATTTTTGGCATGTTTGGCAGTGTTGCGGTGATATTCACTGTAAGTTTTGTGGATTTTGAGAAAAATTGTTTTGTATTGAATTTTAGTTTCAATGTGTGTAAAAATATGGTACATGAGCATGTTTAATATTGGAGAAGGTAGTTCCTCCATAAAAGAAGTTTAAGGTTGAGTTTGACTTTGTGAAGTTTGGCAGAAGTTGTCTATGTTGATAAGTGTTGAAAGTGTGAAATGATGTTCCTTACTAATTGATGCTTTGATTGTTGATGTTTTGATCATGATCTAAGTGTATAATATGATGCTAAGTGTTGTTCCTAAAAAAAAATTTGAGTGTCATTCGAGGACGAATGTTATTCCCAAGTGGGGGAGAATATAACGCCCCAAAATGAACTAAGGTGAATTAGAGCCTCATGGTTGTTTATTGAGTCAACTTTAAGTTAAACGGAGTTAGTTTAGTGTCCTTAGGCAGTGTGCAAAGTTTCGTGAAGTTTAGAGGTCAAACGACCAAGAACGTTCAAGGCATTCGAAAGATATGCCTTGAGTCGACCTTGTACGTCTAGACGAGTTTCGTCGAGTTTTATGTGTTCGTTTTGGATGAAATTCATGTGATATGTGTTAATCTTATAGATGATCATATTTGTGTTAGAAACGTCCGGGAAATTATCACCAAGGACCATCGAAGGGTCCTTGAGGAAGGACCCAAAACCTGGTAAGCAGGCTGTCCCAGGCAGCCTTGGCGACGGAGCAGTCGACGGCCAGTCATGGCTGTGACGCCCCGTCACAAGGTTTCGTCGTGGGGGACTTGTTCAAGGGTGTAGAGGGGACCCTTGTCAAGCCTCTGAAGTTTGCAACGGATTGTCAGGATGGGCCGTTGCACCCGTGATGCCCCGTCACAAGCAGGTCGTCGCAAGTCTTGTTCCTGTGCGCAGATTTTTCTGCCATGTCAGGGGTGTAAATTCACCCCACATCTAAATAAGAGTTTGGACGGTTTGTTAAGGTATTTTTAGGTTATATTAAATGAGTTTTAAACCCTAGACCTAGACAAGACCCCCTCACTTCAACATTCAAACTATCTCTCTAAAAAGAAAACTCTCTCAAAGTCACCATTGAAGCCAAGGCTCAAGGAGGGAAAGGAGGGCTGCTTTGGACTTCTTTCTTCATCAAAATTAGTGGATTTCCTTCTCTTAAAGGTATGGTATCCATTCTTGAATATCTTTTCATTCAAGAAGCCAATTTCCAAAATGGTTTTCAAAAGGGTTTCTAAACTCAATCTTCTTCTAACTTTGATTTCTAGTACGGGTCTTCTTGTATTTAAGTTCGAATGGTTTAAATGTATTTATCTTGGTTTGAATTGATGATTTTGATGTTAAAAACTCCATGAAACTCTTGTATATGCATACTTCAACCTTTGGCTTGAAAATGGGTTATGTGAGCATGATTTGAGTGGGGTATGAACTTGGGTCTTCTTGTAATTGTCATGTTGGTGTAGCTACTGCCCTAAGGGCTTTAATATGGTGAAATATTGATAAATTTCTTATGGGTGATAATGGTTTTATTTGTTGATGAGTTGCTCTCATTGTATAGTTCTTATTATGAATTGCTATTTGAGTGGTATGGTCCACCTTATGGTGGCAGTGCTAATTGATGAACTTGATGTTAATTAGTATGTTTTGAGTATGGGATCTTGAAGGTCTAATATGTGAAATGAAGATATATGGGAAATGGGTCTTGTATTGTGTTTGATGTAGCTTGAATTGCATGTTTGACCTAGTTTATGTCTAAATGAAGTGTATGATTATGAGAAGCATGTAGAGTGTGTAACTTGATGAATTAAGGTTAAAGTATGTGTAGAACTTGATGATAATGAAGCGATGCTTATATGCAAGGTGTGCACATGTACACACACACACACTCTTTTAAGATTTGTATTATGCCAAGTTGAGCAAAAAGGGGAATCTTGAGGTGGACACACTTCGTGAGTTGAGATGTAGTGTCTAGTAGCAACCTCTCCATTCCTAGTGAGCTTTCTAAGATAGACTATTATGTTGAGAAATCCGTGGGGAGTTATGCCTAGCACCGAGAGGATATGAAGGGGAGGTGGATTGCACTTCGTGAGTTGAGATGTTGTAATCCAAAGTACCTCTTGAGATGAGTACTCCTCGTTAGTAGAGAGTGAGTTACTTAGTAGCAATCTCCTTATCCCTTAACTATGTGCCCGCATAGGTGTAGCTATTGGAAAAGCCATGTAAATGCTAAGAAGCATGACCTTACACTAGGCAAGTAAGGATCCCTCATCCGATAGGGGTTAATATCAGGATTCCATGTCTATGTCTCATGGTCTTTGTCGGTTAAGCTAACTCCCACAAAAGAATTGATTTGAAACTAATTATCTTGTATATTGTTGAATTTATGTATGTATGTCGTGAAGTTCTCAATCCACATTAGTTACCGAGTAGGAGCATTGAGTGGGAGTAGTAGTATGGGATGTTATTCCCACATTGCACTTAGTGTGACCTATACCTACTATGGGAGAAGAGTACCTTCATGAAATCCGTGTGAATGAGTACTATGGTGTAGTGTAATGGATGATTATTGTGGAGTACTTGAGTAAATGGAATCCCTTAGGAGTACTAAGTGGGAGTGGTAGTATGGGATGCTACTCTCACATTGCACTTGGTATGACCTATATTTCCATGAGTGTTTTGCATATGTTAGCCAAGGGCGTGGATTTGATTTCCAACGAAGTAAGCCTAAGATTTGGAAGTTTTAAGGGTCGCTTTGGTGTGCTTTGAAGGGAGGTGTAATGAAAATCCCTTCTTATCTCACCTTAGGGAGTCTTAGGATAACCTTGGGTTAGGGCAACTTCAAAGGAAAAGAGTTCATATGACTTGGACAGTGACATTCACTGTAAGGTCTCCATTGTAAGAATCCAATATATTCACTGTGATGCTTTATTCAATTCTCATTGTAAGTTTAGTAAGTTCATTGAAATGTTTCTTTTGATTACTCTAAGTTTTGGTAAGTTGCCATAAAGTGTTGATTGTCGATTCTTATGTTGGTTTGTTTCTAGATTCATGAATATATATGTAGATTGCATTAAAAGTTATTTTACTAAAATGTCTCTTTTCATATGTTTTTGCATATGCCATACTTAGTACATTGTTGTACTAACCCCATACTTTTATATACCTTATGAGTATAGGTTGGAAGACTTTTTGGAGGATCGGAGTTGAAGCTTGGGAATTCTATCTCTCAAGAATTGGGTATGTCCTCATATATTCGAGGACATAGTTTTATGTTTCTTAGTTTCTTAATTACGACTTAAAAATGTATTTACTTTTATTGTAAAGGCCGTGTCCCTAAGATTCCAAGTTGTGTCTTTAAGTTGGCTTGTGACGATAAGATTTCCTAGTATTTATGAAAAGAATCCTTTTATTATTATTATCATGAAAAGTTTTAATTTCGCACTACTTTTCATGCTTTATGTTATGAATGCTAGTTAGAGGGCTTGTACGAGACCCCAAAGGGGTCAAGTACGCCCGGTCATGATTCGAAGGTTTTCCCTAACTTTTAGGGGGTGCTTTCGGGTCGTGACACGAACGCCCAAGTTCTCTAGTTGGGATATATCCTTAGTCATTCCTTGTCTATCCACAGACTTCCCATAAGTGCTTGCCATTATTTTATGGCTTAAAGCATCAGCTACTACATTAGCTTTACTGGGATGATATAAGATGTCAATGTCATAATTTTTAATAGCTCCAGATACCTTCGCTGCCTCAGATTTAAGTCCTTTTGCTTAAAGATATATTGCAAGCTTTTGTGATCAGTGTATATGTCAACATGAACTCCATTCAAGTAGTGGCGCCATATCTTCAAAGCAAACACAACTGCTGCTAGCTCTAGATCATGGGTTGGATAATTTTTCTCGTGTGGCCGCAGCTGCCTTGAGCCATAAGTTATAACTTTACCATGCTGCATCAATACACAACCTAATCCCGTTCCCGAAGCATCACAGTACACTACATAGACTTCTGTACCTTCTGGAAGTACCAATACAGGTGTAGAAGTTAATTTACTCTTCAGCTCTTGGAAGCTTCTTTCACACTCATCGCTCTACTGAAACTTGGTTTCTTTGTGTGTTAGCTTTGTTAAGGGTGCAGCCATGGAAGAGAATCCTTCAACAAACCTTCTGTAATAACCTGCCAATCCAAGAAAACTACGGATCTCCGTAGGCGTTGTAGGTCTTGGCCAGTTTTTCACGGCTTCTATTTTCTAGTTATCAACCCTTATTCCTTCCTCGGATATGATATGACCTAGGAATGCCACAGATTTCAACCAGAACTCACATTTAGAGAACTTTGCATACAATTTACGATCACGGAGAATTTGTAAAACCTGCCGCAAGTGATTAGCATGATCCTCTTCCGATCTTGAATACACCAAAATGTTATCTATGAACACTATCACAAACACATCTAAAAATGGCTTGAACACCCTATTTATCAAATCCATAAAATCTGATGGTGCATTTGTTAGCCCAAATGACATGACTAAGAACTCAAAATGACCATACCGTGTTCGGAAAGCTGTCTTGGGTATATGTTTGTCCTTGACCCTCACTTGGTGATAACCTGACCTCAGGTCGATCTTTGAAAAACACCTAGAACCTTGTAATTGATCAAACAAATCATCAATTCTAGGGAGGGGATATTTGTTCTTAATCCTTACCTTATTCAACTGCCGGTAGTCGATACACATTCTTAACGAGCCATCTTTTTTGCGTACAAATAAAACTGGTGCTCCCCATGGGGACATACTAGGCCTTATGAATCCTTTTTCTAATAAGTCTTTTAATTGCTCCTTCAACTCTCGTAATTCTGCCGGAGCCATTCTATATGGAGGAATTGAGATAGGTTGAGTATCTGGAAGCACATCAATACCGAACTCTACTTCTCGTTCTGGAGGCAAACCTGGGAGATCTTTAGGAAACACATCTGGAAATTCATTTACCACCGGAGTGGATTGAAGGGTTGGTGGCTACGCATTTATATTTTTCACTCTAACCAGATGGAATATGTATCCTTTGGAAATCATCTTCTTTGCCTTAAGATAAGAAATAAATTTACCTCTTGGCGCCCCAATATTACCTTTCCATTTGAGGACTACCTCTTTTTGGAAATTGGAAATGCACTATCTTAGTTCGGCAATCTACCGTGGTGTAACAAGAAGCTAACCAATCCATACCCATTATAACATCAAAATCTACCATGTCTAGCTCAACAAGGTCAGCCAATGTATCGCGACCACAAACAGTTATAATGCAACCCCTTCTAACTATAATAGACTCACCAATCGGTGTAGATACTTTAAATGGCTTCACTAATAATTCTGGTGTTCTTTTGAACCTTCCAGCAATCAATGGTGTAACATATGATAGTGTAGACCCCAGATCAATTAATACATATACAATATGTGAAAAGATGGACAATGTACCTGTAACCACATCCGGCGAGGCTTCTGAATTTTGTCGATCCCCCAGTGCATATGTGCGATTCTGACCTCCACTAGAATTAGCTGCTCCCCTAGCTCCTCTACCACGACCTGTAGGCATATGTAGTCCCCTACCTAAAGAAGGGGTTGATGAGGTCGACACAACAAATGATCTAGTTGGTTGTGCAACGCCACCCACTCCCCTATGAGGGCAGTTTCTCGTCATATGCCCTGGTGTGCCACACCAAAAACAAACATTCGTCCCAAACCTGCATGCACCTAGATGATTCCTCCCACACTATTTACAAGGCTGTCGTGCAAGCCTTGATTGGCTCGTACTTCCCTGCTCTTGATGACTCGCTATTTGTGAGCCTTGGCTTTCACTTCTTTGCCCAAACTGATTGCCCCTAAACCCTTGGAACCGTGGTGGAGCACTAGCTGTAGAGTAGAAATATGATGGCCTAGGTGGTGTGTTAGAGAACCGAGTCCTAAACTCAACTTGGGATTATGTAAACTGCCCCATGGATCTGGCCCTCTTAGAATGCCCTATTTCCAACATCTACTCGTTTACCAGTATATTTACTCCTTCTCGTAACCGGCATCTTTGCTATAATAAACAATTGGGAAATTAGATATGATTCACCTACAACACTGGTTCTATCGCACGATCTAAGAAATAAAAGAAATGAGACAACTCCTACATGTCCCGTAGCCTCCTGTTTATAGATGTCGTGCACAGCACATCCATAAGCAATACTCTACACAGACACGACTTCATAGACTCCCTAGGATGACCTGCTCTGATACCACTTTTTATCACGCCTCAAAACCCATTAAGACGGACAGACATCCGATGCCCTAAAGGCCCGAGAGAACCAACCTGCAACCTGTTCTTACTGTGCATATAACTATAACATTTATGACAAGTTCACCTAGGATGCAGCGATACAAAACAACATAAGTAGGTCCAAAAGTTATATGCAAGACTTGGCCGTTGAGGCCACAACTCCTTAAGACACAACTGAACCCTTTACATACGTCTACAAAGCCTCTAAAAGATAGAAGACTAGAGTAGGTCAGGACAGAACCCACCTTACCCTTAACTACGATACAATACTAAAATGAATTTACCAAGGACTCAATAAAGCTCCGAATCAACTTGGATCTCACCAAAAGTAGCAGAGTGTCGTGTACTCCTACTGAGGAGGTCTACTAGCTGGAGTACATGTGCCTGCAACATGAAATGCAGTGTCCCCAATAAGGGACGTCAGTACAAAAAATGTACTAAATATGTAAGGCAATAGCATATGTAATACGAGAGCTCAAATGAAATCAAGTAGCAACATATGAGTGCATAGATTAGGAGAGAAGACCACATTTGCTTACTCTTATGGGATCAAGTAAGTTACATTCTTTTCTTTACTTTTCTGTATGTTATAATCTTTGTTGGGCATGTGATACAAGTGACCAGCTAATCAGTGGTAGAAGAGGATGACCCATGCTAGGCGTATTAACCCCTGGGATGCGTTCCTCATAATTAGACAACTTGGGATTGGCCCATGCTAGTCTTTCGCCCCTAAGCTGCCACCCTTCTATACCAATAGGGATCGGCCCATGCTAGGCTTTCTCCCCTGAGCTGCCACCCTAATTATATAGATTTCTTCACTTAGACTCTTTAATCTTTGATATTGTTGTTTATCAGTTCATAACTCTTTTGAGATGTTATTTTGGTGGTCATAATCATTTTTGAGATATGAAAGTACGGACCAGTAATAGAAGACATGAAAATAATACTTCAAGGAAATAACAATGACATAAGGAGCTATGTAACATCAACACATTACTTTAAGAGATTAATGACACAATTGACTTCAAACAACAAACAGGAGGATTTACGGACTTGCTTTTGCAAGTACCATTTCTATACCAACACATGGGGGATAATTAGACAAGTATAAAACAGTGAACATATAATGAAGTAGTTCTATGCACTACGGAGAGGTGGAAAATATTGATAGCTATTTGGAGATAGTACGCTACCAGTATGTTTCCTTTTCTAGGAATAGAACTTATGAGATTCACTTCATTGATATTAATTGCAGATATCAGATTTCATGCCAAAGGGATATAGAATTGAATAGCCTTACATACCTTATCCTCGGACTGATATACTATCACGATTAATCCTCCCCGTTTTGGTTTTAATCTATAATTTAAGTCATGGTAAACTAAAATTAGCAGCTATCACATCGTGAGCCTTGTAAAACAGTAGCTAACTTTGACTGATAATGAGCCCATACAGCCCTTAACATAATGTGTATCACCACACCCTCATTCTCTATCCATCACATACATTATACATCCTTTTCCCAAGACTAACCAAGCTGCGTCAACAGTAATATACATAGAACAGCCCCAAGTATTCTTTATCATACAACCAAGTATTGAAATCACCACCCCCTTGAGTTCTTCATTAAAGCACACCACTAATTCCTCACTCAAACTCATACATAAGGAAGACAAAAATGGAGCAGTCACCTTACCTCAATTTCTGCAACTTCTCCTTATAACTTGAGTTCTTTTAGAACTTCAGCTTCCCTTCATACTTTAACCAAAGAAAGGTATGAGGGTTTCTTCAACAACCCTAGAAAACTTTAAGGCTGCTGGTTAAATCCTTAAGAGAAAAGAGAGAGAGAGAGAGAGAGAGAGAGAGCTGGAGTTAAATTTTATTTTTATGTGTTAAAATGGGTGAAGAGTATCTGCTCATATTGGATATGTATAGAGCTTTATTGACCACAAAAATATCCTCTAGAATCTCCTTTTTTGGGGTCCATTTTCAGCCACTAATTGGTCAAGTAGGTGATGCACCTGCTTGTGCACATCAAGCAGCCCAAAAGGTAAAACTAGGTGATGCACCTAGTTGCTTTCACTTGGGCTTTATCCATATTGGGCCTTGGCAGATTTGGCTGCTGGGATTTCTTTCAGATTTTATTTTCATTTAATATATTTGGGCTTCAAGTGACAGACCATTAATATAGGCCTAAATCTGGTCTATCAAACTTGGCCCTTTAACTATATTAAAGCTTAAGTAGGTGATGCAGCTGCTAGCTTAAATTAAGCCAAGCAAGCAGCTCAATTATTTTATTTCTATTTCTGAATGTTAATCCCTTGTTCTTTAACTTAGCACTTAACTTTTAACTTTAAGCTCAATTGCCACCTTACTATATCTACTTAAATACTTTCCGTCAGAGTTAACTTGCAATACACATGCTGAAACGTGCAAGGCGTTACATCACCTTTCGAGCTAGTTTAAACCAACACTAACCATATAAGAAACATGATCCCTCACCTACACTATAAGTCTATGTCAAGTATCACATGAATAGAACTAGCATATACATAATACAGGCCGTCACATTTATGGCCTTGGTGTTTGCACTAACACTATCTTTACTTGTTGGAACCTGTGGAAAAATAGATGTGCATGCAAATATGGTGGGAACAAATATAATATGACTAAAGTGATATACTTGGTGCATAAAGACATCAACAACCTCTTGCTTATCGACTTTCCTTACATCAGATGGCCATCCAAGTGGCCTAAATTGATACAGTATGAAGGAAATTACTTTCATGATATCAAAATTGCAAAGGTAAGTTGGTTTAAGACACCTGCAAATGTGTTTCAAATCAACTATGATGGTAGTGCATTACAAACCCTGGAAACATAAGGGCTGGTGGTATTGTTAGACTTGCCCAAGGTGATTTAACCTACGCTTATGCTACTCTACTAGGCCACGGTACCAGCAACCACGCATGGATTGAAGCTGCTCAATGGGGTATATCTTGGTGTCTAAATAATGGTTTTAATCAGGTGATTTCGAAAGTAGACCCTAAGTTAGTGGTTCACTGGATAAAACAATAAGCTGCTCTACCTTGGAATTCGCAGCATGTTGTAGCTAATCTTAAGAGAACATGTGATCAATTCCAATCATTTTCCTGAAATCACACCTTTAGAGGGGCTAACTTTATGGCTGATGTTTTATTTAAAACTATATATAATAGTGAATTACCGGAACATTACTTCCATGTCCACCAGCTACCAAAAGAAGCTAGAGGATACTAAATGTTGGACAAGAGTGAGATGTCAAATTTTAGAAGAAGAAAGACGGAGAAGATTAGAGAACCACCTTGATCCGATAGCTTTCCGTATGGTTCATGTGAAGATGCCCTTCTGTGTTTTTCTTTTTTTTTCTTCATACTATGTAAGGGGAGAGTCTTCCTCATTTGTCGCTTTCCTAGATTACTTGTATTGAGAGGAGTCCTCTCTTCTAGGTGCATAGTTGATCTAGGTTTCTTTTCTTATCTCTTCTTTGTGTTTATAGGATATGAATACAAGAAGGGCAACCACAAGAAGACTGGAGGAAGGAGTAGGGAATGAGGAATTTCCTCCCCGAGGTGAACAAGTCCCTATAGCTAATCAAAGGAATGAGCTTTGACACAACTCATGACGACTCAAGCTCAAGTCATCACCAAATCATGTGATGTCCCAAGCTAGCCAAAGAGTTGGACCTAATGTGAACCCAAATCCAGGTACTCCAGCTTTTAAAATCCGGGATTTCATGAGGACGAATCCTCCTACTTTCCATGGCACTAAGGTAGATGAGAATCCACAAGGCATCATAAATGAGGTATTCAAGATGGTAGATGCTATGGGAGTGACTCCTAGAGAAAGCGGAACTAGTCGCTTACCAACTAAAAGATGTGGAACAAGTGTGGTTTGAGCAATGGAGGAATGAAAGACACGTAAAGGCAGGTCCGGTAGATTGGGGAGTGTGTAAGACGGCCTTTCTTGAAAGGTTCTTCCCCATAGAGTTGTGGGAGAGAAAGTTAGTAGAATTCATGAACCTTCGTCAAGGGGGATGAGTATGAAGGAATATTCTCTCAAGTTCACCCAACTCTCTAAGATTGCCCCAACCTTAGTAGCCAACTCTAGGGCTAGAATGAATAAGTTTGTGATGGGGGTGTCTAGTTTGGTTGAGGAAGAGTGTCGTATGACAATGCTCCATCATGATATGGATATCTCTAGACTTATGGTGTATGCTCAACAAATTGAGGAGTCTAAGCTTAGAAAGATGAATAAAGACGAGAAAAGGGCTAGGTCGGATGAACCAAGTCAAACTAAGTCTAAGAAGAGGTTTTATAATCAAGATTCCTCTATGGTGAACAAGGATAGGGCTTCCCACCAAAAATCTCAATGAGGGAGTGAAGGTGGCCCTACTTTTAAGAGACCTAGGTGTACTACATGTGGAAAGCAACATTTGGGTAAGTGTCTTGTCGGCACGGATGGTTTTTTTGGATGTGGAAACAAGGGTCATAAGATGAGAGATTGTCCAACCCTTAAGGCAAAAGGGAAGGAGGCCAATCAAGCTCCTTATGATGGTCCGGATCCAAATACTCAAAACAAGAATCTTTTCTATATTCCAGAAGCTAACAAGGGAGCTAATCCAAAATGAAAGCCCCAGTAAGTCATAGTTCCTTTTGGTTGTTTTGATTTGTTCTAGATGGGTTTAACCTAAGTGGGGAGAATGTGTTGAGTAGTCAGGTGGTTGATATCCTTATTTTTTCCTCCAATTCTTATTCAAGCTTGAGACCAAAATTCCTAGTAGTTTGTTTATGTCATGGAGTCTTGCATATGAGTATGAGTTGCATGTACTCCTTATGATTATGAGTGCCTTTGATAGTATACTGTTTTGCATGCTCTTGATGGTATCATAATTACCTGGAAGATTTGGTAGTTAATCTATATTTCTCATATCAATGTGCATCTAATGATATTTTCTACTTGCTTCAAAGTTGTTATGTTTATGTGCCAATGTGTAATTTGAAAGTTATTACATGTTGAGATTTATAATGAAATGATGAGCATGACTCAAACTGGAGAAGGTAGTTCCTCCATAATGAAAATGAAAATGATGAAGTATGTGTGCACTTTAATTTGTGGAAATAGTTCCAAATTTGCTTATGTTGCTTAGAGTGCATAAAGATGTGAAGTTGGTGTTCCTTGTAAGTTTGGTGCATTAACTATGAAGTTTTATTCATGATGACGTGTTTTATGAGCTGCTAGTTGAGTCATTGATGTCCTTGAAAGTGTTTAGTGTCATTCGAGGTCGAATGTTTTTCTAAGTGAGGGAGATTGTAACGACCCTCAAAATGAAATAGGTCAAACTAGAGCTTTGCATGTGTTTCATGAGTTAATAAGGTGTTAAAATTATGAATATTAGCATTTGAAGTCAGTTTGAAGAGTTTGGAAGTCAAACGTCAAGGAACGACCAAGACATTTGACGACTAGTCATGTATGTGCTTTTGTGTGCACTTGTGTGTCTTGGTGTGTTTTATGTGTTTTAATGTGTCATTTTATGTCTAAAATGAGTTGAAAGGACCCTATTACCTAGATGGTAATATTTAGGGGTTTAACATCCGGGAACGACTCCACCAAGGACCCATAAGGGGCCCTTGAGGAGGACACCATCGCCTAGCCAAGAAGCTGCCAGGCATCCTCCTTAACAGTGCCAAACGACGGCCAGTCGTTCAATCGACGACTTGTTGACCTTGGGCGTCGATTAGAACTGCAAGAACTGAAAATGATGAGCCTATGTCAGAAACCACAGACCAGGAGGACGGTCCGTTGGTTGAGTGATGTTCTGTCGATGAGCTCCGTCATTGGACCTGCACTCCTACCTGCAATTCGGCCAACATAGGGGTGAATATAAAAATTCACCCCACGTCCTAATTAACTAGTAGACGATTATTTTAGGTGTTTTTGGGTCTTTTAAGTTATTTTATACTCCTAAAACCTAAATTAGACTTCACTTTTGAAAATCAAAACCCCTCTCTGAAGAAAAACTCTCGCAAGACTCCATGGAAGCTTGAACTCAAGGTAGAGCTAGGATTGAAGATTTTGGGTGGTTTCTTCACCAAATCTCGTGGTTGTTTCTTCATATAAGGTATGTTAATTCATCCTTTATTCTTGTCTTATTCAAGGAGCCAATCCAAAGTCTTTTCAAAAAGGTTTCAAAATTCTAAATTCTTCTATTTTGAATTCAAAGCATAGGTTCTTTCATGAAAAGGTTTTAATTGATTAATTATGGTGTTTTCAATGTTATTAGATGGTTTTATGCTCAAAAACTCAATGAACCCATGAACATGCAAATTCTCAAATTTTGACTAATGAATTGGGTTTGATGAATATGATTAGACATTGTTAGAATTGAGTTTATACAATGTTATATTTTGATTATCTACTGCCATTTATGCTTAATTATGATGAATTATTGGATAATTGAGAAAATATGACCAAGGCTTGGATGAACGGTAAGTTGATCTCTATTATCTAGTTCTTATAGAATTGATCTTGAGTGGTATGGTCTACTTATGGTGGCGGTGTTTACTTGACGTATATGAAGTTATATGTGAATTGTAATTGTGGCCTTGACGACATTTAATGAGAAGTAAAGTGATGTTATTATGTATATGCATATGTTGTCTTATGAAGTTATGAATGCGTGTCTTGAAAATACTATGTCTAAATGAAGTATAATGAGAATGTGAAGTATGATTGTGTGTGGCTTGTGATGATTGTAATACTATCATGTTAAAAGTCAATGTTATGAATGAAGGTGGTTATGTGAAAGGTGTTTTCACATATACTCTCAAACACACAATGAATGAATGAATAAAGTTAAAGAATGAATGGGGGATTTTGGGGTATGCACTATTCGTGAGTGGAGATATAGTGTCTAGCATCTACCTCAATGTTCCTAAGATCTCTTAATGAACGAAAAGGTGGATTTTGGGATGGACGCTATTCGTGAGTTGAGATGAAGTGTCTAGTAGCAACCTCACTATTCCCAAGAGCTTTCCAAAGAATGGTTGGAGGTTGGATACTCTTCGTAAGTTGAGATGTGGTATTCAAAAGAAACTTTTAGGGATAAGTACTCTTAGGGAATTTGCACAAGTAGACATTTGGAGGGAGTCTTGGTGTGTCCTTATATGACAATGAATGGTTACCATATGATGTTAATGAAGTAAGTTGACTTTATGTCTAATGTTAATGAAGCATGTTTATGTCTTATATAGATGAAGCATGTTGATTCTATGTTTAATGTTCATGAAGTATGATGGTCTTATATCTAATGTTGATGAAAGCTATGTAAATGATTAAATGTGATGTGCCTAGTCTAGGGTGATTCCTTAGGAGCACTAAGTAGAGGTAGTAGTATGGGATGCTACTTTCACATTGCACTAGTGTAACTTGGGGTTTGTCTTAGAGGATGGTCTTTATGTGAAGTTCTCAAATGCATGTATGTTTCCTCTAGTAATGAATGTTGACTTGTTAAGTTGAAATGAAGTATGCTTATCCTTGGTAGCTTAAGGACCACTTAGGTGTGTATGGAAGAGGTTGTATGGGCGGTCTCTTCATGTCTTACCTAGGTGAGTCTTAGGATAACTTTGGGTAGGAAAGGCTAGGCGATTAATGGGGTTCTTGATGAAAGTGACTAAATGTTGAGAAGTATGGAAGTATGACCTTGTATGTTAAATAATCACTTGTCTAATGTCTTATACTCTTGGTTTATGAAGATTTTATTAAAATAGCATTAAAGGTATATTTCAACTAAAATATCCGCTTTAAGCATGTTTTTGCATAATGCCATACTTAGTACAATATTTGTACTAACTCCATATTCTTCTATATTTCCAAAGTATAGGTGGAAGGCAAGTGAAGGTTCTTAGAAGGTGAAGCTTGGGAAGTAGATTTCACTCAATATTGGTATGTCCTCATATATTCTAGTACATGACTATGTTTCTTTTATTTTTCTTTATGTCAAAGACTTATATAAGACTTACTATGTTTTCTTTCAATGTAAATGGATGTGACCCTATGATATTAAGACGTGTCTAAGTTTGCTTGTGATGATGAGACTTCGTTACCTACGTTTATGAAAGAGTTTTCTTATTAGTTATGTTGTGAAACGTTTTAATTCCACACCACTTTTCATACCTATGCATAGAATGAAAGTTAAGAGGCTTGTACAAGACCTCCGAGAGGTAAACTACGCCGGTAACGCCTAGGGGATAATTTGGGTCGTTACATCTCGAATGATATTGTTTCTCGAATAGAACAATATCATAAATAGGAGTAAGTAGGTCCATTGAGATATAAAACATCTATATCAAAAATCTCCAAGAAGCCTCAGAAAAGAAGAAAATGAAAAGTATCACAAAAATTCAGGCTCGTTACCTACAAAATTGTAGAAGCAAGGGGTGAGTACCAAACCACACGGTACTCAACAAGTAAACTTCTAAACACAATCTAAGGGTATGGGATACCTATACTCCTTACACACCAACCGAGCCTCGACAACTACAACATGCATATAACCAGCCCAACCTAACACAATTTATAAACTACATACCCTCAAAACAAACTCAATATTCATCAATCACAACTTCCACAAAAGGTACTCACAAATATCAGCAACACACAAGATCAAGTTCATCAAATAGAGGTAATCAAATATCAAGTACTTTCCAACCACCAATAAAATACTTAATCATCAAGAATGAAGCTCTCATGCGATGCAATACAATATGACACCATGAAATGATATATATCAGAATGTCAAGTACTCTCTCCACCGTATATACATGATACTCCTCGAAAATACATCGAGAGTTCATGACCCATGGGGGACTCGTGAGGTCCATATATTGACATGGATGATCTCCACATGTCTGTGCGGACAATCTCAATACACTATCATAAATCAAACAAATTCCACACGGGCGATTTCCATGTGCCCAAGTTATAATCTTAACATCTCGCCATCCCCACCACGGACGATATCTATGAGTCTAACTAATACTCAATCTCATCTCAATGCATGTGCACAATATGATTTCAATAAAAAGGATGATGCATCTCAATCAAATATCAATATGATATGTAATCACCTCAGTTATCACAAGTATATGAGTTCAATAAAGAACACAATCACACATAATAAGTCAAGTCAATAATATATCAGCTAATGCACAATGCTTTGGCATTTTCGGATTACAATCCGCATTTTATAGTAATAAACTTTTGTTTTATAACACTGGTACTCGTATTAATGCCCGTCGCACCATTGGTACGAGACCCCCATCCTTCGCCCTTACCCATGGTCTATTTCATTTTTATTTTTTTAATTAGAAAAATGTCCTTCAACGAAGTCTTTCAAACAATTTTCAACACATCACACACAAACAATTAATCACATTGCCTTTTATTACTCCTTTTTTCATCATTAGAATTAATCAATATGGACAAGTCAACCCATTACCAAGTCTTATTACCCTTAAACACATATTACAAGGAAATACTCAAATTCCATACACTTAATAAGGGTTTAGAAATCCACTTGCCTCAAATAGTCAAACAATCACTCCTGGACTTGAGTCTTTCCCTTTTGTAGGGCTTTCAAATCAACGCAATCTAATCAAGTAAATAACCACCATAAGATTTCAAAGTTAAAAACACCCACATAACTATAGGTCTAGCCTAGACCCAAAAACTCACCCAAATTTATAATCAAGTTCTTAATCTTAATTTCAATTAACATGTCATCTCTCATATTTCCAAAATCCAAGTCTAGGGTTAAGTCACAATTTATCCAAACACTACAAACTAATATTTTTTACACCATATTATACATTCAATATTTAATTAGACATCACAATATAAAAACTTGAGTCATAGTATGATAACCATAAGAAAATTCAAAATCAAAATCAACTTACGTGATACTGCCTAAACCACCAAACTCAAACTTAATCCATAAATATTCATGTATGAATAATATCTACTAAATGATAACTTATACTACAAATTATCACCTTGTCTAATCATTAACTCACTATCACGTCATGTGTACCATCAATAGCTATCAATAATTTAACCAAAAATTGATCTACCAAGATTTGTGGTTATAAAATATCATAAGAATATTACATGTATTCAATTTCTTTCCACAGTTGCCAAAGTCATTATAATAATAACAATAACACGACTTCATTTCATATGAAAACTTTTGTATGTATATAAGAATTTGAGAATTCTTGAATGCATTCATACCTGCAATGCTAGCGGTCGTTTCCTTTGGTAGCGAGGCCACTAATTTTCTTTGCTTTTATTTTTCCTTTAAGTTTTGATCTAAAATTGTTAAACCCTATTAATGTATTTTCATATATGGGTTAACTAGTGCAGGGTATTAAATAAATCAGGCATTGGTCAATTAACCATCAACTAAATAAATAAAGAATTTAATATATACCCATCAATTAAATAACCGTAGTTATAGAAAATTTTAAATTCTGAAACCAGTTTTACCGACTGATCATAAATGATTCAGAACAACTATCGAGAGGAGTAAAATGATGATTTTATACAAATTTCTAAGAAAAAAAATTCCGGGTCATTACAAATTCGAAGAAGAAAATATGGTATTATAGTAGTTCTTTTCTAAAGCTATTCAATTTTTTGAATTTCTTGAATGACCCATCTTTAATTTTTAATTTTCATAAGTCAGATCCAAAGAGGGAAACGGGAGGGGAGGGGAGGGGAGGAATTCGAAGAAGATAATGTTGTATTGTAATGATTATTCTCTAAAGATACTTTTTAAATTAAATATATTATGAAGAGGCAGAAAAAATAGCAGTGAAGGGCTTGAAAAGATGATGAAGAAAGAAGTGAGGGGGAGCGGAAATAAAAATAGGTCTTTGATTTTAGAAAATGCATTTTTAATTAATTAATTAGTGTAACTTAATTTTAAAAAAGTGTTAAAGAAAAAAATGGTGAATAAATTAAAAAAAAAAAAAAAAGTAATGACGTGGTTGTGATGTGTTGTGGCGCTTACATAGATATGAAGTGGCAGGTGAGAGTGATATTATATTCATTTCAAAGTTGTTAGGGATATCAAAATATATGTGTAGTTAAAGTATTACGGTAAATTATGTTGCCAAGTTCAAAGGTGATTTGATGTATTTTCTTATTTTTCTTCTTCTTTATGTATAGAATAAATATAATTGTTTCCCTCCATATCTCAATTACTTTTAAACAACCTCTATGTTCTATTGTATTTCAACCTCTTTTTTTTTCATTTCTGTGTTTTTTATTTTTCTTTTATTTATAATTTTTTCTCAACTCTTATTAATTTTTGCTAATCAATCGAAAGTTGAGTAGAAAATCTTCTTTCTTTAATGTAACGATCCTTCTAGTCATATTGTAAATTTTATTTATTTTATTTTTAATAAATAGAAAGGGAAAAAAAAGAGTTTTATAGTTTAATTGGCAGAAAGAAAAGAATAAATAGGCAACACCTTAAATAAAGAAAGAAAGGGGACTAATTTCATCTATCTATTCTATCTATCTATCTATGTATCTATGTATCTATCTTTCTAATCTATCTAACCTTAAAAGTATGAACTCCCTAACTTGAATGTTAAATTATTATAATACCCCCAACTTAACACCCAATTTAGTATATATCCTATATTTTATATTATATTATATTTATTTTTCGATATTATATAGAGAACTTCACATTCAAGTACATAGAGAACTCCACAATATCATTGAATGCATATCAATCACTATTAAGAGTCTATCTATCAAATAGAATAAACTATAACCTACCTCCACCGAAGAACCGAAGTCAAACCTCTACTTCTCCAATGCTTATCCTTTCCTCAATGCCTCTGAACCTTTCCAATCTATCAATTATGTATAACTCATAAGTAAACAAGACTATGTAAACCCATATTACTATAAAAACTTTCCTAAATTTTGATGTCAACTTATATGTCAACTCTTGTATTTCTCGAATTCCAAGCCTAGGGTTATGTCTTTATTTCTTTGAATAGCATAATCTTAATGGTATTGAAACCGTACAATACACTTATTAATTACCTATCCCAATATGCCAAAACTTGAATTACAATATGATAACTAAAGAAAATAATTAATTATTATAGAACTAAGCAATCTGGTAACTAAAACCAGTGGCGACAACTATAGGATACAAACACAATCATTAAATACCCAAATGATTTTCTATAAGTCAAATCCATAATATCAACTCACCATGATGCATTGACTTCGTTTATCATCTATGTTATATAGATTTACGGTAGTAGTAATTTCCTGGAATTAGCCACAACACCTATTCAATATGCTCTCTTTTAATTTTTCATCTAACATCTGAATATAATATAAAACTACTCACCCTACCATTAATAATTTAATATGAATAGGATGAACCTAAACTTGTTGAGGTTTACCTGATGGCACCGGTGCAAGTAAGGTTGTTTTGTTGTTCTCCGCTTCTTTCTTTGAGGGTTTGAGCAACAATGAGTTTGTGTTCGGATATAATAATAATAATAATAACCTCCCTTTAATTTAACTTGACTTTACCCTAATTGTATACATAACTAATTATAAAAAATGATAAAAGTGACCCACTATTAATTTAATGCTATTTTCTTTAACCACAAACTAAATAAATTATTAAAACTTACCCATTAATTCTATAATTGTAGTTACAAATAGTCCAAAATATCCATTTAGAATATATCGGAAAGAGTCCTTTATGAAATAAAAATCTCTAGTATTCAAACGACCAAATGGGTTGTTACATTAGATACAAATTTCCCATCGTTCGTCCTCGAACGATCGAAAAGAAGGCGAGGGTAAGAAAGGGTACGTAAATCAATAGAAATGTGTGAATATCTTTTGTGGATATCAGAAATGAAGGAATCCAAGGTAAGTATTCTAACACTTCTTCAAGTCCTATGATTTTAACTCAATAGGTGTAGTTAATACTCAAATACAAGTCATTGCAAGTGAGTAAAATTGTGGAAAACTAACTTCATATATGCAAAATACTGATCAAGGGACTAACACTTTTGATATACCTCCCTCAAATAAACCAAAACAATGAAAATACCAAAATACCTTTTCATGGTAGCTTGAATTAATAATAAGATTCGTCTTCATGGTAGCTTGAAGTGGTAAGGAGATGATACCCCTTCATGGTAGCTTGAATTTGTAAGGACATGATACTTTTTCATGGTATCTTGGATTGGTAAGGAGATGACACCTTTCCATGGTAGCTCGGATGGGCATGATGATGTGCTCTTCCAAGTACAATGGCTTAGCTTGGATCAGCAAGATGACGTGCCTTCCATGGATAATGAGAACAACTGAGAATTGACTACTTCTCACATCAAGTTAGCATAGTTATGATGAAACAAGGTTACTTCAAGGAAGTACAGTAAGTATGTTTTAAGATGAGATTCACTTGTGTTGATCATGGTTTATGACTTGTGTTGTTTCCCGCAAGCTATGAGGAAGAAGAAGGGGATGACAAATGGGTGGCAACAATGAAGGAGGGGATGATGATGATCGGAAAAAAACAAATCTGGGTGCTTGTACCTCTAGATAGAAAGATCATTGGTGTAAAATGGGTCTTCAGGACAAAGATAAATGCTAATGGCTTCATAAACAAACACAAAGCGAGGATTGTAGTGAAAGGTAACGCTCAGATATTTGGAGTAGACTACTCAGAACTTTCACACCAGTGAGCAGAAAAACATAACTATAATGGAGATTACTAGGTGCATGTTACATAAGAAACATCTACCAAAACGGTTCTGAACGGAGGTTGTCATCACCTTTGCTTTTTTTGCAAAACAAACTTCATTCTAGATCTGTAAAGGATAAAACACCATATGAAGAATGTTATAGTCATAAACCCTCATTGCAATTGCTCAGAATTTTTGGCTACTTGTGTTTCGCTTATATACCACAGGTTAAAAGAGATAAGCTTGGTAAGAAGGCAGTTCCTGGAATTATTATAGGCTACAATGTTTTCTCCAAAGCATATAAGGTCTATTAACCTCAAACGGAGAAATTGTCGTAAGTAGAGATGTCCAATTCATTGAGGACCAACAATGGAATCGATAGAAGCCCGAAAACAATCCACCAGTTGACAGTCTATTAGATCCAAAAGATCTTGTTAGAGGCACGCAGTTGATCTCTAATATCTATTGGAAATGTAATACTGCAATTTGTGAGCCCGCAAGCTATGAGGAAGCAGAAGGGGATGACAAATTGGTGGCAACAATGAAGGAGGAGATGATGATGATCCAAAAAAAACAAATGTGGGTGCTTGTTGAGAAACCTCTATACAGAAAGATCATTGGTGTAAAATGGGTCTTCAGGAAAAAGATAAATGTTAATGTCTTCATCAACAAACATAAACGAGGATTGTAGTGAAAGGTTACGCTCAAATTTGGAGTAGACTACTCAGATCTTTCACACCAATTATTCGACTTGTCACAATCACATTGCTACTAGTCATTGCAGTGGAAAAAGGTTAGGTTTGTTTGCTGAAGAAATCTCTCTATTGTTTAAATCAAGAACCAAGAGCTTGGTATAACAAGATTGACAATCATTTGCTAAGTTTAGGCTTAAAGAAGAGCCTATCTGAGTCTATACTTTATATTAAGTGTTCAGGTGCAGACATACTTATTATTTCTTTGTATGTTGACGATCTCTTTGTCACATGAAGTAAGATTTTCATAATTGAGGACTTCAAGTTGGAAATTATGAAGGTCTTTGAAATGACAGACCTTGGACTGATGGTGTACTTTCTTGGAGTAGAGATCAAACAAAATGAAGACAATGTCTTCATTTGCAAGAGAAAATATGCTCAAGAAATCCTAAAGAAGTTTCATATGGAAGACTGCAAAGTTATGATTACTCCAATGAAACAAAAAGAAAAGTTCTCCAAAGATGATGGAACAAAAACGGTGGATGAGACATATTATAGAAGTCTTATTGGCTGCTTGATGTATTTGACTGCAACTAGGCCTAATATGCTATATGCAGTGAGTTTTTGTCTCGGTTCATGCATTGTGAAAGTGATTTACACTTTAGAGAAGCTAAAAGAATTGTGAGATACATCAAGGGAACTATCAACTATGGTGGTAAGTTTCACAAAAGTCAGAAAGTTTAGACTTAACAGATTCCACATAGTGATTGGGATGGTGCACCTGATATGAAGAGTACTTCATGTTTCCGTTTCATTCTTGAGTCAGGAGCTTTCTCTTGGTATCCAAGAATAATGATATTACTACAATCAACAGTCGGGGTAGATTATTGTTGCAACAGCAGCAGCTGTGAATCAAGCACTATGGTTGAGAAAAATTATGTGTGATATGAATATGGAGCTAAAAGAAGGGACTGAGGTTTTTATTGATAACCAAGCTGCAATTTCTATTGCTAATAATCCAGTTTTTCATGCAAAAACAAAGCATTTCAATATTTAGTTGTTTTTCTTAAGAGGCGTGTAGAAACATGAAGATGTGAAACTTCTTTACTACAAGAGTGATGAGCAGGTTGCCCCCTTTCCCACTTCCAGACTTCTCAGATCCATATAAAACAACACAATTACTAATGGGGTGGGGTTGATGGAGCATTGAGTCAATACCTTGCTTATTGTTAGCATCTTTGCTTTGATTGTTATGAAATACTTTATGGGCAACACTGGGAATAAGGACAGCAACACTACCATGGGGTTGAGGGGTAGGAAGCATTGACTCAATACCTTGATTATTGTTGGCATCCTTGCTTTGATTGTCCTGATAAACTTTAGGGTCAACACTTGGGGTGGGGACTGCAACACTACCATGGGGTTGAGGGGTGGGGACCATTGAGTCAATACATTTTTGTTGTTCATTACTGGTCTGATTCTGATGTGGTACTGGTTTATAAACCTGATTTTGGTTGTTGTTTTGGTAATTCATCGTATTGTTTTGAGGATAGCCTGTAAAGTTCTTTTTCTTTTATGTCTTCCATTGGTCTTCTTGCATTTTTTGTTGATCCTGGTGAGTTCGTGATGGTTGTTCTTTGGTACCTGAAATACTAGCAGAAATATTATTTTTAACAGGTTGAGAATTAATTGGTAGAGTAGTTACCTGAGAGTCATTTCATTATGTTGTTTTGGTTTTGTTATCGTTTGCTGCTTCAGCCTCCGTTCTAAATCTATATTCATAATCTCTCCTCTTGTCTTTACATGTATGAACTTTACGGCCTTGGTGTTTGCACTAATCACTATATTGACTTGTTGGAGCCTGTGGGAAAATAGATGTGCATGCAAATATGGTGGAAAGAAATATAATATGACTAAATTGATATTCTTGGTGCATAAAGACATCAACAACCTCCTCCTCATCAACTTTCCTTACATCAGATGGCCATCCAAGTGGCCCGAGTTGATACAGTTTGCAGGAAATTACTTCCATGATATCAAAATTACAAAGGTAAGTTGGTTTAAGCCACCTACAAATGTGGTGAAAATCAACTCTGATGGTAGTGTATTACAGAACCCAAGAAACATAAGGGCTGGTGGTATTGTTAGACTTGCCTAAGGTGATTTAATCTATGCTTATGCTACTCCACTAGGACATGGTACTCCACTAGGCCATGGTACCATCAACATTGACTCAACTCCATTGCTTAGAAATCTCAAAGGACTTTGTTAAGCTTGTAATGTATGCTTAGGGAAGGTTAGGATATCATTTAGGTATAATTGACTACACCCTACTTGAACACTACACAACAACTCATCATTTACAACTTTCTCCACTTTTCAAACCCATGCACATTCCACGCTACTTTTCTTTTTTCTTTTCTTACTTCCACTCAAGAAGCCCCACATGCAACTATTTTCAACTTTTCGAGAATTCAAGCCTCATTTATTCATTTTTTATTTCTTCTTTTTTCAAAGTTTTTTCTTTCTTTAGACTTTCCAAGCATCCTTCAATTTCTCTCTTCTTCTTTTTTTTCTTTGTTTTTATCAAGCCCTCATGTGGTAAGCATCCATTCAATGAATTTCCCATAACACCCCCAACTTAGGCTTTTAGCCTCAACTTTCAAAACCTCAAGTTCAAGGAGGGAAGGGTTCAAAAGAGGATTACTATTTCAAAAAGAATAAGGCTTGTAATGTGGTTGCCAATAAAAAGGATTAGGCTCAAAGGGGACAACTAAGGATATATTTAGTACAAAGGTGAAATTTTAAGGCCAAGTGGACTTTAAGAACGTCAAAGAAAGCCTAAGATCATTTCTCCAACCAAATTCAATCAAGACCAAAATTTCAAGACCAACCGGGCAAGTTCTAGGTGACAAAAGCAAACACAAGGCATTATTCAATAACTCATCACACATTGCCTGCAAATCAATCAAGATGGTTCAAAATTTTACTTCCTTTTCAAGATACAAGTAGGAGTGAACATTTTAACCTCTAACGAATCAAAAGTCACAAAAAGAGTTGTAAGAGTTGTCACAAAATAATCCATGACATGCTCAACCTTTTAAAAATGAAGAGGTATGCTCAACATTATTCACATGCATGACTATGCTTTTAGTACCAACCAAGTCAGAACCTTCCCAAAAAGACGACGATTTTGCCCTTAAGAAAGCCGTCAACCGATCCATCATCAGACAACCTCATGCATCTATTCAGGACCAGCTACTCAGACTTCTCCACAATCAATGCCAATCAAACGCTCACAATCAATTGACGATTTACCCTGAAGAAAGTCATGACTCTCTATCCATCATCGGGCATCGTCAATCCAAATCTTATTATCAAAACAAAAACCAAGAAGCTACAAACTACAAATCAAAAACTAAAATAGACCAATCCAACACAATAACAACAGAATCTTCCACAATATCAAATCTCGACAAAGCACACCAATCCTTAAAAAAGAAAGAAAAGTATGCCCGATAAGGGCATAATCACTGTATGCAGAAATAATCCGTAAAATGACTACAAGGGAGGCACCCCAACTGAAAATGAGATTGTGTTCTCACAGTCAAAATATCAAAAGAGAATACGAGGGACTCCCTAAACTGCATCTCTATGAGCTCTAGCCGGTAGGAAACGTGAGGTCCTTCTCATCAGAAGCACTGCTACCACATAAGCTCCTAAGCTTTACCTTTGTAGATGCTACAAAGGAGAAATCCATCAGAAAACGAGATGAAAAGCAGTCACACTCTTATCAAAGATCTAGCACAAAACAAATAGCACTTCAAGTCTGTAATCACATTATTGAGAAAGTTGGATGTGGAGAGGATACAAATGAGCGGGACAAGCTATGGTGAATGGCACACAACTCAGGAAAATTCAATCTTAATAGTGATTGGGAGATTTTGAGAAATGCAAGTACAAGAAGAATTCAAGTTCATTTGGGAAAAAGGAATTCCTTTTGAAGTCTCTTTTTTCATATGGAGGTTATGGAAAAAGAAGCTCCCATTTGGAAAATTTCCAATACGAATAGCCCTGGTAGATGATATAAGGTGTTGTGAAACATTAGCCATAGAATCCTACGAGAATCTTTCATTACTTGTCAAGTAGCTACCACTTTGTGGAAAACTTTTGCAGCAGCAGTAGCAGCAGCAGCATGTTTACGAGGCCCTTTCCCATATCCGAAATACACCATGTTTAAATGGAGGAATGCTACATATTCTGTCAAACTCAGACCACTTTTTAAAGCTGTCCCTACCTTTATAATGTGGCAAATTTGGAAGAGGAGGAACATGATAAGGCATGCTGGTAAGATGTGAGTGCAAGGTATGATGATGGAGATAAATAGGAACCTTCACTACTTGGCAGTTACAAGGTATCCTTGGTAGAGGAACATCCCTGATAGTTTGCCTCTGATAGTGAAATTCTTTGAAGCCTATACCCCATTAATTGAATGTAAAGTGGTGAAGTTAAACTACCTAACGAAGGTGTCTATAAGTGCAATTCAGATGGAGCTTCAAAAGGAAATCTGGGACCTAGTGCAAGTGCTTTCTGCATTAGAAATTATACATGAGAGTTTATATTTGCTGAAGCTGAAAGCTTGGAAAGTGCTACCACTTTAGAGGCAGAAGTAGTGGCGTTGAGAAGTAGACTGGAATTTTGTATTTTAAACGATTTGCTGCCTGATATCGTTGAAACTGATTCTTTCACAATCAAACAGCTACTAGATGGAATATGGGAAGTCCCATGTAAAATATAGAGATGTGGAAATCGAGCATACACTAAGGGAGAGTAACAACCTGGCGGATTTTTTTTTTGCTAATCAAGTTTTCTGTTTTATAGGTACTCAAAGATTAACATATAATTCAATACAAGAAGTCCAAAATGAAGGAAAAGCTATAATAAACATGGATCGAAATTAAATTCCCAATATACAGCTACCGAGATGTAAATATGAGACTTCAGAATGCTACAATAACGATATTATAACAAAATTGTAAGGGCTCGCAACAATCACAAAAATTTTCACTGGAAGAGAAACAGACTTACTAGATAGTGTGTTAAAGTTGCAATTGGATCTGAATTTTTCTCTCCTCTTTGGCAGTGGTATTAGTTCTCTGTGAGCTTAGCCTGTCGAGAAAGGGAATTACACTGAAATAATTTCAATTTACAGCGTCCCGAATTCAGTTTTGTACAATTAAAGATTCAACCAAGAAAACAATTTAAGATTCATAATTTAACACAGAAGCACAAATCAAGATCAGAAAAGATTTCATAATTTAACACAGAAGCACAAATCAAGATTCATAATTTAACACAGAAGCACGAATTCAGTTTTGGCTGCTTCCATGACCATGGAGGAAATCTTCAAAGCCACAAAAGATTTCAATAAGGAGGTATTTGACAAGATTCAGCTTGAGTTCAATCAATTTGGCTTGCTGATTTACAACGCTAACATTAAGCAACTGGCCGATGTTCGAGGGCACGAATACTTTTCTTACTTGGGACAGAAAACTCAAATGGAAGCTGCAAACCAAGCAAAAATTGATGTTTCTGAGGCCAAAATGAAGGGTGAGATTTGATCTAAGGAGCGAGAAGGTGATGAGCCGTTACGCGGAGCTAATCTTCGCTTCTTGTGACTTTTCAGTTTGACAAAACAAATAAAAACTAAATCCTGCTAAATTGAACTAATAAATATGAGAAAATTACGCGGATAAGTAAACTTATACTGTTTAATTATTCATAATAGCTATAGTTTGCTAAAGTTACCACTCGCGACTAACATTATACATTAATTACGCAGGCTGACTTCGAGTTTGTATAATTAGTTATTTTTGTATA
This sequence comes from Solanum sitiens, assembly GCA_016801875.1. NCBI lineage: Eukaryota > Viridiplantae > Streptophyta > Magnoliopsida > Solanales > Solanaceae > Solanum > Solanum sitiens. The sequence continues at coordinate 737,755 of JABWTJ010000533.1, forward strand.
TGTATAATTCGCTAGGATATACAAATAAATATGTATAATATATAATTTTTTAGCCTATATACATATATAATTCACCTTTTTCTCACTCTCTGTCCTCTCTCGCTCGCCTCTCTCCTCCCTCTCTCAATCTCGCTCGCCTCTCTCCTCCTTCTCCCAATCTCGCTTGCCATTTATACAAATGTATATGTATAATATACAGTTATATACAATTTTATACATATACAATTCACCTCTCCCAACTCTCTACCCTCTCTCGCTCGCCTCTCTCGATCTCGCTCACCTCTCTCCTCTCTCTCTCCCAGTCTCGCTCGCCTCTCTCCTCCCTCTCCCAATCTCTCTTGCCATATATACAATTACATAAATTACATATGTATAATATACAATTGTCTAGCCAATATACATATACCATTCACCTTTCTTCCACTCTTTTCCCCCTCTCTCTCGCCTCTCTCCTCTCTCTCCCAGTCTCGCTCGCCTCTCTCCTCTAAATAACATGTAGCTACAAATTGTAATTATCAAACTATAGCTAAGGAGAGTAATTAATTATTTTTAAGTGGTTATATGTGAAAGTTTCCCTATAAATATATAATATAAATATTTTACTTTTTTTCTACATATATTTTAACACATGCACCAATAAATAAATAGTAATAATATAGTGATGATTAGGGTTGAGTATTCGGTCGGGTCGGTTTATGATATTTAGTTTGATTTTTTTGGTTTTCGATTTGGTGAAAATGTGAATCAAATCTGAATTGAAATAAGTTCGATTTGGATCGATTTTCGCAAGTTTGGTTCGTTCTTTTTTTGTTTATGAGATTACATTAGATGTTGTTATGAACAAATAAACCTCCTCGTAAAATTTCAAATAAGGTGTGATTTGATCTCTGATAAACGTACACAATAATTAGATGATTTTTAAAAATTTAGGATCTCATTTCTTGTTATACATCTTTAGATTTAGATGTTATACGCTCATGTTCAGTTAAAATATTTCCAAATAAGCATACAAAGTCTCTGTCTCTGAATATGAGAGACAAGAGTAGTCAACAAGTGGTGTGTGCGAGTCATGACGACCGTGATGGCGACGACCTATGGTGTGCATAAGTCATGATAATGACGATGGATAACGTAGATTAGCGGATTGCGGAGAGGTTAATGATTAAGACTTAGGGATTTCAATTTTTATGTTGAATTAATTTTAAATTGGGTTAATTTTAATGGGTTGTGAGCATTAGTAATTTGGGGAATGGGATGTAGGCGTCCAGGGTTCAAGGCAGGAGTTCATGTAAGTAAATTACATTTTGATTTTTTGGTTTAACCCAATTAAATTATAAAAAAATTGAAAATCCAACCAAAAACTAATATTTTAATATTTTAAATCGAAACGGACCGATCAAATTGAAATCGAAATTTAAAAAATTTAGTTCAGTCGATTTTTTCAATTTAAACCGAAATATGTCCAGCCCTAGGGATTATATACAATAACTTATTGTACATATATGTGATGAAAAATTGAGTAGATACGAAATTACTAGATGTCCCTCAAAGTGTGTCATCTTGATTTTTTGTATCTTGTAAAAAAAGTCTTTCAAACTAGTATTTTTTCTTGAGTATCCCTTTTGAACTTGGCAGCAAAACTTACTTTAGTATTTTAACTAAACAGACGTTTAAATACCTCTTAACAACTTTACAGTCAATTAAATTACACCCTAAGGGGTGACTGACTGAGTGAGCTGACTCACCCTCCTAAATGCACGTGAAGATATTAAATAAAACTAAATTTATAAAATCATACACATGTCCTTTACTATAGGTCAATATATAATTAGTATTTAAATATTATTTTTATTCATATATTAATTTTTTTTTAAATATGTGAACTTTTTTATTGGCGTAAAAAAAATTATTTTTTTTTCTTTGTTTTGTTGTCTTCCCCAGTAGAGTTTCTTCTCCATTGAAGCATCACCTCTTGCTTCATCTTCATCTTCATCTTTAACTTTGTTTACTACTTCCATTTCACATATCCTTTAGTAATCCATAAAATTCGACACCAATACCTTTTATTGACATCAATTTCACAAATATAAAGATTTACATAAATTTTGAGTGATCTATTTTTATTTTAAATTTCCACAAGAAAAATTCGAGGTGGGGGAGAAGGGAGAGATTCTGTTGCAACCCCCCAAAAAAATGGACGTGATGACACTTGTATTATCTCACCAAGACAAGTCAGCCTAAAACTCAATTATTACAGTAAAATGCGGAAAATCTATAATCAACTCAAAAATACCCCCAAAATCTGGTTGTCATGTGTACAAACCTCTAAAATATTACAATTGATTCAAAAGAAATAACAGAAGTCTCAAATGATATTGTTTCTAGGATAGAACAAGATCATAAATAGAAGTAAGAAGGTCCATTGAGATGACAAACAACTACCTCCCAAATCTCCAAGAAGCCTCAGAAAAGAAGATAATGAAAAGTATCACAAAAATTCAGGCTTGTAACCTACAAAATTGTAGAAGCAAGGGTGAGTATCAAATCACACGGTACTCAACAAGTAAAATTCTAAACACAAGCTAATGGGATAGAATATGAGTACTCCTTACACACCAACCGAACCTCCACAATTACAACATGCATAAACCAGCTCAACCTAACAGTTCACAATTTACAAATTACATACCCTCAAAAACAAACTCTATATTCATCAATCACAACTTCCACAAAAGGCACTCACAAATATCAGCAACACACAAGATCAAGTTTATCAAATAGAGGTAATAAAATATCTAGTTCTTTCCAACCACCAATAAAACACATAATCATCAAGAATGAAGATGGAATGGGATGCAATACAATCTAACACCATGAAATGATATGCCTCAGAATACCAAGTACTCTCTCAACAATATATACATGATCCTCCTCAGAAATACATCGAGAGTTCATGACCCATGGAGTACTCGCGAGGTCTTTATACCGACATGGACGATCTCCGCATGGCTACGCGGACGATCTCAATGCACTATCATAAATCAAACACATTACGCACGGACGATCTCCATGTTCCCAGTTACAATCTTATCATCTCACTATCCCCATAACGGACAATATTCACGTGCCCAACTTATACTCAATCTCATGACAATGCATGTACACAATATGATTACAATAAAAAGGATGATGCATCTCAATCAAATATCAATATGATATGTAATCACCTCAGCTATCACAAGTAAATGAGTTCAATAGAGAACACAATCACACATATAAGTCAAGTGAATAATATATCAGCTAATGCCCATATGCTTTGGCATTTTCGAATTACAATCTGCATTCTATGGTAATTTTTTCCTTTATAACACCGATACTCGTATCAATGCCAATGACACCATTGATACGAGACCTCCATCCTTCGCCCTTACCTACGGTCTATTCCATTTTTATTTTTTTTATTAGAAAAATGTTCTTCAATGAAGTCTTTCAAACAATTTTCAACACTCACACACAAACAATTAATTACATTGCCTTTTATTACTCCTTTTTCATCATTAGAATTAATCAATGTGGACAAGTCAACCCATCACCAAGTCTTATCACCCCCAAACACAATTACAAGAAAATATAGAAATTTCATACACTTAACGAGGGTTTAGAAATCTACTTGCCACAAATAGTCGAACAATCACTCTGGGACTTGAGTCTTTCCCTTTTGTAGGGCTTCCAAATCAATGCAATATAAACAAATAAATAACCACCATAAGATTTCAAAGTTAACAACACCCACATTAATATTGGTCTATCCTAGACCCAAAAACTCACCCAAATTTATAATCAAGTTCCTAATATTGATTTAACATGTCAACTCTCATATTTCCAAATTCCAAGTCTAGGGTTAAGCCACAATATTTTCAAACACTACAAGCCTAATAATTTTCATACCGTATTATACACCCAATATTTAATTAGATATCACAATATCAAAACTTGAGCCATAATATGATAACCATAAGAAAATTCAAAATCAAAATTAAAATTACGTGATACTGCCTAAACCACCAAACTCAAAATTAATACATAAATATTTTACATTAATAATATCTACGAAATGATAACTTATACTATAAATTATCGCCTCGTCTAATCATTACCTCATTATTAACCCATTATCCATCATATGTACTCATCAGTATCTATCAGTAATTACCAAAAATTAATCTACCAAGATTTGTGTTTATAACATATCTTAAGAATATTACATGTATTCAATTTATTTCAATAATTGCCAAAACCATTATAATAATAAAAATAACGCGACTTCCTTCCATATGAAAATTTTCATATGTATATAAGAATTTGAGAATTCTTGAATTCATTTAAACCTGCAGTACTAGCGGTCGTTTCCTTTGGTAGCGAGGCCACCAATTTTCTTCGCTTTTATTTTTCCTTTAAGTTATGATCTAAAATTGTTAAACCCAATTAATTTATTTTCATATATGACTTAACTAGTATAAGGTATTGTAACATCTAGAAACTAGAAAAGAGTTTAAAATCTGAAAATACTTATTTTTTGAAAGAATAGGAAAATCTGGAAATTTTAAGTAAGTTAAAAAGTGAGTGTTTGGTCAACTTCAAACGTCCATAGCTCCTAGATCAAGATGAATCAGGAGTAGTTCTACATATGGTTGGAAGACCCTTAGAATAATCTTTCCAACACCGCCGGTTTGCACGATTTCGATATCCTATGAGTGAGATATGCCTTCTGAAAGTTGGGTTGTTGGATTAAGAAAAGTCCAATACGGATTTGGGAAGGGCAAAGTGGTCTTTTCCTTACCTAATTTAATTAATTCATTTTTAGGGATTTATTGGGGTAGAAAATAAATTTAGGTCAGTTTGAAAGATAATACTTACGCTTAGTGCTTGGAGAAGAGAGAAAAAAAGAGGAAGGTAGAGAGAAGTCATGGATTCGCCAAGAACGTCAAGCTTTGCAAGTGGAATTCGTTGAGAGTGATCCCTATAAAGGTATGTGAGATCATTTAGTCTTGGTTCAGTTCACCCACACACCAAACGTGTTTCAATTCAGTGATTGGTGAGTTGTTTACATGTTAGTATGTGAAGTTCTTGAAGAACATTGTCGAATTCTTGTTGATTGAGTTGTTACCTAGTGTCGATTTGATTCGTGTTTCTGGTTTTTTTTTGAGTTAAATCTATTAGGTATTGAGGGTACTAATGATCCTAAGTTTTTGGGGAAAGAACCATGGAAGTTTAGAGGGTTTAGTGATGAAAATGAAGAAGAAAAGTCAAGAACATCTGGGCGTAGGGGTTGGGGCACAACGCCTCTCATAGCCCCACAGTGTTGACAGTCTTTGTCTGTAGGGCCTTGGGGCGCCGCTGTCACATCCGAGTTTACCCCCTAGATGCAACCGGCTTCGTCGTCCTCTTTGAGAACTAAGACTATCCTCTTAGTTTACATGATTACATTCATAGGTCAAATTTAGCGGAAAATTTAAGAATTTTCATTAGTTCTACTTTGAGGTTTACATAGACCTCTACATACACATAACATATATATATATATATCGAGTATACATTGACCCTTCGTATAGGAAGGTTACATAGCCTTCTACTTTTATTGCACATAAATATATATATATATATATATATATATATATATATATATATATATACGATAGAACATAGTCTTAAAGATTGTCTCATCTCTTAACCATAGTCTTAAAGATAGAACATAGTCTTAAAGATTGTCTCATCTCTAAACCATCTAAACGATCATAGCAATTTGGGAATAGCCCTACATCAATGTAAAGAGCCACATATAGGCTTATACAAATCGTACTCAAATGAAAATAGAAGAAACATAAGAGTCTTTAGAACTAAACAACAACATAATCTCGATATTGGTATCGCCCTCGGAAAGTGAGGACCTACCCACTTGGATGGTAGAGAATATCCAAGTCTTCTTCAAGTCGTCTCGAATTAGCCTTTAACGATCGAAACCTAAAATGTTTGGGAAAAGGGAGAAAGTGGGGTTAGTACGCCACTTGTACTAAGTATGAGACCATATGCACATATAATGTCAAATCTTGCTAAAAAGGACATTTTATAAAATATGCACTTTTCATTTAAAATCCTTATGCACATTCAACAAGACCATACCAATCAATATTGCATACTCCTTAAGTCATAGGCATGTACATTACAAAGACTACAACATCAAGTCTAGTTAAGTCAACCATACTTATCACATAAGTAACTACATATTCAATGTAACTTTATCATCAAGTCATATTTACAATAAGCATGAATTAGAGTACCTTCCAACATAACCAAAGCAAGACAACTAACCATGAACCCCTATCCAGTCAACAAGTGCAATGACCAAGTAAAGCCCCATAACCTTACTAAATCAAGTAACCCAAAAAAAATCATGACTAACATCCTACTTCACATAACATAGCATTTAAGAGCACATATCATCTTACTTTAACCATATATACCAACATATATACATAAATGAAACTAATAATCATATCTTACTTTAACCATATATACCAACATATATACATAAATGAAACTAATAATCATATAGTATCAACAATATGCAAGTTCATCATATACATGTCATATAGTATTATAAGCATATTCATACATAAGAACATCCTCCCAAGACTCCCCTCAGGCTAACTAGTGCAATGCTTAGGTAGAGTCCCATACCCCTACCTAGACTAAGCTAAACCCCTTAAGTCATCTTAGTTAGAGTTAAATCCTTTAGTTCATTATACCTTTTGGGAACATCTTGCCCTAACCGACATAGACCACATGAGCTAGTGTGGAATCCGTTGTCATAAAGTCCTACACCGAAAGAAGGCGGACTACTTGCCAAGGTAGTACCAAAACATAAAACATAGCAACTACGTGGATCCACTAGCTAGTAGTCCTATGGGGGCACATAGTTCAAGAACAAGGAGATATAATTGGAACCCTCTTTATTCTACATGCATTGTAGTCTCCAATCTCAAGAGTACATTAGTGCTCCTACCTTCCCTATGTGGGAAGGGACACTCCTCAATCTAGTTCGATCGGTGTTAAGCTAGAGTCCCTTTTTGAAATGTCTTTAAGCGTTTATTATCAATCATAGCTTAGTTTAGGTCATAGGGTCTAACCCTTGTATAACATCATCATCATCATAGCTCAATAAGAATTACATGAGTATAAGTCCTTTCATTACAATTCATATAGGTGAGGTTAGCACATTTACATATCCATTCATGATAAGACACATTGGTAGTCATCAACATCCTTATAATCTTTACATCTTAATCAACCTCACAACCATAGTAAAGACATTTAAATTCAACATCATACCACCCTATCGATCCTAAACAAGGCATACTCCAACACAACATCATGACTTAATCACAATTAACCATAGTATGAAGTAAAGTATAGGGATTATAAGACTTACCAAGTCTCCCTCATCGTTTATCATAAAGGTAATACCATCAACCCATAACTCAACCCAATTAGGGGAGTAACATCATCACACAATGATAATCAATAGAATAACAAGGCCAATTTCATCACTCTAACATAATTCAACACTAGATCATAGCTTAAGACAAGATACTTAAGTCAATTTCACAATATACTTCATAACCTAAATCAACATCTCAAGAACTAGCATAATAGGACTAGAATTCATCTTAATCTATTCATAATAACATCATAGGATAGTAATATAATCAATAACCAAGTCAATTTAGTGATGATTATACAATACATGTCAAGATCACAACCTAGGGTTAAGGGTTAAGGGTCATGTTTTACCAACTAAACCAAACACTTAAGATATATCACAATTAGGTTAGAATTCATGTTAATCTACCCATAATTATCCAATAGAAAACATAAACAAACCAATTCACAACATAATTTTCGAGATGGAGAAGAACCCATATGAAAACCCAACTTTTGAAAATACTTTGAAGGAACCCTTTGAGGAAACAGGTCTTAAAGGTGAATTAGATCCCATACCTTAACGTTTGATGAAGATTTGATGGTGAAATCGTCCCTTTTCATCCCCCAAATCCCTCCCTTAGCTTGTCTTCAATGGTGTCTTCCAATAGAGAGGGAAAGAAGACAGAACGAAGAGGATTTGTTTTGAAAGTTGTGTTTAGACTAATTGGGGTTGTGGTCTTTATATGGGGGGTTAAATGACTTAATTAGTCTTCCCTTAATCCCTAACTAACCACCAAACCCCTTAATTAATTGATTTAAACTAAGTTAAAACGTGCAGCAAAATGGACCCTCAAAGACGAGACCTCGATCGACGATCCGTCTGTGAGTCGACGGTCACTGTGCCCTTCCATGCTGCACATCCGTCATTCTTGTCAGAGAATGTGCAGGTGAGGGCGAGCCTCCAACAAATTGTCTAAGTGTTCGTAGATGGTTGGCATCGACGCCCCGTCGATCAACACACGCCCCGTCGATTGCCCTTTCGTGGGTGCACACTGCCCAGGCAGTGTTTGACTCCACTTGCAAGGGTCCTCCTCAAGGGCCCTTAGTTGGTCCTTGGGGAGTCGTACCCGGACGTTTCGACCATGAAACAACTTTAACACATGTTATACACCTTTCCACTAAATTTCATGAATTTCCAACTCGTAAAAGTTAGTCAAATAGGCTTAGGCATGCTATTAACTCCTAAAACTAGTTTCCGAACGTTCTTGGACATTTTGGTTTCTGGATTTCCTAAATGACCTATAAACATTAAAATGGATCTTATAAACAGTGTATAGACCTCATGACACCTATGTTAGTCTTTAAGACACGTCTTGGATTTTCGAGGTGTTATAGTCGCGCCAACCAGAGCGCCCTAAGTTGGCCTCTGAAGTTTGGGGCGTGGCGCCCCATGCCTCTAAGAGCGCCAAGGACGCCAATTCACCCCATTCTTTCCCCACCTTTTCGTACTAGTTCGTAAGTGATGTACCCATATTTCTTAGTTGATTCCAACATTCTAAGGTACATCTAAACATTATGAAATCGTCCATAAACATGAGATCATGAACCTTGAATCCATAATCCAATTCAAAGAAAGTTAAGATCAAAGTCAAAGAAGTTAAGAGTCAAGTCTAGAAGTTAAGAAACAAGTCAAAGCAAAGTTCTTAAGAGTTATTAAGGGTCTTTAACAACGTTCTAACTTTTTTTTAAGACTCAAGTTTCAAGTTAATTAAAAAAAAGAGTTGAGTTCATTTCTGTAACACCCCGTATGTCTAATGACCTATACTAGAACGTATTTCGTAGCCTAATGTCCTCAGGAGGTCTAGATGTGAGGTTGAGGTCCTAAACTAATCTCCCTTACTATAAACTAAGTTTCTAATACCAAAATGTCAAGGAACGACAACCTTAGAACCCTCCAAAGGACCCATGAGAGGCCCAAGGAAGAGTGTAAAAAGTTGTCAAAAACAACTTGGGTTCACAAGACCCATTGACGGTTCGCCAATGGACTTATTCCCCGTCGATGGGAGTCGTGAGTCCATACTTGGCCTCCTCCAACTTGGCCCCAAAAATCATCCTCATTCCAATCGATGAGTGACCAGAACGGTGCATAAATGGCTTATATGTTGTGTGGATGATATAAATGGCTTTCAAAAATCTCATAAATGCATATTTTCATATAAATGTCCCCTTTTCATGTTTTAATGTTTTTTATGCATTTCTTCATACTTAGTGCATTAATTGTACTAACCCATTTCTTTTTTTTTAATTATGAGTATAGGTTCTGGCTAATTGGTTTGCTTCTACATCCTTGAAGAAAACTTGGCCTTCTGACCTCCAAGACTTGTGGTAAGACTCAAAGATCCGAGGACTAATGCATTTGATGTCACTTTATGATTTCTCTATTGATGTATGTCTAAATAGCTAAGGACCCTATTTGAAGACTTTATGTTGTACTCATATTAGTAGATGGTGTATGTGTGATGATGGTATTAGATTCCTACTATTTTGCTTATGAATATGAAGTTTGAACTTCTATTGTAAAAAGTTTTAAATTCTGCATTATTTGAGTGCATTATGTAGTGACGATTATGCTAAGGGATTGTATAAGACCTCATTGAGGTCAAGTACGTCGGTAACGTCTAAGGGATACTCTCCGATTATTGCAAACTTGGTATCAGAGCATAAGGTTATAGAGATAATATTAGGGTTGATGTCACACACACCACGTCTAGTAAAGTCTTATTCAAAAATGTGAAGCACGCCGCATTTATGAGTAGGAGTCTATGAGATGATTAGGAATCTTTATTTCTTCATCAATCTAAAATCGTGCTTGAAGTCCTAACTCTATTTAGTCATTTTCTTCTAATCCTTTTCTTGTGCTTATAGTCATGAATACAAGAAGGACAAATGCTAGGAGGCCTAGGAGGAGAATGTGAATGAGGTGGTTCCCCCTCAAGCTCCTCAAAACCCTTAAGTCCCTATTGAAGAGGGTGTTATGACCAATGTTGAGATAAGGGTTGTCATCCATAGTTTGACTCAAGTGTTGGCCACTCAAGTTGCTAGGTATACTAGGGTGCAAGTGAACCCCAATGCTCGCACAACCGCTTCAAGGATAAGGGATTTCACAAGTATGAATCGTCCTATCTTCTTTGGCTCCAAAGTGGAGGAGGACCCGCAAGGGTTCATTGATGAAGTATTCAGAGTACTAGATGTTATGCGTGAGTCTTCGCAAGAAAAGGTGGAGCTAGCCGCCTATCAACTCAAGGATGTGGCTCAATTTTGGTATGAACAATGGAAGGAGGAGAGGCCGGTTAGAGAAGGTCCGGTTACTTGGGCGACATTCAAAATGACTTTCCTTGATAGGTTTTTTCCCTTGGAACTAAGGGAGAGAAAAATGCAAGAATTCATCAATCTTCGTCAAGAGGGTATGAGTGTGAAGGCGTATATCCTCAAGTTCACTCAACTATCCAAACATGCTCCTACTATGGTGGCAGACTCTAGAGACAATATGAATGAATTTGTTATGGGGGTATTCGATCTTGTGGTGAATGAATGCAGTTCGACTATGCTAATTCGAAGCATGGACATTTCTTGTCTTATGGTCCATGCCAAACAAATTGAGGAACAAAAGCTTAAACAAGTTGGTGGGGAGTTGAAAAGGTCAAGGACCAATGAGGGAAATTTCTCCAAGGCTAGGTTTGAAGTACAAGACAAACCAAGGTTCAAAAAGAGGTCTTCCAATCCAAGTCCCTCCAATTCTCCAAAGCCAAATCAAGGGAGGAGGAAGACCCCTTTTATGACCGGCGACTACCCCTAGAAGTAACATGGCGTACTTGACCTCTTGGAGGTCTTATACAAGATCTTAGCATTCATTCATCGCATTGTCATAAAATTAGCTGAAAATTTAAAATTGTTTCATAACATACTACAAGACTAAAAAGCCATTCCATTTAAAAACTATAAGTACATAGTTAAGACACTAAGTATCATCTTGCCATCTTAGACACAACTCCAATAGAATAGGGACACGTCCCATAACAATACAAATGAATATTCTAAACTATTACATGAATTTAATTTAAACTCTTGACATGAAGGCCCTTGAATTATTAAGGATACACTTGAAATTGGGAATAATAATCCAAGCTCTTCATTCTAGGAAAGATCCTCTAGCCACCACCACCTACACTTTGTGTAAAAAGATGAAGAAGAATGAGATTAGTACAAGAATACACTAAGTATGATAACCATGAAAAATATGTTTTCAAGAGGACATATAGTTAGAAACCATGCATCATGTCTTTTAGAGAAACTCCATAAGCACTTGATACAATAAGCACAATATAGTTCACATACATCATGTTAGACAAGGATACCATTCACAACAACACATAAAACCATTTATCACATTTAAGACACATTCAATATCTCCAATATATTACCTTTCCTTTTTACCTTGACTCCTTTACCTAAAGAAACCCTTAAGTAATACTTAGTGCAATGCATGAATAGCGTCGCATTCAACCATTCATACCAAAGTATCAACTTAAGGTCATAGAGGTGAGCATTCATACAACCTTCATCAATTCAAGCATATACATTCATAAGGACATAGCATATCATAAAACACAACCTTCATATAATAACCATCACCTAAGACAACCCCAAGTCACACTAGTGCAATGTGCAAGTAGCATCTCATAATACTATTCACACCAAGTGTTCCTATGAAGTCACCCTAGACTTAGGCACATCACACTCAACAAGATACAACATATACATTTAACCTTAGGCATAAGACCCACATACTTCATATACCTCATATAAGAACACATTCATTTATCACATCATAAGACCTTACTCATTACCCCAATCTAAGTCTACTAGTGCAATGTATCTGTGAAACCCTATAGCCCCACACATACCAAGTAAACCAACAAAGACATCACAAGCATTTCCCTTTACTTCATACATCATCATGACAAGTATAGCCAACAACATACATACTAAGTAAGACCTTCATCATGTAGACCTAATAAGACCAACACTATGCATATCATTATAACAAGTATGTTAACACCATAATATCATGCATATATATATATATATATATATATATATATATATATATATATATATATATATATATATAATATATATATATATACACATATAGAAATTATCATAGAATTCCCTTCCAGAGCTACTTGTGCAATGTATGCGTAAAGTCCCATTCCCTTACCCACACTAAGTAACATCTCTTAGGTAGTCCTAGTTAGAGTTCACTTCTTACTTCCATTGTTCATTTTAATTTTGGTAAACTTCTCCATAACCGACATTAGACCATGTGAGATAAACATGGAATTCGGGGTCAACCCCTCACACCGAAAAGAGGGCATCCTACTTTCTAAGGTAGGATATCAACACCATCATAGCATCTAGGTTGATCCACTTTCTAAGGTTCCAATGGGGGCACATAGTTAAGGAACTAGGATGCTTTTACTAGAAACCATCTTTAAGATAACTAGCATTGTAGTTTCCACCTCATGAGAACATCGGGTGAACCTCTCTTCCTTTGTGATGGAACACCTTTCATTGTCAATTTCACTCGGTGCTAAGATAAATTCCCTTTTTGAAGAGTGTTTAAGTCTTTATTAAACATTAGTTTATAAGACAGGACTTAAGAGATTAACTTATTATATAACATGTACATAGCTCATAGGTCATATGATAAGAATGTCCTTTCATCAAAACCAACATCATATGAGAATGTCCTTTCACATAATCATAACATCCATAACATAGTCTGGTATTGAGTACAATTGAGTAAACCTTTCAAGAGACTCCCGTTCACTAGATTATCATTAACATCCTTCATTCATACATTCATGTGTATGTATACATATATGAGAAAGCCTTTCACATAAACACCTTTAGACAACACATGTTCATACTTCATTAGTCATATACTTTTCATGCATACTAATAGATAAAGGTGCATATGAGAATTATCCTTTCAATTGATACCATGAACACATCACACTCATAGTTATGCATCAGATGTGTGTGCCCGCACATCTTGGCATCATGATCACATAATAGCAACAACATTGTTATTGAGGAAACCATCCTTCAAAGGATCACAACACATTACAATATCTCCAAGTCATAAACAACTCACATATAGAGCATTTAGGGATTATAGACCACGCACCCACATTCCATCATAGGAGACAAGAGCACATTCAACATTGAATAGACAACTCCTAACATGTAAACAATCACACATTCATATAGGGTGATATAGGTAGGGGTCATTCTACAATAGTACTTATCACAATCAAGCATGTACATCATACCTTACCCTAACATCATCATTCACATTATACTTCATATTATCGATACACAAAAATCATGATACTAACATTGAGGACTACACACATAACCTTTATACTCATGATCATCATAATATCAATTCGCTTTACATCTATTACCCTCAAGGTCATGATCACAACATGTATAGATAGACAAGAAGTAAACACCGCCACCATAGGTGGACCAAACCATACAACATCGATTCACATACTATAGACTAGAAGTTAGGTCAACTTACCAATTCTCCAAGCCATGATCATCATAGATCAATCCTCAATAATTCATAATCAATTGATATCGATAGCAATAGAATTCACCAATACATCACAATCTAATCATAATTCAATTCACATCTAACCAAAATCACAAAACCCACTTTATAGGCTAAATTGAGAGATTAAGGAAATCATCGGTTCTTTAAGAAATTCCATGGAAAATCACCTTAAAACATTGATGAAACATCAACTTATCATTACAATGACTTTGAGAACCATTTGACAATCAACCCATGTTTAGATTGGAAATTGGTAAATTTGATCTTAGAAACACATTGGAAAATCTTTGATAGAACTCCTTTGATGAAAGGTTAACCAAGGATCAAGGTTTACCATACCTTAATACCTAAAAGCTCACAAATTTTGGAGAGAAATATGTTGAAATCTATCCCCTAGCTTGATCTTGATCTTGGTCTCCAATGGAGTTCTACTGAGAGTTTTATTTGAGAGGGAAAGGTTTAATTTGAAGAATGAATTCTAATTTGGGGTTTCAAGGTTTTCACTAACTTAAAATACCCCAAAATAGGTAAAATTTTGTCAACCCTCTAATTATAACATGGGGTGAATTTTCCAATTCACCCCCCACTTGGCTGAGACATTGCAGTAAACTGCAGGTTCCATCGACGGACACCATTGATAGAGCGTCAACTAGACGATTGCTCGTCCTGGTGCTCTGTTATCTTGGTGTAATACCTCAAAAATAGATTAGGTGCTCTAGAACCTAATATGTTGGTCTTGGTGTTCTATTGTCCTAAATATGCCTAAAATATAGTATATAGGCAGTAGCTAAAATATTAGAGGTGTTGGAAGTCAAACGTCAAGAGGCGACTAAGACGTTTGACGACTAAGTCACCAAAATGTCTAAAATGTGGTTATATGTATTTATGTGTGTTTCATGGTGTTTTAAGGTTATTAATAGAGTTAATATAGCATGTATAGGCAGTGGTTAAATTTTCGTGAAGTTTGGAGGTCAAACGACCAAGAACGTCTAAGGCGTTCGAAAGATATGCCTTGAGTCGACCTTGTACGTCTAGGCAAGTTTCGTTGATTTTTACGTGTTCGTTTTGGATGAATTTCATGTGAGAGGTGTTAAACTTATAGACGATCCTATTTGGGTTGGAAACGTCCGGGAAATTATCCCCAAGGACCATCAAATGGTCCTTGAAGAAGGACCCAAAATCAGTGTGCAGGCTGTCCCAGGCAGACCTAGGCGACGGAGTAGTCAACGGCCAGTCGTGGCTGTGACACCCCGTAACAGGGTCCCGTCGTTGGGTACTTAGCCTTGGGTGAAGTATGGAACTTTGGCCAGCCACTGTAGCCACCAACGGAGGGCTGTGACGCCCCGTTGTGCCTGTGATGCTCCGTCAAGGGCCTGGCGTTGCGCGAGCTGAGTTCTTCGCAGGTGCTGCTGCTAATTAAGAGGTGAATTGGTAAATTCACCCCACTTCTAGATTTAATGTTGGACATTTATTTGATGGTCTTATGGGTATTTTAATTAACTATATAAGTAGTTAACACCCTAAAGACTTCATTCTTCCAAATTGAAAATCCAAAACACTTAGAAAATATCCCAAACCTCTATTGAAGACCCTATTGAAGAGGCAGCTTGGTGAGGGGTTTTTGTGTAGAAATTCTTCATTAAAGTGAAGAATTATCATCCTTGAGGTATGGCTTTTGATCCTTGAAACTCGTTTCATCAAGGATCCCAACTCTCAAGATGTTTTTAAAAGTTTTCTAAAGTGAATTGTCCAATTTCGGGATTCTACCATGGGTTCTTGCATAAATGATTTCTAAACAATGAATTATGATCTAATTGATATTGTATTGATGATTTAACATAAATTACCAATGAACCCATGTAAATTGATGATCCCTAGTTTTGACTACTTATTGGGTTACTTGATATTAAGCTAATATTGATGAATTGTTGTGTAGTTTCTTATGGGCTTTCTAATAATATAAGAATTATATTCAATTGGTATATAATTGATCCTAGATTGTTAAACCTAGATTGAATTGATGTAGATTCATTGAGTCTTATGGTTATTTCTTTGAATTATTGTTCATGCCATGGGTAAGGGCCTTGTGATGTTGAATGGGTAGATTTGACATTGAATTGGAGTATGGATGACGGGATGAAGGTATGCTGCCCCATTTTGTTTAATTTGATATTTATTTATACTTTGATTCTATTGTACTTGGTATGGTCCACTTATGGTGGCGGTGTTATGTGTTTTACTTGCAATTGACGTGGCCTTGTCGGCGTTGCTTTATGCAATATTATTAGCATGGCCTTATTGGCAACTACTTGAAGTTATGTGGCTATTTGTGTAGTTTGATTATGTGAAGCATGACATTACCTATCTACATGTGAAGTTATATAGTCATGTATGTATTCTTCTACTTATGTTGCCTTAAGTGATCACGTTAGACTTAGACATGACATTATGAGAGTAGTGTTAGGTTAAGTCTTGGTTATTCATACTTGAGTTTATGAGTCTATGTGGAGTATATTAATGATGTTATGATGATATATAGGGTGACTTGAAGATGTTAGGTTGTTTTAGAGGTGTTTCTACAATGACTTGTATTATGTGTTAAAAGTGAAGTATGTGATGTCTTGTCTTGGTTGACTTGTATCTCTTGCTTGATGTATATATGATTATGGATATGTGATGTCTTGATTTAGGGTGTTATAACTCTTAGTCTTGAATGTATGAATTACATGTGACTTTAAATGATGTTATGAGAGTCTCTTATGTGCAAACCTTGAATTAAGGGGAAGGTTAAGATTGATTGAAGTGTAAGCCGTAATGGTATCCTTCAAAGTAAAGGAATGATGGACTTAAGGTAAGTTGGCTGGAACGGCATCATATTAACACTTAGGAAAGTCATCATGAGCTTCTTATCGCCATTGTGAGGTAGCCCTAGTGGACCTTCCTTGGTAGGGTAAATGTAATTGGGTTATGAACTAGATATGGAACCCTTTTATGTAAACCTAATGTATGAAATACTCTATGAGAAAGAAGGCTAGCACCGAGTGAGTATGGCAAGGGAAGTAGTTCTAGTTAAGTATGAGACTAGAATACAAAGAAGCCCTTCATATTTCTTAACCATGTGCCTACATGGGATGTGTCCAAGTTCTACCATCGGCAAGTAGAACAACCTCATCGGAGTAGGATAGAACTCCGGATTCCATGTCTTGCTACCATGGTCTATGTCGGTTATTGCCTATTCTCATCATGTGGAATACCTATTAGCATTAGATAAGTTTATGAGGTTTAGGTGGTGGTATGGGACGCTATCTAGACATTGCACAATAGGCTTTGAAGGTGTTATGTGGAATTTCCTAGGTCTTGTTCAAGACCATTATGTGAGTGTCTTATGTGATGTATTATATGAGTGTCTTATGTGATGTATGATTCTTAATGAACTAATGAACTAATGACCTATGTTAGTGACTATGTAAATGAATGAGTACCTAATCTAAAGCTGCTTAAGCATTTCTTAGCTAAAGTGTGAGGAGGGCATGGAAGGATGATCTCTTCATGTCTTATCTTTGGAGGTCTTGAGGATGACTCTAGTTAGGGAAGTTGGTTAATTTTGTTGACATGATCTAAGCCTTAGGTAGTCTTAAGGACTATTTAGGTAATCTTGAAGAGGTCACTATGGACGTTATCTTCTTGATTTACTTAAGTAGGTCTTTTGATAGCCTTGGGTAGAGAATGTCATATCACCTATGGTTGGTGATTTAGTGAGAATGATTCTACTATAAGGAGTCCATAGGATCACTTGAGTGTGTGTGTAAGGGATCGTATGGGCGGTTCCTTCACATTTTACTTATGGTAGACTTAGGATTCATGATTGGTAGAGAAATCTCACAATGATGTTTAGTATTGCTTTGTAAGTATGTATGTAACTCATTGTAGGTAATCTTAAGGGTCGTTTAGGCACATCTAGAGAGGGTGTATGGGCGGTCTCTCTTTGTGTGACTTAAGTGAATCTTAGGATGACTTTAAGCGAGGGAATTACATGCTAGAAGTTGGTTATTAAAGGAGTTAGTAAGTCACTGAAACAGTGAAGTCAATTCACTGTAAAGTGAATTGAACTTACTGTAAAGTGATGCCTAAATTTGGTATTCTTGATTAATTGCTTTCTTACGAGTTTCTAAATTGATTAATGATGTTATTATGATTAAAATATGATTTATAAAATAAAAAGATGAATATTTCCAATAAAGTTCGTTTTCATGATTTTTATGCATAATGCCATACTTAGTACATGTGGTTGTACTAATTCCATGCTTTATTTTCTATCTATGGTTCTTAATAGGTGAAGGGCTTGTGAAGTGAAGACTTGGATATAGAAGGATCGTCCAAGAAGAAGTTGAAGTATGTCCTCAATTGACTCGAGGGCATATGTCTTTTATGTTTTCTTTGAAGTATTGTAATAGACTATGTCTTTCTATTTTCGTATTGAAGTATGGGCCGTGTCCCAAGTATTCTTGTGTCTTAAGATGATGAGATTGAGACTTAGTATTTTCTATTACTTCTATATGAAAGATATTTTAAAAGACTATGTTATATTTTGTGAAAAGTTTTAAATTCCGCACTACTTTTCACTGTGTATATGCAATGAATGATATGAAAGAGGCTTGTCTTAGAACTCCGAGAGTTCGATGACGCCGGTTACAATCCAAGATTGTACCCTATCTTTTAGGGTATGGTTTTGGGATGTGACAAGTTTGGTATCAGAGCATAGGTTGGTGAAAGTGGTCTTAGGAATCAAAAAGTCTCATCAAGTCACGTCTAGTAGAGTCTTGACCATTGGTGTGAGTCGCGACACATATATGGGCGAGAGGCTATAGGACGATAGAGTTTTCCATCTTTTCTACTCCTATGTCGTGCGGTAGAGTAAATGTTATGATTATCCTTCTTATGTGTTTCCTTGTGTTTCTAGGAGATGAATACTATAAGGATGGCCGCTAGAAGGTTGGAAGAGGAGAGGGTGAATGAGGAGATTCCTCCTCAAGTTGAGCAAGTTCCTCAAGGTGCTAAAGGTGCTCATGGTGCTCAAGTGCCTCCCCAAGGTGATAATGTTCCTAATATGGGTGGAGGTAATGAGGTTCCGGTGGTTCATCCGGAGTTGACTACTCAAGAGATTAGAGAGGCTTTGATGGCTTTAGCTCAAGCCGTAACTACTCAAATCAATTTGAGTATGATGCCTAGGGTTGTGGAGAGCACTATGACTTCTAGGTTGAGAGACTTTGTGAGGATGAATCCTCCTATGTTTCTTGGCTCTAAGGTAAATGAGGATCCCCAAGAGTTTCTTGATGAAGTGTACAAGGTGTTGAGTGCTATGGGGGTTACATCTAGAGAGAAGGCGGAATTGGCTTCATACCAATTGAGGGATGTTTCTCAAATTTGGTATACTCAATGGAAGGACAATAGGCCGGAGGATTTTGGTCCTATTGAGTGGGAAGAGTTTAAGGGAGCTTTTCTTGGCAAGTACTTTCCCCGAGAGAGGAGAGAAGTCAAGGTGGAGGAGTTTATTAATCTCAAGAAAGGCAATATGAGTGTTGAGGAGTACTCTTTGAAATTCTCAACATTGTCTAGGTATGCTCCTTCTCTTGTGTCCAATCCAAGAGATGAAATGAGTCATTTTTTTACTAGAGTAGCCTACTTGGTGAATGAAAAATGTTGGACCGCTATGCTTCATGATGATATGACCCTATCTAGACTCATGGTGTATGCACAATCTATTGAGGAGTCTAAACTTAGGAGGATGGCTAGAAGTTTGAAAAGGAGTGTTGCTAGTGATCAAGAGCAACCTAGGTTCAAGAAAAGAGTTCAATCTCAAGAAAAGCCTAGGAGGGCTAAGATGAGGTTTGAGAAAGGAGGTAGTTCCAAGGATGGCAAACCTACTTGTGCCAATTGTGGCAAGAAACACTATGGTGAGTGTCTATTGGGTACCGGGAATTGCTTTGGTTGTGGTAAGGAAGGACATAAGGCTAGGGATTGTCCTACGATTGCTTCTAGAGGTAGAGAGGGTAAGCAAGTTGCTCCTAGTGTTCCAAAGGAAGATGCTCCAACTAAGAGGCATTTCTATGCACTCTGTACTAGAGTTGAGAAGCCGGATGAGAATGAGGGTGATGATGATGTTGGTAAGTTCTCTTTCTTTTGTTAAGATTTGAGTTCCTTCTAAGTGGGGGAGTATGGTTTGTAGATGAGATAGAAGTTCTTGAATTTGTTGCGTGTGCATGATGTATAGGAGTTTGGTTGAAATTGAATTTCATTAACTTCTTGCATTTTCTGTTTTATTGAGTTAGGAGCATGTTGTAAGAGGTGTTTATATGATGTTACTTTGCATATTAACATGTTTATATCGTGAATTGTCTAAAATTAGAACTTTTAAAAAAAATGCTTAAAAATAAAAAAAAATGGCTTAAAAAATCATTGTTGCTCTATAAACTGCATGCTGCCATATTTTTGAGAAAATGACTAATTGATTTTCTTGCCTAAAAATATTGTAATGTGGTTAAAACTGATGTATATGAGTAGGGTATTGAGTATAAAAAATGAGTTTTTACAATTTGGAATAAAGCATGTGAGTTTTGTAGCTTAACGAGTTATAGAATTGTCTTCTAGTTTCTTGTTGTGTTGCGAATATCTTGACTATGTGAAGTTGATGTTTTCCTCTTGGATATGTGTTGTATAGTTTGGTTATGTTATGCTAGTTGAGTCTCTTATCTTGGAAGTGTTCGGAGAGTGGCAAGTGTCATTCGAGGACGAATGTTGTCCAAGTGGGGGAGATTGTAATACCTCGAAAATAGCTTAGGTGATATAGAGCCTAATATGTTGGTCTTGGTGTTCTAATGTCCTAAATATGCCTAAAATATAGTATATAGGCAGTAGCTAAAATATTAGAGGTGTTGAAAGTCAAACGTCAAGAGGCGACTAAGACGTTTGACGACTAAGTCACCAAAATGTCTAAAATGTGGTTATATGTGTTTATGTGTGTTTCATGGTGTTTTAAGGTTCTTAATAGAGTTAATATAGCATGTATAGGCAGTGGTTAAAGTTTCGTGAAGTTTGGAGGTCAAACGACCAAGAACGTCTAAGGCATTCGAAAGATATGCCTTGAGTCGACCTTGTACGTCTAGGCAAGTTTCGTTGGGTTTTACGTGTTCGTTTTGGATTAATTTCATGTGAGAGGTGTTAAACTTATAGACGATTGTATTTGGGTTGGAAACGTCCGTATTCCCAAGGACCATCAAAGGTTCCTTGAAGAAGGACCCAAAATCAGTGTGCAAGCTGTCCCAGGCAGAACTTGGTGACGGAGCAGTCAATGGCCAGTCGTGGCTATGACGCCCCGTCACAGGGTCCCGTCGTTGGGGAATTAGCCTTGGGTGAAGTGTGGAACTTTGGCCAGCCACTGTAGCCACCAACAGAGGGCTGTGACGCCCCATTATGCCTGTGACGCTCCGTCAAGGGCCTGGCGTTGCGCGAGCTGAGTTCTGCGCAGGTGCTGCTGCCAATTAAGGGGTAAATTGGTAAATTCACCCCACTTCAAAATTTAATGTTGGACGGTTATTTGAGTGTCTTATGGGTATTTTAATTAACTATATAAGTTGTTAACACCCTAAAGACTTCATTCTTCCAAATTAAAAACCCAAAACACTTAAAAATATCCCAAACCTCCATTGAAGACCCTATTGAAGAGGAAGCTTGGTGAGGGGTTTTTGTGTCAAAATTCTTCATCAAAGTGAAGAATTATCATCCTTGAGGTATGAATTTTGATCCTTGAAACTCGTTTCATCAAGGAGCCCAACTCTCAAGATGTTTTTCAAAGTTTTCTAAAGTGAATTGTCCAATTTCGGGATTCTACCATGGGGTTCTTGCATAAATGATTTCTAAACATTGAATTATGATCTAATTGATATTGTATTGATGATTTTAACATAAATTACCTATGAACCCATTTAAATTGATGAACCCTAGTTTTGACTACTTATTGGGTTACTTGATATTAAGCTAATACTGATGAATTGTTGTGTAGTTTCTTATGGGCTTTCTAATGATATAAGAATTGTATTCAATTGATATATAATTGATCCTAGATTGTTAAACCTAGATTGAATTGATGTAGATTCATTGAGTCTTATTGTTATTGCTTTGAATTATTGTTCATGGCCATGGGTAAGGACCTTGTGATGTTGAATTGGTTGATTTGGCATTTAATTGGAGTGTGGATGAGGGGATAAAGGTATGCTTCCCCATTTTCTTTAATTCTTATATTTATTTATACTTCGATTCTATTGTGCTTGGTATCGTCCACTTATGGTGGCGGTGTTATGTGTTTTACTTGCAATTGACGTGGCCTTGTCGGCGTTACTTTATGCAATATTATGAGCATGGCCTTATTGACAACTACTTGAAGTTATGTGGCTATTTGTGTAGTTTGATTATGTGAAGCATGACATTACCTATCTACATGTGAAGTTATATAGTCATGTATGTATTCTTCTAGTTATGTTGCCTTAAGTGATCACGTTAGACTTTGACATGACATTATGAGAGTAGTGTTAGGTTAAGTCTTGGTTATTCCTACTTGAGTTTATGAGTCTATGTGGAGTATATTAATGATGTTATGATGATATATAGGGTGACTTGAAGATGTTAGGTTGTTTTAGAGGTGTTTCTACAATGACTTGTATTATGTGTTAAAAGTGAAGTATGTGATGTCTTGTCTTGGTTGACTTGTATCTCTGGCTTGATGTATATATGATTATGGATATGTGATGTCTTGATTTAGGGTGTTATAACTCTTAGTCTTGAATGTATGAATTACATGTGACTTTAAATGATGTTATGAGAGTCTCTTATGTGCAAACCTTGACTTAAGGGGAAGGTTAAGATTGATTGAAGTGTAAGCCGTAATGGTATCCTTCAAAGTAAAAGAATGATGGACTTAAGGTTAGTTGGCTGGAACGGCATCATATTAACACTTAGGAAAGTCATCATGAGCTTCTTATCGCCATTGTGAGGTAGTCCTAGTGGACCTTCCTTGGTAGGTGGGTTATGAACTAGATATGGAACCCTTTTATGTAAACCTAATGTATGACATACTCTATGAGAAAGAAGGCTATCACCGAGTGAGTATGGCAAGGGAAGTAGTTCTAGTTAAGTATGAGACTAGAATACAAAGAAGCCCTTCATATTCCTTAACCATGTGCCTACATGGGATGTGTCTAAGTTCTACCATCGGCAAGTAGAACAACCTCATCGGAGTAGGGTAGAACTCCGGATTCCATGTCTTGCTACCATGTTCTATGTCGGTTATTGCCCATTCTCATCATGTGGAATACCTATTAGCATTATATAAGTTTATGAGGTTTAGGTGGTGGTATGGGACGCTATCTAGACATTGCACAATAGGCTTTGAAGGTGTTATGTGGAATTTCCTAGGTCTTGTCCAAGACCATTATGTGAGTGTCTTATGTGATGTATTATATGAGTGTCTTATGTGATGTATGATTCTTAATGAACTAATGAACTAATGACCTATGTTAGTGACTATGTAAATGAATGAGTACCTAATCTAAAGCTGCTTAAGCATTTCTTAGCTAAAGTGTGAGGAGGGCATGGAAGGATGATCTCTTCATGTCTTATCTTTGGAAGTCTTGAGGATAACTCTAGTTAGGGAAGTTGGTTAATCTTGTTGACATGATCTAAGCCTTAGGTAGTCTTAAGAACTATTTAGGTAATCTTGAAGAGGTCACTATGGATGTTATCTTCTTGATTTACTTAAGTAGGTCTTTTGATAGCCTTTGGGTAGAGAATGTCATATCACCTATGGTTGGTGATTTAGTGAGAATGATTCTACTATAAGGAGTCCATAGGATCACTTGAGTGTGTGTGTAAGGGATCGTATGGGTGTTTCCTTCACATTTTACTTATGGGAGACTTAGGATTCATGATTGGTAGAGAAATCTCACAATGATGTTTATGATTGCTTTGTAAGTATGTATGTAACTCATTGTAGGTAATCTTAAGGGTCGTTTAGGCACATCTAGAGAGGGTGTATGGGCGGTCTCTCTTTGTGTGACTTAAGTGAATCTTAGGATGACTTTAAGTGAGGGAATTACATGCTAGAAGTTGGTTATTAAAGGAGTTAGTAAGTCACTGAAACAGTGAAGTCAATTCACTGAAAAGTGAATTGAACTTACTGTAAAGTGATGCCTAAATTTGGTATTCTTGATTAATTGCTTTCTTATGAGTTTCTAAATTGATTAATGATGTTATTATGATTAAAATGTGATTTATAAAATCAAAAGATGCATATTTCCAATAAAGTCCGTTTTCATGATTTTTATGCATAATGCCATACTTAGTACATGTGGTTGTACTAATTCCATGCTTTATTTTCTATCTATAGTTCTTAATAGGTGAAGGGCTTGTGAAGTGAAGACTTGTATATAGAAGGATCGTCCAAGAAGAAGTTGAAGTATGTCCTCAATTGACTCGAGGGCATATGTCTTTTAAGTTTTCTTTGAAGTATTGTAATAGACTATGTCTTTCTATTTTCGTATTGAAGTATGGGCCGTGTCCCAAGTATTCTTGTGTCTTAAGATGATGAGATTGAGACTTAGTATTTCTATTACTTCTATATAAAAGAGATTTTAAAAGACTATGTTATATTTTGTGAAAAGTTTTAAATTCCGCACTACTTTTCACTATGTATATGCAATGAATGATATGAAAGAGGCTTGTCTTAGAACTCCGAGAGTTCGACGACGCCGGTTACAATCCAAGATTGTACCCTATATTTTAGGGTATGATTTTGGGATGTGACACTTTGTCAGAGGCTCCTTATTAGGGGTCTTAGCTCCCACTACTAATTTTGGAGCCACACCGCCTTTTGACGGGGAATTATTTGGTTGAAGGGGCGTCAAATGCAGTCGTGGTTCAAGGCTTTCTTGGCAGATTTTGGCTAACGCTAGGGTCCTCCTCAAGGACCCTTAGGGTGGTCCTTGGGGAGTCATACCAAAATGTTTCGACCATAAACATGACCATCTAGAAACTAGGGTACTCTCCTATCATTTTAGACTCCAAACAACATTTTAACGCAAGGCTAACATACAAAGTCACACTAGCACACAAAAGACTAGTTTTCAAACGTCTTGGTCGTCCCTTGACGTTTGACCTCAAGCCTCTTCAAACCAATTATTACAAGCTGTGACACACCTTATTAACATGTTATTAACTCTTAAAACACATGTGAGGCTCTAGTTTATCCTAGTTCATTTTTTTTATCAAAACAACCCCTAAGCCTCAAGGAGGCAATAAGAGTAGTCCTTTTGTTGAAATACATAGTTGTGCTAAGTGTGGTAAAAAGTATGAAGGGAAGTGTTTTGTCGGTATGGGTGTTTGATATGGATGTGGGAAAAGTGGCCACCAATTGAAGAATTGTCCAATTTGTGCGGCCAAAGGGAGAGAAGGTACCCAAGCTCCCACTAATGCTCCAAACTTCGATGCTCCCAAGAAGAATTGTTGCTATGCTCTGCAAATCCGAGGTGATCAAGAGAGCTCTCCGGATGTTGTTACCGGTATGTTGCAAGTATTTTCAATTAATTTTTATGGATTATTGGATCCGGGTGCCACCTTGTCTTTTGTAACTCCTTTAGTGACTATGAGATTTGATATGTTTCACGATGTTTTAGATGAACCGTTTTTGGTTTCTACCTCGGTGGGTGATTCCGTGGTTGCTAAAAGTGTTTTTAGGGGTTGTCCCATTTCATTGCCCAATAGAGTCACATTGGTTTATTTGGTAGAACTTTACATGTAGGACTTTGATGTCATTTTGGGGATGGGCTGGCTACATATTTATTTTGCTTCCATCATTGTAGAACTCGGGTAGTAAAGTTTCAATTTCCAAATGAACCCGTTTTATAATGGAAGGGGGGAAACTTAGCTCCAAAAAGTTGAATCTTTTCATGTCTTAAATCTTGTAAGTTTATTTCTAAGGGATGTCTCTATCATATTGTGAGAGTCAAAGATCATGAGTCTAAGATTCCTCTAGTAGAGTCGATCCCCGTAGCTAAGGACTTTCCGGAAGTCTTTCCCGATGACTTGCCCGAAATTCCTCTCGAACGGGAAATAGATTTCGGCATTGATTTATTGTCGGATACAAAACCCATCTCAATCCCTCTTTACCAAATGGCCCCAGCCGAGTTGAAGGAATTAAAAGCTTAACTTAAGGATTTGCTCTCTTCAAATTTGTATTGACTACCGGCAATTGAACAAGGTCACTATAAAGAATAACCATCCACTCCCTTGGCTCGATGATTGTTTTGACCAACTCAAAGGAGCTAGTTACTTTTCAAAAATTGACTTGAGGTTGGGTTTTCACCAACTTAGAGTGATAGGTCATGATAATCCGAAAATGGCATTCCGAACTATATATGGTCATTTTGAATTCTTAGTGATATCCTTTGGTCTTACAAACTCCCCGGCGGCTTTCATGGACCTTATAAATCAAGTTTTTAGAAGTTATCTTGATTCTTTTGTGATTGTCTTCATTGACAACATCTTGATATACTCTAAAAGTAATAATGATCATATGAGCCATTTGAGGATAGTGTTGCAAGTCCTCAAGGATAACCAACTTTTTGCTAAATTTAATAAATGTGAATTTTGGTTGAGAACGGTTGCTTTTATTGGACACATTATCTTTAGTGAAGGGGTAGAGGTCGATCCGAGAAAGACTGATGCGGTCGAAAGTTGGCCTAGACCTTTGATTCCTACCGACATCCGAAGCTTTTTGGGTTTGGTTGGGTACTATAGGAGGTCATTAGGGGATTTTCATCTATCGCATCTCCATTAATAGTCTTAACCCAAAACAAGTCATAGTTCGAATGGTCGGAATCATGTGAAAAGAGTTTCCAATTATTGAAAGATAAACTCACCTCCGCTCCGGTGTTGACCTTACCGGAGGGTACTGAAGGGTATGTGGTTTATTGTGACGCTTTTCGAGTAGGTTTGGGTTGTCTCCTCATGCAATATGGTATGATGATAGCCCTATAGGAACTCAAGGTTCATGAGAAAAACTATCCGACTCATGATATTGAACTAGCAGCTGTGGTATTTGTTTTGAAATTATGGAGACACTATCTATACGGAGTCCATGTAGATGTGTTCACTGATCATAAAAATATCCAATATGTGTTTAATTAAAAAGAGTTAAACCTCCAGCAACGAAGGTGGTTAGAACTTTTGAAAAATTATGACATGAGTGTCGTCTACTATCCTGACAAAGCCAATATTATCGTGGATGCGTTGAGTCGTAGGTCCATGGGTAGTGTAGCTCATTTTGAAGATGAGAAATAGGAGTTAGTTCGGGATGTGCATAGGTTGGTCCGCTTGGGTGTTTGTCTAGTGGATTCTCGTAAGGGTGGTGTAACAATCCAACCTAGATCAAACTCTTCCTTTGTGTTTGATGTGAAAACCAAGCAACACCTTGATCCTATATTGATGGAGTTGAAAGACTTTGTACTTGGTAAATTCGTTGAAGCTCTCTCCCAAGGGGGAGATAGGGTACTTGATATCAAGGTAGGTTGTACGTGCCGGATGTGGATGACTCAAGAAGGAAAGTTTTGGAAGAGGCTCATGGTTTGTGATATTCCATATATTTGGGTACCACCAAGATGTACCGCGACTTGAGGGAGATCTATTGGTGGAATGGTTTGAAAAGGGACATAGTGTCCAAATTGTCAACAAGTCAAGGCCGAACATCGAGGGCTAGGAGGCTTGACTCAGGGCATAAAAATTCCCACTTGGAAGTGGGAATATGTTAATATGGACTTTGTTGTGGGCTTGCCTCGTACTTGAAGGCAACATGATTCGATTTGGGTCATTATTGATAGGATGACCAAGTTGGCCCACTTTATTTCGATCAAGGCTACTTATTAGGCGGAAGACTATGCTAAATTGTACCTTAATGAGATTGTAAGATTTCATGGGGTCCCCATTGTCTATCATCTCGGATAGGGGTACTCAATTTACTTCTCACTTTTGGAAGGCATTCCAAAGTGGACTTGGTACTAATGTGAAGCTTAGTACCACTTTTCATCCACAAACAGGCAGTTTGGCGAAACAAACCATCCAAACCCTAGAAGATATGTGGAGAGCATATGTCATTGAATTCAAGGGTAACTGGGATGACCATCTACCATTGATTGAATTTGCGTACAATAACACTCAAGTATTGACATGGCCCCATTTGAGGATCTTTATGGGAGAAGATGTAGATCTCCGATTGGGTCGTTTGAGGTAGGTGAGTTTGCTCTAATAGGTACCAAAGTAGTTTATGAGGTCGTTGACAAAGTTTGACTCATACGGGATAGATTGAAGACGACCCACAGTCGGCAAAAATCCTATGCCGACAATAGAAAGAGGGACATTGAATTTATGGTAGGTGATTTGGTCTATTTAAAGATATCGCCCATGAAAGGGGTGATGAGCTTTAGGAAGAAAGGTAAACTTAGTCCCCGTTATGTGGGGACCTATGTGGTTTTGCAACACGTCAGAAGTGTTGCCTATGAAATGAAAGTACCTATTGAATTGGCTTCGGTACACCCGGTGTTCCATGTGTCAATGCTCAAAAAGTGCATAGGTGATCCGATGTCAATCCTTCCTCTAGAAGGCTTAAGGATTGATGCTAACCTTTCCTATGAAGAGGTCCCGGTCGAGAAATAAGGAAGTAGATTCCGTTAAGGTTCTATGGAGGAACCATTTTGTGGAAAGCGCTACTTGGGAAGCGGAGGCCGATATGATGTCCCGTTATCCTCATATTTTCCTTCTACTCCTATTCATATTTGAGGTAACAAGTTCCTCCTTAATTTAGTATTTTTGGAGTCATGTGTGCTATGTGTAGGATTTCATGATATTTCCCTATATGTGCATGTTCTTGTGAAAATTCATGTTTTAGTATATATGTTGATTTTTCATAATGTTTATGTTTCTCATGTTGAAATTGCCTATACTATAAAAGTTGCATTTTGATTCGTGTGAAGAGATCACATTTTTGCTCTAAATTGTTGTGTTGAGCATAAACGATATTGGAGAAGTTAGTTCCTCCCATACTTATGTTAGTTAATGAGTGCTTATATTGAGTTGGTAGAAGTAGTTCCTACCTACTTGAGTTCTATGGCCATGTTGTGGTTTGATGGGAATTTCATCCCATAACAGAGATTTAAGTGGTGAATAGTGCAAATTTTAGTTGTGCACATTTTTAGTGTTATAAGTTGTGCGGGCTGTTGGTATGTAGCTTTAATTTAGTTTGGTGTTGTAACACTCCGAAAGTCCATGAGTTAGTCTAGAGCCTCACTACATGAACTAAGCTTTAAAGCAATGTTTCTAAGTGTAATACCTCGAAAATGACTTAGGTGAAGCTAGAGCCTAACATGGTTGTCATGAGGATCTAAGGTCCTAAAAATGGTATATAATAGTTTTTATAGGATGTGTGTCAAGTTTCGTTATGTTTGGAGGTCAAATGTCCAAGAACGTCCATGACGTTCGAAAGGTTTGCCTTGAACGACCTTGTGTGTCTTGGCATGTTTTGTCGAGTTTTACGTGTTCGTTTTCGATGAAATTGATATGGGAGTTCCTAAAATCGTATACGATCATATTTGGGTTGTAAACGTCAGGGCAAACATCCCCAAGGACCATCCAAGGGTCCTTCAGGAAGGACCTTCATTTGAGCCAAAGGCTATCTTGGACAAACCCAATCAACTGAGGCAAACGATGGCTCATTGGCCAGTCGACACCCCGTCGATGGAAGGCTTGGGTCAAGAATTAGAGGGAGCTCAAGCTCCCAATGGATAGCGTCTGAACTCATCGACGGAGGACAGGACGGTCCGTTTGTGGACTGACGCCCCGTCGATGGCCAAGTCATCGAAAGCCGTAATGATATCCTTCTTGTAATGAATTATAGACTTAAGGTTGGTTGGATGGAACGACATCATATCATCTTTAGGAAATTCATTATGAGCTATCTTGTCGCCATTGTAAGGCAGCCCTAGGGGACCTCTTTGGTAGGGTGAATGTGATTAGGTTATGAACAAGATATAAAACCCTTTGTATGAACCTTTAATGTATATTACTCATGAGAACAAAGGTTAGCACCGAATGAGTATGGTAAGGGAAGTAGCTCTAGTGAAGAGCGAGACTAGAGTACAAATTAATCCCTTCATATTCCTTAACCATGTGCCTACATGGGATGCGTCCATGTTCTACCACTGGCAAGTAGAACACCCTCCATCGAAGTAGGTTACAACTCTGGATTCCATGCTTTGCTACCATGGTCTATGTCGGTTATTGCCTATTCTCATCATATGGGATAACTACTAGTATTGGAGAAGTTCTATTAAGTTTAGGTGGTGGTATGAGACGCTATCTAGACATTGCACAATAGGCTTTTAAGATGTTAGTGAGAGTCCATATGTCTTCTCCAAGACCATTACTTGAATGTCCTTTATGTGATGAATGTCTCTTAAATGAACTAAGGAATGTAATGACTTAAGTAAAGAAAGCATGTTAAATGAATAAGTACTTATGTAGAGTAGTTAAGGGTTGTCTAGTTAAGGTGTGAAGGGGGCATAGGAATGGTCACTTCGTATCTTACCTAGATAAGTCTTAAGAATGACTCTAGTTAGGAAAGTTGGTTGATTATGTGGACATGATCCAAACTTAGGTAGTCTTAAGGATTAATTAGGTAATATTGAAGAGGTAATTCATGGACATTCTCTTCTTGATTTACTTGAGTAGGTCTACTGATAACCTTTGGGAGGAGAATGTCATATTATGTGAATGCTATGGTGCTAAGTGAGAATGCTCTTATCCTAGGTAATCTAAAGGATCTCTTAATTGTGTGTGAAAGGGATTGTATGGGTGGTCGCTTCACAACTCACTAAAGTGAAACTTAGAATCACCTTTGGTAGGAGAGTCTCATGTTCATATGTTGGTGTATTGTAAGTGTGTATATCTCATTATAGGTGGTC
Source organism: Solanum sitiens (assembly GCA_016801875.1). Taxonomy (NCBI): domain Eukaryota; kingdom Viridiplantae; phylum Streptophyta; class Magnoliopsida; order Solanales; family Solanaceae; genus Solanum; species Solanum sitiens. Next base: position 768,985 of record JABWTJ010000533.1, read on the forward strand.
TTAAGGATCATTTAGGTGTGACTAGAGAGGGTGTATGGGCGGTCTCTCTTTGTCTTACTTAAGTGAGTCTTAGGATAGCTTTTAGTGGGGGAATTACATGCTATAAAGTGTCTAAGGTGATATTAAGAAACTTCACTGTAACAGTGAAGGAGTTCACTTTACACTGAAGGAGTTCACTGTAAGGTTGTTCTTAAAAATGTGATAAATTGATTATGTGACTTCTTATGTGTTTTTAAGGGGTTAAATGTGGTTCTTATGATTATATTATGATATTTAAATCAAAAGATGCATATTTCCAATAAATGTCTGTTTTCATGATTTTTATGCATTATGCCATACTTAGTACATGTGGTTGTACTAATTCATGATTTTATCTATCTCTAAAGTGATTCATAGGTGAAGGTGCTTTTGGAGAGCTAAGGTTGGAAAGAAGATCTTTCAAACAAGTTGAAGTATGTCCTCATTTGACTCGAGGGCATAGATGTCTTTTATTTCCTTTATTGAAGTATTGTAATAGACTTAGTAGTACTATATTTCTATTTGTGTATAGGTCGTGTCCCAAAGTACTCTTGTGTCAAGGATTTGATGAAATGAGACTTAGTATTTCCTATGAGTTTTATATGAAAGAGATTTTAAAGACTATGCAAAATGTTTGTGAAACGTTTTAATTCCACACTACTTTTCATATGTATATATACGATGAACGATACGAAAGGGCTTGTACAGGACCTCCGAGAGGTCAAGTACACTGGTTGCAATCGGTGATTGGACCTAACTTCTAGGGTGTGGTCTCGGGATGTGACACTAAGCCTAAAAAAATATATCTAATCTAAGTGGGAAGTGTTATAGTCAAAACGTCAAGAAACGACCATGACGTCCGGAGATTTGTAAAAGATGAGCTAGTGTGCCTTGGTGTGTTTCAAGGAGTTTTAAGAGTTGGAATTAAGTCAAATTTGGTGGAAAGGTGTTGAACATATAGTAGAGTGTTTTTAGGGTCGAAACGTCCGGGTACGACTCCCCAAGGACCACCCTAGGGGTCCTTGAGGACCCTTGCATTTGACCCTAAAAGCTATCATTTTACAGTGGCAGTCGATGAACCAAACGACGAGCCGTCGATGGGTCAACGGCCCATCAATGGTGGTCGTAGGTGGGAACTTATCCATCTCCCAAAAGCCCCAAAATTTAGGTCTCCAACACAAACCACAGATGACCAGTACGGGGCCGTGGTTTGGTCGATGGAGCGTGGACGGGCAGTTGTCGATTGAAGCTTGGTTCACTGCCAATTTTCGGTTAAGGTGAGGTTAATTATAGAATTAGTTAATAAATTAATTGAAGGTTAAGGGGTGGTTAATTTGTTAGTTAGGGACCATAAAGGAGTTATAAGTCATTAAACTAACCTAACACCCCATTATTTTCCAAACCCAATTCTCTCCAACTTCTCTCTACTTTCTCTATCTATTCCAAAGACTACCATTGAAAACCAAGTCCAAGCTTTATTACATCTCCAAGACTCACGTTTTTCTCCATCATTCTTCAAGGAATCATAAGGTATGGAAGCTATTCACTCTTGGGATTTCTTTCCCCAAGAGGCTCTTCAAAATTGGTTTCCAAAGATGTCTAAAACTTGGGTTTTCATCCAATTTCGTGATTTGTCCTTCATTTTGATTTACTGTTGAATTCCTTTGGTATATATTTATAGATTATGATTTTTTATTGGTCAATTGTTGTAGTTCTTAGTCTTTGACCTAGTTCTATGAGAGAATCCAAAAATGAACCCTTTTCCCTAACCCTAGTTATGAATTGGACTTGTAGATAATTAGGGATGTTAGAATTGAATATGTAATTTTTTAATTCACTATTACATGATGATGAGTGAGTGAATTGATGGATAATATTGTGGAATTGAGGGCATGATATTGAAGGAGGTTTTGGAAGCTATTGGTAAGACCTTTATGAGTATGAGTTCGTTACTTCAATAATGATTGTTTATTCTTGATGGTAATGTTTTATTGAAGTATGATTGTGTGAATAGAATAGGAAGATGATGATATGATGAATGTGATGGTATGTTATGGATATGTTGAATTGTGAGATCTTGATAGGGGTATGATCATGCAAGGTTGAATGTTATTCTCTTGTGTGCCTTATTATGATATGACTATGATGTGATGATCTCACTACATGATGGGTTGTAATGAAGGGAATTTCTCATGCAATACCTAATGAGCTAATGAAATTATTATACAAGGGGGGTTAGTATCCTATGGCCTTTATTAAGATATGATGATTATTAAAGGCTTAAAGACATTTCAAAAGGGAATTTAGCTTAACACCAAGCGAACTAGATATGGGAGTTGTCCCTTCCCAATAAGGGAAGGTAGGTTGACAATGATTCTCATGAGTTAGAGACTACCATGCAATGTGCATACATGAGTTTCTAGTATATCTCCTATTTCCTTAACTATCTTGCCCCCATAGGAAAACTAGCTAGTGGATCCACCTAGAATGTTATGTTCATGTTTTGATTCTACCTTGTCAAGTAGAGCACCTTCTTTTGGTGTAGGGTTTTATGACACCGGATTCCATATATAGCTCATATGGTCTAATGTCGGTTAAGGCGATTTTCCCGAAAGTAAAATTAATGACTGAAATCAATAAAGTGAACTCTAACTATGGTGACTTAAGGTTTTCTACTTAGTGTAGGTAAGGGTATGGGACTTTACCTATGCATTGCACAAGTGACCTTGAGGGGATTCCTAGGAGGATGTTCTTATGCACTTATGTTATGAATGAAATGCTAATGTGACTTTAAATGATGTTGATATTATATGATGTTGGCTTTGATGAACATGATATTGGTCTAAATTACTATGCATGATGATGATTATTCATGATATGAAGTTATGTTAAGTATAGACATTGCTTATGGTCTCCTTTCTAGTTTACTTGGTTATGTGGGTTATGGGGCTCCACATGAGCATTGCACTTGTAGGCTTGGGATGGGATTGTCTGTAAAAGTCATGTATGAAATGTTGATATGAACTTATGATGGTGCTATTTATGTTAATATGACTCTATGATAATGTTGTTCTTGTATATGGATATGAACTTTTCTTAAGTGATGTTATGACTATGGACTTGTATATGCTCTTATGTGTGCATAAAAGGCTTTGAAAGTGACTTAGCATGGTTTTGAAAAAAATGTCCCTTTGAGCATAATTTCAATGGTTTTACTTGCATATGTTTCTCTACTTAGTACATGTGGTTTGTACTAACCTATATTCTTTATATTTCTATAAATATGTAGGTTCGGGCCATTGAAGAGTTTTCAAGGCCAATTACAAGGAAGACTTGGACATCTTTCCCAAGTTGTTGGTGAGTCCTCAAAGTTCGAGGATGATGCCATTTTCTACCTTCACTAGTGTTGTTTATGTCTAAAGACACTTGTCCTTTCCTTATATTGAGACTTTGTTGTAAGCCTATATGTGGTTTATTGTATTAGTGTCAAGGCTATGCCCAAACTTTGTAATTCTCTATTAGATAGTTAATATGTGAGACTATTATTAGACTATCTTATGAATTGGCTATATTGCATAAAATAGAAGTCTATGTAAACTCCATATATGATAAGTAAGAAGTCTAAGTATACTTCACTATGTAAAAGTTTCAATTTTCCGTATTTTCTCGACCTAAGATATGTGATGATGTATGCTAAGGGCTAGTATAAGTCCTCTTTGAGGATTAAGACACCGGTTACGTCTAGGGGGTGCTCCCCGTTCGTGATAGGTGCCTTGGACGACATTCAGGGATGAATGTTCCCAAGGGGGGATAATGTAACACCCCATATGTCTAATGACCTACACTAGAGCCTAAGTCGTAGCCTAATGTCCTAAGGAGGTCTGAATGTGAGGTTGAGGCCCTAAAATAATCTCCCTAACTCTAAACTAAGGTTTTAATACTAAAACGTCAAGGCACGACAACTCTACGACCCTTCCAAGAACCATTGAGAGGACCCAAGGAAGAGTCCAAAAGCTGTCAGAAATAGCTTGGGTTCACGAGACCCATTGACGGCTCATCGACGGACTCACGCCCCGTCGATGGAGTCATGATTCTATACTTGGTCTCCTACAACTTGGCCCCAAAAACCAACCTCAGTCCCAATCGATGAGTGACCAGAATGGTCCGTCGATGTGTTGACGCCCCGTCAATGGGAACTCGTCGATGGGCACTACCTTCACTGCCATCACACGGCTTAGTGAGGGCTAGTTAGATAATTAGTTAATTTTTTAGTTAACACTTAATTACAACTTCCCTTTGTTAGTTAAGTATATTAAAGATATAAAACATTAAAAAAAAAGTCTTCCACCTTATAACTCCCAATCAAAAATCAAAACCCACTTTCCCTCTCTCACAAATTCTCTCTCTAACCCATCATTGAAGAACAAGGAAGAACTCCAGCTAGGGCACTCAAGATTCACTCTGTTTCACTTCAAACTCGTGGAATAACATAAAACAAGGTATGGGGATGTTGATTCACGGATTAGTTTCTCCATGAAGACCTTCAAAATTTCTATTTTTGAAATTGATATTGTGACCAAAAACTACGGATTGTGATCTAGCCCTGGGTTCAATCCAAAATCGTTTTCTTTATGTTATGTGCATTATATTATGAATATATTGGGATTAATTGATGATTTCTATTGTGAAAATCTTCCAAGAACCCATGTGCACCCTTTGCCATAATTTCATGATTGTTGTTGAATGAATTGAGTAGATATGAATATGGTGCATTTTGATTGATGATTTTCTAGCCATAGAATCTTGTTTTCATGCCTATTGTGATGTCTATGGGGGTAATTGTGATAATTGATTCTTGACCTAGAAAAGAGGGTAAATTCTAGGGTTTGTATATATGTTGGAGAATGTTGTTATATGGACTTGAATTTGCTTGCAAGGTACATTGCTCATGAAAGGATGCAAGTAAGGTAGTGTGAGATGGTTTTCACTCTCTTAAACCTTACCTATTGTGTGGCCTGAATTATGTATAATAAAGTTAGCCGCTTGTGTTGATTGAAAGTATAGTTCTCATGCAAACACTATGATTGATATTGTGAAAGTGCTACTCACATATGCATGTTGATTCTAGGATGAAAATGTATTCTCACCTAATGAATCTAAGAGCTTTATGTTTAATTATATTGAATGGAGAAGGAGTACTTCTTCACATATGTAGATACAATTAAAAAGACTATTAGTAGTAAGTTGGGAAAGTATACCAAGCACCGAGAGGATATGGACAGTAAGGAAAAGACCTCCCATTAAAGCAAGAGATTGGGTCATCCTAGAGACACTCATGAGATGGGGACTCCTCCGTTAATGCAATAGGTAGAGTCTCTAGGATAAATCTCTCTATCCCATAACTACGTGCCCCGTATGACTTAGCTAGTGGATCCACATAGTAGCTAGTATGTAGGTTCTACCTTGGCAAGTAGAACACCATTTTTCGGTGTAGAGCTTTATGACAACGGATTTCATGTAAGCTCTCATGGTTTGAGTCAGTTATGGTTGATCTTCCCTAAATGATAAAGTAATGAATGAATTATGAACTAGTCTACGATATCCTAATAGGTTACTAAGTAGAAGTGGGGGTATGGGACTTCAATTGTACCTTGCACTAGTAGGCTTAGAAGGGTGT
>JABWTJ010000533.1:779679-800330 GCA_016801875.1 Solanum sitiens
TCTACGGTTGCTTATGGACCAGTTTATTTTAATACGCAGCCTAATCTTCAATTGTCTTTATCTGATGCAAATATTCTTGATGCATTAACATTAAATGTTAAAACTCATGGTTATAATTATGCTCCTGGATCTGAACTTATATGTTTATCTTACAGGATTTATTTTAAGTTATTAACTACTCTGAATTCTCGTTGAAAATTGTATGATTCAGTAAATGAGACTATTCTGGTTGAAACTAATTTTGCTAGATCTAAAATTACAACTAGAAGACCTATTAAATGGGATGAAATTAATTTTCCTGATAAATGGGTTCTAAATGATGCTGTGCCTCATAGACAGATTACTGAAGATGTTACTAATAGTAACTATACAGATGTTTCTCAAAGTTCTGATGGTAAGATTTATATGATGTTTGATGATAAAACCCCTGTTTATAATAGGCGTTCTTTTTCTGGTTATAGAAGGTTACCAGAAATTAGTCATATTTCTCCTATTGCTTATGATAGTCCAAAATATGATTCAGCAAGAAGAAGACCATTATCTCTTCATACTCTAAGTGATACGATGAGTGAAGGATTAGTTGAAAGGGTAAGGATATACCCTAAAACTAATATTGTTCAAGCAATAGATAAGTTGTCAGGTTTAGATCCAACTCAGTCCGAAATGGATTTCAATGTTGATAAATCAACAGATCTCAACAAAATATGATGATGATGATGAGTCAACAACAGTTGGATTTCAGTCCAGGATCCCTGGTAAGAAAACATATTCAAAAAGAATTTTTTAATAAAAAATGGAACCATTTTAGAACTTGGTTTTTTGAGACTTATAGTCAAGACGATTTAAATAATATTTCTCAAGAATTTTATGAAACTTGTGCGTTACATAACAAAATTATTTATTTTGTTCCTTGGTTTATAACTACCTATTTACCTTTGTATATCAAAGTTATTGAAAGAACTTTTAAAGAAAATGATGGTACTATTACAAAAGCTATCTATCCTCCTCAAGCTCCATTTATTTTACCAAATAATACTGGGCTAACCTTTTCAGCTTTTCAAAAGTTTATTCAAAATGATGTTGCCCAGATTACTATTACTGAGATTAATAATTTAATTTCTCAAAATAATTATTTAAGTTTATATGTTAAAGTTTTGGGAGAACATATCAGTTCTTTAGATAAAAAACTTGATGAATTGATTTTGTTAATAAAGAATTTACAAAATCGTCCTAAGAAAGATATTGCTTCTACTTCAAAAACTTCTTTTAGTGTTCCTACTCATATTCAGCGTCCTATTGATACTACTGATTTTAAAGTTAAATCTTTCAACGATTTAGAAAATCTTATTGATAAAAAATTGTCTGGTTTAAGTTCCAAACCAATTACAAATGATTTTTCTGAATTTAATATTGCTAAGCTAGAAGATCAATTTTTGGGTATTCCGGATATTAACCAAGACATTTCTGAGGTTAATTCTAGACGTTTCAAATCTGGTTACCAGAATAAGCAAAAGATTATAGGAAAAGGTAGTTATGCTACTCTGCCTTCTATGATGACTTATTATTATCCTCGTCCAACACCTCAAAATGTGTTAATTGAAGAAAGAGATTGGAATCAAACTAACACATCATATAGTGGAAATGAGGTATATGAATGGAATTTGGATGCCTTAACAGATAGGCAAGTTTCTATTATGGTACATAGGATGTTGATGTACTCCTCTATTTGTCGTCATACGAATCAAAATACTGATCATGCTACCTGTAAGATGATTATTGCAGGATTTACAGGTCAGCTCCGAGGATGGTGGGATAATTTCTTATCTCCTGAAGAAAGATAAGCAATTACTAGTGCATATAAAGAGGATGTGAAACGCGAAATAGTTACTGGTGAAGATGGAAAACCAGTAGAAAAGATTACAACTCAAAAAGTTGAAGATGCAGTTTATACACTTGTTCTTACTATTTTGGAACATTTTAATGAAAGATTTTCCAATCAAAAGGAGACTATTCGAACTTTATTAAATGGTCTTAAATGCAACCATTTGGGGCATTTCCGATGGTACAAAGATACTTTCTTAAGTAGAGTTATGGATCTATCAGAAAGTAAATTAAGTTATTGGAAAAATAGATTTATAGATGGTCTTCCTCCATTGTTTTCTGAAAGGGTGAAGAAAGTTCTAAGAGGAAATGATACAGAAATTTCTTATGAAAAATTAACTTATGGAAAGTTAATTGGGACTTGTACTCAAGAAGGATTAAATCTGTGTAATGAGCTTAAGTTAGCTCAACAAATTAAAAGAAACCAGATGTCTGAAAGATCTCAATTGGGAGATTTTTGTACTCAATTTGGAATTGACGCTCCTTCTAGTTCCAAACCAAAGACGTCTCAAAATGAAGATAGTCAACAACGCAAGTATAAAAGGCGTCATCGTTCAAAACGATATAAAGAAAAGAAAGAAGAAAAGAAAGCTAAAAGTAAAGCAACAAGGTTTGCTAAGAATTTCTCTAAAAGGGAATTGAAAAATATTAGATGTTATAAATGTGGAAGATTTGGACATCTTGCCTCTAATTGTAAGGCTGATAAGTTTAAAGCTTTGGAATTAGATGAATCTACTCAAGATAAGATTTATGAGATGTTATATGAATCTGATTCCGACTCAAATTCTTCAGGTTATACTACTGATAATAATAATCTTGATAATTCTGATAAATGTGTAAATTGTCCAGGTGAAAATTGTACTTGTGGACAAGATGAGTTTTATAAACTTCAATCTGAGATGGAAGATTCTTATCCAGATAAATTACAAAATCAATTTGACGAATTAGCTTTTAAAATGATTTCTTCTGATAATGTGATTGAACTTTTAAAAGATGTTTCTGATGAAAATCTTAGAAATAAGATTTTAGAAATGGCTTCTTCTAAAGCTTCTTCTTCTAAATCTTTTGAAAAACCGAAGAAGAATGAAAATGAAGTTTTGAATTACAATTCTAGTCCTTATTCTTTGCAAGAAGTATTTTCTCGACTTGAAAAGAAAGGACAAGATATTATTAAAACTAGAGATACGTCTCTTGATGATTTAAAATATAAGGTTGAAAACCTTAAAAGAGAAATTAAATCTTTGAAACAAAATCAGTTGATTAATAATCATCGTATTTCTCAGTTAGAAAATGATAAAGATGTTTCTTCATCTTCTTTAAATGATAGAGTTAAGTCTGTGGTAAACGAAGAAATAGATATATCTCTTGATGGTAAAACTGATAAGTTTCTTGGTATGATGCAAATTGTTACTGCTCATCGTTGGTATATTAATTGTACTATTTTAATTAATAATGACTTTAAAGTATCTAGTATTGCTATGATTGATAGTGGTGCTGATGTTAGCTGTATTCAGGAAGGATTAATTCCTTCTAGGTATTTTGAAAAAACTACTCATGTGGTTAAATCCGCTTCTAATCATGCTTTGGATATAAAGTATAAATTATCTAATACTTGTATTTGTCAAAGTAAGGTTTCTATTCCTCACTTCTTTTTCTTAGTGAAAAATCAATTACATCCTCCGATTATACTAGGTACTCCATTTATTAATGCTATTTATCCTTTTTCTAATTTGAATGCAAAAGGGTTTACAGCAAATTATAATGGTAATACCATTAACTTTGAGTTTATAACCGAACCAATTACTAGAGATATTAACTCTTTAATCCATTTGAAACAAAAGCATATTGATTTTTTACAAATGGAAATTTATAGTCTGAATATTTCAGAGTCTTTACAATCGACTAAAGTGCAGGAAAAAATTAAATTGATTTCTGGAAAAATGGTCGCAGATATTTGTGCCGATCATCCAAATGCTTTTTGAGACAGGAAAAAGCATATTGTTACTCTGCCTTATGAAGATTCTTTTTCTGAATCTAATATTCCTACAAAATCTCGCCCCTGTCAAATGAATGCTGAATTAGTTGATTTCTGCAAAACAGAAATTGATAATTTATTACAAAAGGGACTTATAAAACCCTCTAAATCTCCATGGTCTTGTACTGCTTTTTATGTTAATAACGCTGCAGAACAAGAAAGAGGTGTTCCAGCTTAGTAATAAATTACAAACCTTTGAATAAAAATTTAAAATGGATTAGATACCCTATTCCAAATAAGAAAGATCTTTTTTCTAGATTATATGATGCCAATATATTTTCAAAATTTGATTTAAAATCAGGTTATTGGCAAATTCAGATTTTTAAAGAACATACTTGTAGAACTGCTTTTAATGTTCCATTTGGTCAATACGAATGGAATGTAATGCCATTAGGTTTGAAGATTGCTCCTTCCGAATTTCAAAAATTATGAATGATATTTTTAATCCTTATATGGATTTTATTATTGTTTATATTGATGATATTTTTGTTTATTCTAAAACTTTAGAATCGCATATCAAGCACCTTGATATTTTCAAAAACATCGTCACACAAAATGGTTTAGTTATATCTAAAACCAAGATGTGTCTTTTTCAGACTGATATAAGATTTTTGTGTCATCAAATTTGCCAAGGAAAAATTACTCCTATTCAGAGATCCATTGATTTTGCATCAAAATTCCCTGATGTTATTTCTGATAAAACTATGTTGCAAAGATTTTTGGGAAGTTTAAATTATATTTCCCCATTTTATAAAAATCTATCTAAAGATCTTGCTCCTTTAACTGATAGGTTAAAGAAAGGTAAATTGTTGCCTTGGACTGATGATCTTACTGATTTAGTTAAATCTATTAAGCAAAGAGTTAAATTTTTGCCTTGTCTTACTTTGGCTAATCCAAATTGGATTAAGATTATTGAAACTGATGCTTCAAATATTGGTTATGGTGAAATTTTAAAACAAGTTAATCCCCATGACAAAATTGAATATCTTATACGATTTCATTCAGGAAAATGGTCTGATTCTCAGCGTAAATATGCGACTATTGCTCATGAAATGCTATGCATTGTTAAATGTGTATTAAAATTTTGAGATGATTTATATAATGAAAAATTTATTATTAGAACTGATGCTCAATCAGTTAAATATATGTTTGATAAAGATTTTAAGCATGATATTTCTAAGTTAATGTTTGCCAGGTGGCAAGCACAATTAGCTCCTTTCGACTTTGAAATTCATTATAAAAAGGGAACTGATAATTCACTTCCTGATTTTTTATCAAGAGAATACTTGTCTTCTTAAATTAGTTAAAATGTCTTATCAATATTTCTTAGGTGAAAAAACTCTTATTACAATATTGAAGGTTCTACCTTTTGAACAAGATTTGAAAGAATTAATCCTCGATTTAATTATTGATTATTTAGTTCTTGATTTTTTTATTAATGGATCACCATTTTCTGATTTATCCATTGCAGATAATGATTGGGAATTAGACATTTCAGGATATTTTTCTAATTTATATTAATCAGCTTGTTAATTTTTGCAGTATGGGAGCTGATCCTCCACAATGGTCACATGTTCGTGGTCGTGGAGGCAAAAATCAACGAGGAAGAGGAAGATCGTCCTCTTCACAATCTACAAGGTCGTCATACGACTCTTCCTTTCCTGTTATACAGATAGGAAGTAAAACATTGATAAATTCAAAAATTGGAGAAGCTTCATCATCAGTTTCCTCTACCATAAATCTGAAGGATATTCCTAAAGATAGTTCATTATGTGAACAAATTCAGGCATATTTGCAAAAAAAAAGAGCAAGGTGATACCTACGCCTCTTTAGCTAGAGAAGCTGATTTAATAAGAGTTTCAGAAGAAGCATCTACAAAAGAAATTATATTTCTTTTAGAAAACTCTGATATTCAGAGAAGTCGTCGTCATCATCATCATCATCGTCATCATCATCGTCATCATCATCGTCATCGTCATCGTCATCATCGTCATCGTCGTCATTGTCATCGTCATCATCATCATCATCATCATCATCATCATCATCATCATCATCATTATCGTCATCGTCATCGTCATCGTCATCGTCATCGTCATCATATCATCGTCGTCGTCGTCATCGTCATTGTCGTCGTCATCATCGTCATCATCATTATCATCAATCATCATCGTCATCATCATCATATCGTCATCATCGTCATCATCATCATCATCATTCATATCATCGTCATGTCATCATCGTCATTGTCATCATCGTCATATCATCATCATCATCATCATCATCGTCATCAGTCGTCATCATCATCATCATCATCATCATCATCATCATCATCATCATCATCATCATCATCATCATATCCTCATCATCATCATCATCATCATCGTTGTCATCATCATCATCATCATCATCATCGTCATCGTCATCGTCATTATCATCATCATCATCATCATCATCGTCGTCGTTGTCATCATCATCATCATCATTATCGTCATCATCATCATCATCATCATCATCATCATCATCATCATCATCATCATCGTCATCATCATCATCATCATCATCAGAAAAAATCTTCAAATCTTATCTTTCCCCTTTAAAGTTTTCATTAGTTTATCTTCCTGATCCTTTATTGATTCCAGGAATTTTTCAACATTCTGAAGTTGGCTTTCAAACAAACTTATTTCTTGCTCAAGGGACTGAGCATCAGCAGTATTACCGCTGTGTCCACTCTTCATAGAAGTGACTGACTTGTCAAAGTCTGAAATGTTTTGAAGTAGATTTCTCTTAACTTCTTCTAAATAGTCATTAATCATTTCGTCTTTATTGCCTTCTTGAATAGAAATTCTTCGAGCAATATGTTTAATTGTCTTTGTAATCTGGTCAATAAGTGATGCAAAATCAATAGACCTCTGTATTGGAGTAATTCTCCCTTGACAAATTTGATGACCTAAAAATCTTACATCAGTTTGAAAGAGACTTATTTTAGTTTTATAAATTACTAAGCCATTTTGAATAACCACTTTCTTAAAAATATCAAGATGCTTGATATGAGATTCTAAAGTTTTAGAATAAACTAGAATATCATCAATATAAACAATGATGAAATCCATATAAGGATTGAAAATATCATTCATAATTTTCTGAAATTCAGAAGGAGCATTTTTTAAATCGAATGGCTATTAATATTAATATCAGAAAAATCATTTGTAAAATCAATTGATTTATTACTTAAACCGGAAAGTTTTTTGTCAATAAGATTTTCTAAATCATTAAAAGATTTTATTTTAAAATCTGTAGTATCAATAGGACGCTGAATATGCGTCGGAACACATAAAGGAGTTTTGGAAGTAGAAGCAATATCTTCTTTAGAATTCTTTTGGAATTCCTTTACCAAAATAATTAGTTCATCTAATTTTTTATCTAAAGAACTAATATGTTCTCCTAGAACTTTAACATATAAACTCAAATAGTTATTTTGAGAAATAAGATTATTAATCTCATGAATAGTAATCTGGGCAACATCTGTTTGAATAAACTTTTGAAAAGCTGAAAAAGTTAACCCAGTATTATTTGGCAAAATAAAAGGACACTGAGGAGGATAGATGGCTTTTGTAATAGTGCCATCATTTTCTTTAAAAGTTCTTTCAATAACTTTGATATACAAAGGCAAATAGGTACTTATAAATCAAGGAACAAAATAAATAATTTTGTTATGTAAAGCACAAGTTTCATAAAATTCTTGTGAAATATTATTTAAATCATTTTGACTATAGGCCTCAAAAAATCAAGTTCTAAACTTGCTCCATTTTTTATTATAAAATTAATTTTGAATATGTTTTCTTGCCAGGGATCCTGGGCTAAAATCAATTAATTGCTGACTCATCATCATAAATCAAATCTCATTTAGGTCTGTTGATTTATCAACATCAAAGTCCATTTCTGACTGTGTTGGATCCAATTCTGACAACTTCTCAGTTGCTTAAACTATATTAGTCTTAGGGTCAATCCTTACCCTTTCAACAAGTCCTTCACTCCTATTATCACTTAGAGTATGAAGAGATAAAGGTCTTCTTCTTGCTGACCCATAAATAGGACTGTCTTGAGCAATAGGAGAAATATACTGAATTTCTGGTAACTTCCTATAACCAGAAAAAGATCGCCTATTATAAACAGGAGAATTAGAATCTAGAGTTTTATCATACTCAATGTAAATCTTACCGTCTAGATTTTGAGTAATATGCGAATAGTTACTATTAGTAACTTCTTCAGCAACCTGTCTTTGAGACACAGCATCATTTAAAATCCATTTTGCAGGAAAATCAATTTCTTCCCATTTAATCGATCTTCTGGTAGTAATTTAGATTTAATAAAATTAGTTTCAACCAGAATAGTTTCATTAGACGAATCATATAATTTGCAACGAGAATTTAAAGTAGTCAATAGCTTATAATAAATCCTGTAAGATAAAGAAATAAGCTCAGATCCAGGAGCATAATTATAACCATGAGTTTTAACATTTAATGTCAAAGCATCAAGAATATTAGAATCAGATAAAGACAATTGAAGATTGGGTTGAGTACTGAAATAAACTGGTCCATAAGCAACAGTAGATTCAATCGATCCCATAAGAGATTGTCTAAAATTGAGATTTATAGCATCTCGTAGAGCTGCTAAAAATGTCTCATGTAACCCTTTAAGAGTTAATGGTTTGAACGCAATCTGAACCATGCCAATATGCATCCAATTATATTTAGCTTTATAAAAATCAATATCTCTTTTGTTCAATAATTGAACAACCTGTTCGTCAGAATTAAGAGCTAAAGATTGCTCAGTAGTTTTAACCACCTGCTTAGTAGATAATTTATCAAACCAGCCATAATCATAAATCAATTTTGTATCCACTTTAGGGATAGTACATTTGTTTAACAAATCAAGGTTCTGAGGTATATCTACCTCTTCCAATCTAGTACCTTTAATATTACTATCACTAAAATTCATAATTTTGATAAAATTTTCATATCCATACTTGGCATACGTCAGATCTGTTACATGTTCTTCTAGAATATCTGGCTCTGATACCATAACAGGATCTACAAGGCTGGCGGTAGTCCGCACGGCCATCTAGATCTAGCTTTGCACATGACCAAGTTATACTTGATACGTATTATAGTTTTGTTACACTTTTTATCCTTAGCTTCGGCTGTATGGTAACTTTTACTCAAGCATGGGGCCTGTCTAAACAATATACATATTGATGTATAGCGGTTCTAACATGGGTTTTAGGCTGCCCCTTTCTTCTTTCATTAACGGGGACTTACGATACCACATGCTTGCTACCATCAATAGTATATTATTCGACTGTACCACCATCTCGAAACCAAGTCAAAACTATGATAAAAGATTTAATAACTATAATAAGAAATCTTTATAACTTGATTAGCTCCATATATTAAACAAGAACATTATACAGAAATTATGTAGCTAGCATAGATATGAAAATTATCTTAGCCAGTCATAAAGGCGGCGAGAGTAAAAGAAAAGAATATTTAAATAACTAAAGAAATTAAATACCTTTAAAGAAGTCTTCAAACCAAAAGCTTGATCTTTATTTCAAACTTGATAATATTTTACAAGAGAGAGAGAGAGAGCTAGAAAGAGAAAATAAAACTTCAACTAAAAAACTCCTACCTCTCATCTGAGGAGAGGAGTTTCTTATAAAGAAACTGCAAAAGGAAAATGGGTCCCTTATCTGGGCCCTTACACAGTGTTTTAAACAGTAAATATACTATTCTTGATAAGAAAAAATCTTCAAATCTTATCTATCCCCTTTAAAGTTTTCATTATCTTATCTTCCTGATCCTTTATTGATTCCAGGAATTTTTCAACATTCTGAAGTTGGCTTTCAGACAAACTTATTTCTTGCTCAACTGACTGAGCATCAGCAGTACTACCACTGTGTCCACTCTTCATAGAAGTGTCTGACTTGTCAAAGTCTGAAATGTTTTGAAGTAGATTTCTCTTAACTTCTTCTAAATAGTCATTAATCATTTTGTCTTTATTGCCTTCTTGAATAGAAATTCTTCGAGCAATATATTTAATAGAACTGCCCGCAGAAAACCCTTTCTGAGGTATATCTTGATATGTTTGAATTGTCTTTGTAATCTGGTCAATAAGTTCTTGTCCATAAAGATGACCAGTTCTAGAATCTTGTCTATTTAATTTGTCCCAAAAGTTGTGAAAATACTTCCGATATAAGCAAGGGATATTTTCACTCGGGGTATAACCCACTTCAGGTATCCATTTGTGAATCCACGGGATACAGAACTCAATAAAAAAGTACATTTGATCAATTTTGTCTATATTAAAAATGTGATCTTGTAAATACAAATTTGTTAAAAATGGAGAGATTTTAACCCACTCTTTATATAAAGTCAAAAAATTATAAGGTAAAATTTTTACCGATGGTCCATGAAAAGTCCACCAGTTCAAAAACCAATTTGGTATTTGCTGAGTAAAAACTTGCGCACAAATTTTAAAAACCATGTGTCCTTATGTTTTTCATTATTGTAATAAAAGATTTTATGAAAGGCTTGGATATAATCCCAATAGATAAAATTCATGTTAATTTTATTAACACAAACCGATCTTTCTTGCATTGTGGATATGCCCCAATCTTCTGCAGATATAATCTGCTTAATAGTGACTTTTGAGAAGTGATAAACTTCCTTTTCATATTCAGACGTGAAATGCTGAAATTCAGCACTACCTGTATGACTTAAGATAGACTCATAGTATAACCGAGTCTTATAAGATTCTCCAGGGAAATATAATCCCTTTGTCAGATACCTTTGGAGTATCTTCCAAGGTTCATGACTTCTCCGAATATCAGAGTTTTCCAAAAGAAATATAATTTCTTTTGTAGATACTTCCACAGAGCATTTTTGTAAGTCAGCTTCTTTGGCTAAAGAAGCGTAGGTATCACCTTGCTCTTTTTTCTGCAGATATGCTTGAATTTGTTCATATAATGAACTGTCTGTAGGAATATCCTTTAAATTAATGGTTGATGTTGATGATGATGCTTCACCAACCTTTGAATTTATCAGCTTTTTACCTCCTATCTGTATAACAGGAAAGGAGGAGTCATATGATGACCTTTGAGAAGATTGTGAGGTTGATTTTCCTCTTCCTCTTTGATTTCGACCACCGCGGCCACGAACATATGACCATGGCGGAGGTTCATTACCTCCCATACTGCAAAAGGCACAATTAGATTAGTATAAATCACTAAAATAGCCTTCAATATCCATTTCCCAATTATCATCTTCAATATAGAGATCGGAAAATATGGAACCATCCTCAAAAAATGATAAAATAATGTCATCAATAAGTTTATCAAGGATTAATTCTTTAAGATCTTTTTCAAGAGGTATAACCTTCAAAATAGTGATTAAAGTTTTTTCACCAAGAAAATATTGAAAGTGAGACATGATAAGAGTTTTTAAGAAGATAAAAATTCTCTAGATAGAAAGTCAGGAAGAGAGTTATTTGTTCCCTTTTTATAATGAATTTCAAAATCAAAAGGGGCTAGTTGAGCCTGCCACCTAGCAAACATTAATTTTGAAGCATCATGTTTGAAATCCTTTTCAAACATATATTTAACAGATTGAGCATCTGTTCTGATCACAAATCTCTGATTATAAATATCATCTTGGAATTTTAACACACATTTAACAATACAAAGCATTTCATGTGCTACAGTCGCATATCTACTCTGTGATTCAGTCCATTTTCCTGAATGGAAACGAATAAGATATTCACAATTGTCATGGGGATTTTTCTGTTTAAGAATTCCTCCATAACCAATATTCGAAGCATCTGTCTCTATAATTTTAATCCAGTTAGGATTAGCAAGGGTGAGACAAGGCAAGACTTTAACTCTTTGCTTAATGGTTTTAACCAAATTAGTGAGATTATCAGTCCAAGGTGAAAGCTTACCTTTCTTTAATCTATCAGTTAAAGGAGCTAAATCCTTAGAAAGATTTTTATAAAAAGGAGAAATATAATTTAAACTTCGCAAAAATCTTTGTAACATATTTTTATCAATTATCATATCAGGAAATTTAGATGCAAAATCAATAGACCTCTGTATTGGAGTAATTCTCCCTTGACAAATTTGATGACCTAAAAATCTTACATCAGTTTGAAAGAGACTCATTTTAGTTTTAGAAATTACTAAGCCATTTTGAATAACCACTTTCTTAAAAATATCAAGATGCTTGATATGAGATTCTAAAGTTTTAGAATAAACTAGAATATCATCAATATAAACAATGATGAAATCCATATAAGGATTGAAAATATCATTCATAATTTTCTGAAATTCAGAAGGAGCATTTTTTAAACCGAATGGCATAACATTCCATTCATATTGACCAAAAGGAACATTGAAAGCATTTCTGTAAGTATGTTCCTTGAAAATTTGGATTTGCCAATAACCTGATTTTAAATCAAATTTTGAAAATATGTTAGCATCATATAATCTTGACAAAAGATCTTTCTTATTAGGAATAGGATATCTAATCCATTTTAAATTTTTATTTAACGGTTTGTAATTTATTACTAACCATGGAATACCTCTTTTTTGTTCTGCAGCGTTATTAACATAAAAGCAGTACAAGACCAAGCAGATTTGGAAGATTTTATCAAACCTTTCTGTAATAGATTATCAATCTCTTTTTTACAGAAATCTACTAATTCAGCACTACCTGTATGACTTAAGACAGACTCACCATCACAGGATCTACAAGGCTGGCGGTAGTCCGCACGGCCATCCAGATCTAGCTTTGCACATGACCAAGTTATACTTGAAACGTATTATAGCTTTGTTAAATTGTTATCAATAATTTTGGCTGTATGGTAAACTTTTACTCAAGCATGGGGCCTGTCAAAACAATATACTATTAATGAATAGCAGTTCTAACATGGGTTTTAGGCTGCCCCTTTCTTCTTTCATTAACGGGGACTTATGATACCACATGCTTGCTACCATCAACAGTATATTATTTGACTGTACCACCATCTCGAAACCAAGTCAAAACTATGATAAAAGATTTAATAACTATAATAAAAAATCTTTATAACTTGATTAGATCCAGATATTAAACAAGAACATTATACAGAAATTATGTAACTAGCATAGATATGAAAGAAAAATCAAAAAGATTGACAATGAAATTTTAAATTATAATTCTAGTCCTTATTCTTTGCAAGAGGTATTTTCTCGACTTGAAAAGAAAGGACAAGATATTGTTAAAATTAGAGATACGTCTCTTGATGATTTAAAATATGAAGTTGAAAATCTTAAAAAGGAGATTAAATCTTTAAAACAAAATCAATTGATTAATAATCATAGAATTTCTCAAATTAGAAAATGATAGAGAAATTTCTGCTTCTGACAAAGGTAAGGCCGTCGTCGATGAAGAGATAGATGAAACTCTTAACTCGCCTAAATTTCTTGGTATGATGCAAATTGTTACTGCTCATCGTTGGTATATTAATTGTACCATTTTGATTAATAATGATTTTAAAGTATCCAGTATTGCTATGATTGATAGTGGTGCTGATGTTAGCTGTATTCAAGAAGGTTTGATTCCTTCCAGATTTTTTGAAAAAAATACTCATATTGTTAAATTTGCTTCTAATCATGCTTTAGATATAAAGTATAAATTATTTAATACTTGTATTTGCCAGAGTAAAGTTTGTATTCCTCACCTTTTCTTTATGGTTAAAAATCAATTACATCCTCCAATTATTCTTGGAACTCCTTTTATAAATGCTATCTATCCTTTTTCAAATTTAAATGCCAAAGGTTTTACTGCAAATTATAATGGTAATACCATTAATTTTGAGTTTATAACTGAACCTATTACAAGAGATATTAATTCTTTAATTCATTTAAAACAAAAACATCTTGATTCTCTTCAGATGGAAATTTATAGCATAAATATTTCTGAATCTCTTAACTCGGCTAAAGTACAAGAAAAAATTAAATTGATTTCTAGTCAAATGGCCGCTGATATTTGTGCAGATCATCCAAGTGCTTTTTGGGACAGGAAAAAGCATATTGTTACTCTGTCATATGAAGATTCTTTTTCTGAAATTGATATTCCTACTAAATCTCGTCCCTGTCAAATGAATGCTGAATTAGTACATTTCTGTAAAAAAGAGATTGATAATCTTTTACAGAAAGGTTTGATAAAACATTCCAAATCTCCTTGGTCTTGTACTGCTTTTTATGTTAATAACGCTACAAAACAAGAAAGAGGTATTCCCAGGTTAGTAATAAATTACAAACCATTGAATAAAAATTTAAAATGGATTAGGTATCCTATTCCTAATAAGAAAGATCTTTTGTCAAGATTATATGATGCTAACATATTTTCAAAATTTGATTTGAAATCTGGTTATTGGCAAATCCAAATTTTCAAGGAACATACTTACAGAACTGCTTTTAATGTTCCTTTTGGTCAATATGAATGGAATGTTATGCCATTCGGTTTAAAAAATGCTCCTTCTGAATTTCAGAAAATTATGAATGATATTTTCAATCCTTATATGGATTTCATCATTGTTTATATTGATGATATTCTAGTTTATTCTAAAACTTTAGAATCTCATATCAAGCATCTTGATATTTTTAAGAAAGTGGTTATTCAAAATGGCTTAGTAATTTCTAAAACTAAAATGAGTCTTTTTCAAACTGATGTAAGATTTTTAGGCCATCAAATTTGTCAAGGGAGAATTACTCCAATACAGAGGTCTATTGATTTTGTTTTAAAGATAAAAATTTTACCTTATAATTTTTTGACTTTATATAAAGAGTGGGTTAAAATCTCTCCATTTTTAACAAATTTGTATTTACAAGATCACATTTGTAATATAGACAAAATTGATCAAATGTACTTTTTTATCTAAAGAACTAAAATGTTCTCCTAGAACTTTAACATATAAACTCAAATAGTTATTTTGAGAAATAAGATTATTAATCTCATAAATAGTAATCTGGGCAACATCTATTTGAATAAACTTTTGAAAAGCTGAAAAAGTTAACCCAGTATTATTTGGTAAAATAAACAGACACTGAGGAGGATAGATGGCTTTTGTAATAGTGTCATCATTTTCTTTAAAAGTTCTTTATCTGATTCTAATATTCTTGATGCTTTGACATTAAATGTTAAATCTCATGGTTATAATTATGCTCCTGGATCTGAGCTTATTTATTTATCTTACAGGATTTATTATAAGCTATTGACTACTCTAAATCCTTGTTGTAAATTATATGATTCGTCTAATGAAACTCTTCTGGTTGAAACTAATTTTATAAAATCTAAGATTACGACTAGAAGACCTATAAAATGGGAAAAAATTAATTTCCCTGATAAATGAATTTTAAATGATGCTGTGTCTCAAAAACAGGTTGCTGAAAAAGTCACTAATAGTGACTATGGTCATATTACTCAAAATCCAGATGGTAAGATTTATATTGAGTTTAATGATAATCCTCATGTTTATAATAGGCGGTCTTTTTCTGGTTATAGAAGGTTACCAGAAATTCATCATATTTCTCCTATTTCGCATGATAGTCCTACTTATGGGTCAGCAAGAAGAAAGACCTTTATCTATTCATACTCTAAGTGATACTAGGAGTGAAGGATTTGTTGAAAGGGTAAGGATTGACCCTATGACTAATATAGTTCGAGCAACTGAAAAGTTGTCACATTTGGATCCGTCTCAGTCAGAAATGGACTTTGATGTTGATAAATCAACAGACTTAAATGAGATTTGATTTATGATGATAAGTCAGCAATTAATTGATTTTAGTCCAGGATCCCTGGCAAGAAAACATATTCAAAATGAATTTTATAATAAAAAATGGAGCAAGTTTAGAACTTGATTTTTTGAAGTTTATAGTCAAAATGATTTAAATAATATTTCACAAGAATTTTATGAAACTTGTGTTTTACATAACAAAATTATTTATTTTGTTCCTTGGTTTATAAGTACCTATTTGCCTTTGTATATCAAAGTTATTGAAAGAACTTTTAAAGAAAATGATGGCACTATTACAAAAGCCATCTATCCTCCTCAGTGTCCGTTTATTTTGCCAAATAATACTGGGTTAACTTTTTCAGCTTTTCAAAAATTTATTCAAACAGATGTTGCCCAGATTACTATTCATGAGATTAATAATCTTATTTCGCAAAATAACTATTTGAGTTTATATGTTAAAGTTCTAGGAGAACATATTAGTTCTTTAGATAAAAAATTAGATGAACTAATTATTTTGGTAAAGGAATTCCAAAAGAATTCTAAAGAAGATATTGCTTCTACTTCCAAAACTCCTTATGTGTTCCGACGCATATTCAGCGCCCTATTGATACTACAGATTTTAAAGTAAAATCTTTTAATGATTAAGAAAATCTTATTGACAAAAAACTTTCCGGTTTAAGTAATAAACCAATTGATTTTACAAATGATTTTTCTGATATTAATATTAATAAAATTGAAGAACAATTTGTTGGTATCCAAGATCCGAATCAGGATGTTTCGGAGGTAAATTCTCGACGGTTTAAAGCTGGTTATAATAACAAGCAAAGGATTATAGGAAAAGGGGGTTATGCTACTCTCCCTTCTATGATGACTTATTATTACCCTAGGCCTACTCCTCAAGATGTGTTGATTGAAGAAAGAGATTGGAATCAAACTAACACATCTTATAGTGGAAATGAGGTTTATGAATGGAATCTGGATGCCTTAACAGACAGACAGGTTTCAATTATGGTACATCGGATGTTGATGTACTCATCCATTTGTCGTCATACGAATCAAAATTCTGATCATGCGACGTGTAAAATGATTATTGCAGGATTTACAGGTCAGCTCAGAGGATGGTGGGATAACTTTTTATCCTCTGAAGAAAAGTATGCTATTACTAATGCATACAAAGAAGAAGTTAAACGGGAAATAGTTACTGGTGAGGATGGAAAATCAGCAGAAAAAATTACAACTCGAAAGGTTGAAGATGTTGTTTATACACTGGTGCTTACTATTTTGGAACATTTTAATGAAAGATTTTCCAATCAAAATGAGACTATCAGAACTCTTTTAAATGGTTTAAAATGCAGACATTTAGGAGAATTTCGATGGTACAAAGATACTTTCTTAAGTAGAGTTATGGATCTACCAGAAAGTAAACTAAGTTATTGGAAAGCCAGATTTATTGATGGTCTTCCTCCTTTATTTGCTCAAAGAGTTAAGAAAACTCTAAGAGGAGATCATACAGAAATTCCTTATGATAATTTAACTTATGGAAAGTTAATAGGGACATGTACCCAAGAAGGATTAAATTTGTGTAATGAGCTTAAGTTAGCTCAGCAAATTAAAAGGAATCAGATGTCTGAAAGATCTCAATTGGGAGATTTTTGTGCACAGTTTGGAATTGAAGGTCCTTCTTGTTCTAAACCAAAGACTTCTCAAAATGAAGAAGGACAATACAGAAAGCACAAAAGACGTCATCGTTCAAAATGACATAAAGAAAAGAAAGAAGAGAAAAAAGCTCATAGGAAAGCAACAAGATTTGCTAAGAATTTCTCTAAAAGGGATTTAAAAAATATAAGATGTTATAAGTGTGGCAGATTTGGTCATCTTGCGTCTAATTGCAAGGCTGATAAGTTTAAAGCCTTAGAATTAGATAATTCTACTCAAGATAAGATCTATGAGTTATTATACGAATCAGATTCGGATTCAAATTCTTCTGATTATTCTTCAGGATATAGTTCTGACAATAATAATAATAATAATCCTAATAAATGTGTTCATTGTACAGGTGATAATTGTACTTGTGGACAAGATGAGTTTTATAAACTTCAATCTCAAATGGAAGATTCATATTTAGATAAATTACAAAATCAATTTGAAGAATTAGCCTTTAAAATGATTTCTTCTGATAATGTTATTGAACTTTTAAAAGATGTTTTTAATGAAAAACTTAGAAACAAGATTTTAGAAATGGCTTCTTCTCAAACTCTTCTTCCAAATCTTTTGAAAAATCAAAAAAGATTGACAATGAAATTTTAAATTATAATTCTAGTCCTTATTCTTTGCAAGAGGTATTTTCTCGACTTGAAAAGAAAGGACAGGATATTGTTAAAACTAGAGATACGTCTCTTGATGATTAAAATATGAAGTTGAAAATCTTAAAAAGGAGATTAAATCTTTAAAACAAAATCAATTGATTAATAATCATAGAATTTCTCAATTAAAAAATGATAGAGAAATTTCCGCTTCTGACAAAGGTAAGGCCGTCGTCGATGAAGAGATAGATGAATCTCTTAACTCGCCTAAATTTCTTGGTATGATGCAAATTGTTACTGCTCATCGTTGGTATATTAATTATACCATTTTGATTAATAATGATTTTAAAGTATCCAGTATTGCTATGATTGATAGTGGTGCTGATGTTAGCTGTATTCAAGAAGGTTTGATTCCTTCCAGATTTTTTGAAAAACTACTCATATTGTTAAATCTGCTTCTAATCATGCTTTAGATATAAAGTATAAATTATCTAATACTTGTATTTGCCAGAGTAAAGTTTGTATTCCTCATTTTTTCTTTCTGGTTAAAAATCAATTACATCCTCCAATTATTCTTGGAACTCATTTTATATGCTATCTATCCTTTTTCAAATTTAAATGCCAAAGGTTTTACTGCAAATTATAATGGTAATACCATTAATTTTGAGTTTATAACTGAACCTATTACAAGAGATATTAATTCTTTAATTCATTTAAAACAAAAACATATTGATTCTCTTCAGATGGAAATTTATAGCATAAATATTTCTGAATCTCATGACTCGGCTAAAGTACAAGAAAAAATTAAATTGATTTCTAGTCAAATGGCCGCTGATATTTGTGCAGATCATCCAAGTGCTTTTTGGGAAAGGAAAAAGCATATTGTTACTCTGTCATATGAAGATTCTTTTTCTGAAATTGATATTCCTACTAAATCTTGTCCCTGTCAAATGAACGCTGAATTAGTAGATTTCTGTAAAAAAAGAGATTGATAATCTTTTACAGAAAGGTTTGATAAAACCTTTCAAATCTCCTTGGTCTTGTACTGCTTTTAATGTTAATAACGTTGCAGAACAAGAAAGAGGTATTCCCTGGTTAGTAATAAATTACAAATCATTGAACAAAAATTTAAAATGGATTAGGTATCCTATTCCGAATAAGAAAGATCTTTTGTCAAGATTATATGATGCTAACATATTTTCAAAATTTGATTTAAAATCTGGTTATTGGCAAATCCAAATTTTCAAGGAACATACTTACAGAACTGCTTTTAATGTTCCTTTTGGTCAATATGAATGGAATGTTATGCCATTCGGTTTAAAAAATGCTCCTTCTGAATTTCAGAAAATTATGAATGATATTTTCAATACTTATATGGATTTCATCATTGTTTATATTGATGATATTCTAGTTTATTCTAAAACTTTAGAATCTCATATCAAGCATCTTGATATTTTTAAGAAAGTGGTTATTCAAAATGGCTTAGTAATTTCTAAAATAATAAATGACTCTTTTTCAAACTGATGTAAGATTTTTAGGCCATCAAATTTGTCAAGGGAGAATTACTCCAATACAGAGATCTATTGATTTTGCATCTAAATTTCCTGATATGATAACTGATAAAAATATGTTACAAAGATTTTTGGGAAGTTTAAATTATATTTCTCCTTTTTATAAAAATCTTTCTAAGGATTTAGCTCCTTTAACTGATAGACTAAAGAAAGGTAAGCTTTCACCTTGGACTGATGATCTCACTAATTTGGTTAAAACCATTATGCAAAGAGTTAAAGTCTTGCCTTGTCTCACCCTTGCTAATCCTAACTGGATTAAAATTATAGAGACAGATGCTTCGAATATTGGTTATGGAGGAACTCTTAAACAGAAAAATCCCCATGACAATTGTGAATATCTTATTCGTTTCCATTCAGGAAAATTGACTGAATCACAGCGTAGATATGCTACTGTAGCACATGAAATACTTTGTATCGTTAAATGTGTGTTAAAATTCCAAGATGATCTTTATAATCAGAGATTTGTGATCAGAACAGATGCTCAATCTGTTAAATATATGTTTGAAAAGGATTTCAAACATGATGCTTCAAAATTAATGTTTGCCAGGTGGCAGGCTCAACTAGCCCCTTTTTATTTTGAAATTCATTATAAAAAGGGAACAGATAACTCTCTTCCTGACTTTCTATCTAGAGAATTTTATCTTCTTAAATTTTTTTTATCATGTCTCACTTTCAATATTTTCTTGGTGAAAAATCATTAATCACTATTTTGAAAAGGATTAATTCTTTAAGAACTCTTCCAAGAAAATATTGAAAGTGAGACATAATAATAGTAATAATAATAATAATAATAATAATAGTAATAATAATAGTAATAGTAATAGTAATAATAATAATAATAAATAATAATAATAATAATAATAATAATAGTAATAGTAATAATAATAATAACAATAATAATAATAATAATAATAATAATAATAATAATAACAATAATAACAACAACAATAATAATAATAATAATAATAACAACAATAATAACAATAATAACAACAACAACAATAATAATAATAATAATAATAATAATAATAA